>OX235271.1:146654-334665 GCA_944472155.2 Trichobilharzia szidati | reverse complement strand
CTCATAAGTTTACAGTGAGTCACAGTTGACCGATACCAAGGATACAACCAAATGGCGAATTTACTTTCGCATTCACTTGCCTAAATTATAATGCGCACACACTTTTATATCAATATACCTCCTGTAAGACTTCCCTTCTTCCCATTTCCCTATTTTCGTATCTAACAGTCGTAAATTATTTACAGATGACTAAGCACTTCCTGTTAGTCAAGGTCCCCGCGTTGATGAGATTTTGGTAGCTAGCGAGGTGTGTCCTGCTGGTAAATCATTGATCATCCCCACGGTCTTATTCGTCTGCTGAAGTCATGGGACATGCAGGGGCTGTCTCGGGTTCCATGAAGTATAAGTTCATTCTTTTGGGACGCTACGGTAACGTCACATTTTTTACTAATGTTCCTTTTCAGATGATTTTGAGCAGGTAGTTGCAATGAAAACTGCAGCAGAAGCTTTGCACACATCATTTATGGGCTCGTCATCTGAGGAAACAGAGACTGCAAGCCAATGCAGAGTAAACCGGTGAGCTATTATTCCTGACTGCTCTTCCCAGTGTTTCGAAGCCGACAAGAAAAGTCCTGGAGGATGCTGCCCCTTTGAACTATCCCCTTTAGTTAGTCTCGATTTTTTCAAAATTTCATTTTCAGATGACTGCCGACGTAAACAAAGAGAACATACCAAACGCCGAAAGCACACGGATGAATTGTTCTGGTGATTTGTAGAATGTTTTACTTCTATGACATGTCAGTAAATTTCAATTAAAATCAACTGCATTTTGATATCCTGAGTCGTTGAGCTACTGTTAGTTTTTATTATAGCTTGATTCCACACCGTATTTTTCGTACAAGTATGGAATTTTCAGCATGTGATATCGGTAGCCCAAATTTAGCAGGCCGACCATTGATATCAGGTGTGCATCGATTGAGGATCGAACCCTGGAACATGTCCATGGTTGGCGAGTGTCTTAACCGCTCTGCCACCGACGCTGTTTTTTGAGGCGAACTGTGTACATAATAGATTTGATGCTGTGTTAGTTGTCGACTGAGGGTTAAATGTGGAACCATAGGCGCGTTGTCCCATGCTTTTGCCTGTAATAGTAAGTTAGGGCACATTGCAGACTTTTGGGGCTAGCTTAAGGGCACTGTCCCACGTAAGTAGATGCGCCTGAAGCTTTTTGCCCCCAAAACATCCGCACTGCACCCGAACATAATGCTAGCTGGGTTCTGAAGAACTTGTCTTTATTCCATGATAATAAATTTCTCTCACCTATGAGTCTAAGTTATGACTATGAAATCGCAATATTACATCAATAAAATCTTCACCCAAAACCAAGGCCGCTTGAAACCCATAGCAACATGGAAACAAGCATTATAGCAGGGATATACAATAAAGCCACCACTATATGGGCAGCTGACAGTGAGTCTCACAACCCCAGTGTGTTGTGGGGTAGTTGACGTTAAGCTGTCTTCTGGTAGGGGACTTAATGTTGGGACTAGCTGGCCGATTCCAATGGAACCGGCCCATTGCAGCTTTTTTACCATAATTCAGGTAGGAGACTTGGGAGACACAGACTGTTATTCTCAGTACCACATCGCTCTAAGGTCACTGAGGCTTGGGGACGTATTAAGGCATCAGTTTTCCGCCTCCTTATGGTCCGAGGTCTGCTTTCGCAGCATCGGATGTGTCCTCCCAATTTCCCCTTGATCTCATAGCACCGTTGAAGTGCTATGGCCAACTGCTCCTGAGAGTTGAATGTGACACTTAGCAGCCTTGGAGAACTAATCAGTGTAAGATGAGCGGGGTGAGGTAGTCAGAAAATGGAGACGGCTCCAGAAGCGCCAAGGGCCATCTGAGATCACAGCCATCTCCATTGCTGTACGTCATGCATGTGTTTTTTACAAGCAGTGCTCATTTCCAGCTCTGGAAAACCGTGTACGACCAGAGAGGTGGAAGGCATGAGTTCCGGTGACTCCCTCACCATTTGTATGTTAGTTCGCGGTCTATCATGTCTCACTTTTATGCTAGAACTTCTGTCGATGGCTAGTACCTGAGCCATTAATAGTATCCTTTCAGCCTCTTCGGCGGAGTCCAGTGTCACCCTTAATGTGGTGGCTTACGCTGAGGCGTGTAGACACCCCTGTACAGCCTGCAAAATTTCGCTGAACTAATGTTCAGACCTAATTTATTGTATAAATTGGACCACTGTTCTTATTCAAACAGGGCCCATTGTTCAAGCAAGCTGTCCTTGCTCACAGGTACATTAAAAAGGATTAGAGAATTAGACCGATTAACCTCAGACTTAGGTTTGCTCTTTGGCTGCTTGCATTCCTTTGCAGGGTCAGTAACTTTAGGCTTCATCAGGTTCTGGCCAGCCTTTATTGTGTTGCCAAGCTTGCTTGTGGATGCAAGTGGCGCTTCTCTAACTCTATCTTTCCTTGACGTTTTAGGTCCAACCTTGTGAATCTTCACCTTGTGAAGATTGGCATTTCCAGTCAGTTGGACTGAAATATCTTTCCTACTGTCTGTACCAAGTTTTGGTAGTGTGGTGTTAGCATTCTATTTACCTTATGGTCGAGGTCAAACTAACCCACATTTAAACTGAAATGAAGCTGGACTCCAGACCATTTAACTCATAACCACTCTAATTCCATGAATGATCCGATGCTACCATTTGAAGACGCTGGCCAACATTCTGTACAAGGAGTATTCATGATCTGAAATAAAGAAGCAGCTAGTTTTCAAACAGTTCTCAATGTCTTACTCAACTTACATGTGAAGTCCGCCATGCAGGCACAAATGGCGCCAATGCAGAGTTCTGGAATCGACCTTGGCCCCATTTGATGCAGTAAAACAATCCAACATGACCTTATCTAGTTTTCGCATCCACGATCAAATTTCTTTCCTGTTATAAAACTAAGATAAGACTGCTGAAAAAATGGAATAAATATAATACTGATCTCAACATAATACATCGATGAAAATTAAGTCAAGGATGCTGTTCACAACGAAGTTATATAGGAGAAGTGACTTCAAGCTTTATCTTTCCCAGATACTTGTACTACCTTCATCTGATGTCTGGGTTTTTGTTAATGCGAAGACAATATTTCTATATATCTTTATGTGTTACGCAAACAGACTATTTAGCAGACTGTTCCGACTGACTCTAATGTCAGAAAGAACAACCAAACTGTAAATTCACCATACATCGAAATGTGTGTAATTTATATAATAACTTACCCATGCCTGTACAATTGGTATGTTCCTGCATAAACAGGAAAATACAATAATAAATAACTATGTTTTATCCGCAGTGGCGTGGAAATACATAAATCTACAGTTCCCGCTGTATACACTCAATGGAGATTGCAGCCAACAAAGTAATGCATTTAAAGCATATGCATACTTCCCATAATCACGGCGACACCGCGGAATATATCAAAATCGCAGAATAATCAAACCCAACACGTGATGTAATTAACTGAATCCGAAAGGCAAACAAGTAGTAGTACGTATTTGAATATCCATCCATATGTCCATCATGATGACAAATCCAAATCACTACCTATACAGCGTCAATAAATCTGGATATCTATGAAATGACGAAAATATGCTAATAGCTGCATTTCAGATCCCAATGGCTCATTCGATAGCAAAACTCTGCTCCTTCATGCCTCTTTCGACAATTTTGTATGGATTGATTCGCAGTTACTCAGGTTCCAGGCCGAAAAGAATTAAAAATTCACCAGTTGATGAATTATTAATACTCCTCTGCATGTTTAACTGCATTCTAACTGCTGTGGTGAGCCTCTTGCAGATTATATTGCTTAAAACATCATTTACGGTAAACTAACTAACGTTTTATAAGCCATTTTTACACTTTTGTGAGTAGCCCGCCATATCGACCGAATGTAACGCAACACTCAGTTGTTACGCGCATTTTCGACAAATTCAAACAATAATTGTGCCTGGGATTATGCCGTATAAATTGTTTCAACTTATGCAGAGTGCACTTACGGTCAATATTCCATTGTCTTCCCTTGTATGTGTATCTTGAGTTAGTGAAGAATTTTAAACATGTTCACTCCATGTGTGCATTATTATCATGTTGATAACGCCTGTTAACTGGAGTCCCTTATGTGCATAAAGTTGGAATATATTGTCATAAGATGCATTTTATTGTTTTATGAGGGACTTGAGTTCAAGCTTTATTTATTTCCCCAAGTATCTGCAATCCATCCAACGCATACTTGGGTTTTTTTGTTAATGCGAAGTCAATATCTCTATATTTCTTGATGTGTTCCATTGAATCACTAATTATCAGATTTTTCTCACAAACTAAAGATAAAATGACAGCAACCATGTTATTTAACCGTAATCCATGTAATCTAAATATGTAACTTAAATAATACTTATCCATGCCTATACAACTTTTGTGTCCTATATTTGTAGGAATAAATATGCACCTTACTATATATTGTCTTTACTAACTATACTTACTAATCGTATGTGTAATTTATCGAATTGATGTTGTCTGGAAACTGGCGTCCCTCATGTTAAAAAATTAGAATATGCTATTATTATTATAATATAAGGTAGACAACTTAGAGGGTGAGACAAGTATTCGCACTTTCAATGAAATTCGGGCGAGGTGAATTAGCTTAAGTCTTTTGCACAGCTTCGTTTTAATTTTCATATTGCACACGTCTAAATTGTCGTGACTTATTGACTACTCATAAGTTTACAGTGAGTCACAGTTGACCGATACCAAGGATACAACCAAATGGCGAATTTACTTTCGCATTCACTTGCCTAAATTATAATGCGCACACACTTTTATATCAATATACCTCCTGTAAGACTTCCCTTCTTCCCATTTCCCTATTTTCGTATCTAACAGTCGTAAATTATTTACAGATGACTAAGCACTTCCTGTTAGTCAAGGTCCCCGCGTTGATGAGATTTTGGTAGCTAGCGAGGTGTGTCCTGCTGGTAAATCATTGATCATCCCACGGTCTTATTCGTCTGCTGAAGTCATGGGACATGCAGGGGCTGTCTCGGGTTCCATGAAGTATAAGTTCATTCTTTTGGGACGCTACGGTAACGTCACATTTTTTACTAATGTTCCTTCTCAGATGATTTTGAGCAGGTAGTTGCAATGAAAACTGCAGCAGAAGCTTTGCACACATCATTTATGGGCTCGTCATCTGAGGAAACAGAGACTGCAGGCCAATGCAGAGTAAACCGGTGAGCTATTATTCCTGACTGCTCTTCCCAGTGTTTCGAAGCCGACAAGAAAAGTCCTGGAGGATGCTGCCCCTTTGAACTATCCCCTTTAGTTAGTCTCGATTTTTTCAAAATTTCATTTTCAGATGACTGCCGACGTAAACAAAGAGAACATACCAAACGCCGAAAGCACACGAATGAATTGTTCTGGTGATTTGTAGAATGTTTTACTTCTATGACATGTCAGTAAATTTCAATTAAAATCAACTGCATTTTGATATCCTGAGTCGTTGAGCTACTGTTAGTTTTTATTATAGCTTGATTCCACACCGTATTTTTCGTACAAGTATGGAATTTTCAGCATGTGATATCGGTAGCCCAAATTTAGCAGGCCGACCATTGATATCAGGTGTGCATCGATTGAGGATCGAACCCTGGAACATGTCCATGGTTGGCGAGTGTCTTAACCGCTCTGCCACCGACGCTGTTTTTTGAGGCGAACTGTGTACATAATAGATTTGATGCTGTGTTAGTTGTCGACTGAGGGTTAAATGTGGAACCATAGGCGCGTTGTCCCATGCTTTTGCCCGTAATAGTAAGTTAGGGCTCATTGCAGACTTTTGGGGCAGGCTTAGGGGCACTGTCCCACGTAAGTAGATGCGCCTGAAGCTTTTTGCCCCAGAACATCCGCACTGCACCCGAACATAATGCTAGCTGGGTTCTGAACAACTTGTCTTTATTCCAGGATAATAACTTTCTTTCACCTATGAGTCTAAGTTATGACTATGAAATCGCAATATTACATCAATCAAAAGTTCACCCAAAACCAAGGCCACTTGAAACCCATAGCAACATGGAAACAAGCATTATAGCAGGGATATACAATAAAGCCACCACTATATGGGCAGCTGACAGTCAGTCTCACAACCCCAATGTGTTGTGGGGTAGTTGACGTTAAGCTGTCTTCTGGTAGGGGACTTAATGTTGGGACTAGCTGGCCGATTCCAATGGAACCGGCCCATTGTAGCTTTTTTACCATAATTCAGGTAGGATACTTGGGAGACACAGACTGCTATTCTCAGTACCGCATCGCTCTAGTGTCACTGAGGCTTGGGGACGTATCAAGGCATCAGTTTTCTGCCTCCTTATGGTCCGAGGTCTGCTTTCGCAGCATCGGATGTGTCCTTCCATTTTCCCCTTGATCTCATAGCACCGTTGAAGTGCTATGGCCAACTGCTCCTGAGAGTTGAATGTGACACTTAGCAGCCTTGGAGAACTAATCAGTGTAAGATGAGCGGGGTGAGGTAGTCAGAAAATGGAGACGGCTCCAGAAGCGCCAAGGGCCATCTGAGATCACAGCCATCTCCATTGCTGTACGTCATGCATGTGTTTTTTACAAGCAGTGCTCATTTCCAGCTCTGGAAAACCGTGTACGACCAGAGAGGTGGAAGGCATGAGTTCCGGTGACTCCCTCACCATTTGTATGTTAGTTCGCGGTCTATCATGTCTCACTTTTATGCTAGAACTTCTGTCGATGGCTAGTACCTGAGCCATTAATAGTATCCTTTCAGCCTCTTCGGCGGAGTCCAGTGTCACCCTTAATGTGGTGGCTTACGCTGAGGCGTGTAGACACCCCTGTACAGCCTGCAAAATTTCGCTGAACTAATGTTCAGACCTAATTTATTGTATAAATTGGACCACTGTTCTTATTCAAACAGGGCCCATTGTTCAAGCAAGCTGTCCTTGCTCACAGGTACATTAAAAAGGATTAGAGAATTAGACCGACTGACCTCAGACTTAGGTTTGCTCTTTGGCTGCTTGCATTCCTTTGCAGGGTCAGTAACTTTAGGTTTCATCAGGTTTTGATCAGCCTTTGATGTGTTGCCAAGCTTGCTATTGGATGCAAGTGGTGCTTTGGCAATTCTATCCTTCCCTGATGTTGCAGATGCAACCTTGGGACTCTTCACTTCGTGAAGATTGACATTTCCGGTCAGTTGGACTGAAATATCTTTCCTACTGTCTGTACCAAGTTTTGGTAGTGTGGTGTTAGCAATCTATTTACCTCATGGCCGAGGTCAAACTAACCCACATTTAAACTGAAATGAAGCTGGACTCGACCATTTAACTCATAACCATTCTAATTCCATGAACGATCCGATGCTACCATTTGAAGACGCTGGCCAACATTCTGTACAAGGAGTATTCATGATCTGAAATAAAGAAGCAACTAGTTTTCAAACAGTTCTCAATGTCTTACCCAACTTACGTGTAAAGTCCACCATGCAGACACAAACGGCGCTAATGCAGAGTTCTGGAATCGACCTTGGCCCCATTTGATGCAGTAAAACAATCCAACATGACCTTATCTAGTTTTCGTATCCACGATCAAATTTCTTTCCTGTTATAAAACTAAGATAAGACTGCTGAAAAAAATGTAATAAATATAATACTGATCTCAACATAATACATCGATAAACATTAAGTCAAGGATGCTGTTCACAACAAAGTTATATAGGAGAATTGACTTCAAGCTTTATTTTTCCCAGATACTTGTACTACCTTCATCTGATGTCTGAGTTTTTGTTAATGCGAAGACAATATTTCTATATATCTTTATGTGTTACGCAAGCAGACTATTTAGCAGACTGTTCCGACTGACTGTAATGTCAGAAAGAACAACCAAACTGTAAATTCACCATACATCGGAATGTGCGTAATTTATATAATAACTTACCCATGCCTGTACAATTGGTATGTTCCTGCATAAACAGGAAAATACAATAATAAATAACTATGTTTTATCCGCAGTGGCGTGGAAATACATAAATCTACAGTTCCCGCTGTATACACTCAATGGAGATTGCAGCCAACAAAGTAATGCATTTAAAGCATATGCATACTTCCCATAATCACGGCGACACCGCGGAATATATCAAAATCGCAGAATAATCAAACCCAACACGTGATGTAATTAACTGAATCCGAAAGGCAAACAAGTAGTAGTACGTATTTGAATATCCATCCATATGTCCATCATGATGACAAATCCAAATCACTACCTATACAGCGTCAATAAATCTGGATATCTATGAAATGACGAAAATATGCTAATAGCTGCATTTCAGATCCCAATGGCTCATTCGATAGCAAAACTCTGCTCCTTCATGCCTCTTTCGACAATTTTGTATGGATTGATTCGCAGTTACTCAGGTTCCAGGCCGAAAAGAATTAAAAATTCACCAGTTGATGAATTATTAATACTCCTCTGCATGTTTAACTGCATTCTAACTGCTGTGGTGAGCCTCTTGCAGATTATATTGCTTAAAACATCATTTACGGTAAACTAACTAACGTTTTATAAGCCATTTTTACACTTTTGTGAGTAGCCCGCCATATCGACCGAATGTAACGCAACACTCAGTTGTTACGCGCATTTTCGACAAATTCAAACAATAATTGTGCCTGGGATTATGCCGTATAAATTGTTTCAACTTATGCAGAGTGCACTTACGGTCAATATTCCATTGTCTTCCCTTGTATGTGTATCTTGAGTTAGTGAAGAATTTTAAACATGTTCACTCCATGTGTGCATTATTATCATGTTGATAACGCCTGTTAACTGGAGTCCCTTATGTGCATAAAGTTGGAATATATTGTCATAAGATGCATTTTATTGTTTTATGAGGGACTTGAGTTCAAGCTTTATTTATTTCCCCAAGTATCTGCAATCCATCCAACGCATACTTGGGTTTTTTTGTTAATGCGAAGTCAATATCTCTATATTTCTTGATGTGTTCCATTGAATCACTAATTATCAGATTTTTCTCACAAACTAAAGATAAAATGACAGCAACCATGTTATTTAACCGTAATCCATGTAATCTAAATATGTAACTTAAATAATACTTATCCATGCCTATACAACTTTTGTGTCCTATATTTGTAGGAATAAATATGCACCTTACTATATATTGTCTTTACTAACTATACTTACTAATCGTATGTGTAATTTATCGAATTGATGTTGTCTGTAACCTGGCGTCTTTTATGTACAAAAATGAGAATGTATATTATTATTATTGGTTGAAGAAATACATATGGTTAACTGCCACTCTTTGTTTTCTAGCCAGTCAACGCTCATGTGAATGCCCGAAATTATCTTCAATGCTCCCGAAATCTGCCCCAAATTATCTGCAATGCTCCCGAAATCGTTGCTAGCTGGGATCTGCTGGTGTATTCTGTAAAGTGAAGGTTGTAGTGCATAATTCCTAGACTTGTTGTTAGCATTGGTTTTGCCAGGATACCACTTTCTCGTTTTGTGCAGCCGAAATATCCAATTCTCACTTTATTGAGGAAACACAATGTTGCTTGCAAAAGTATTGCATTGGTTTATGAGTTTCATAAGTCTACAGAATATTTTCAATTAACTGAAAACTGTTTGCGAATTATCAGAGAAAACACATTTCCAAGTGGGATGTAAAACAAGGCTGATTTCTTAAATTGTCATCATCATTTCATTTCATTTCAATCACACATAGTAGAATAGTCTGTAATTGACTTTAAAGACTCATCAACTTACAGTTTGCTGATGATATTTTTCACATAGACTATGAGAAGTAACCCTTGATGCTGAAAAAATATGAAAAGAACACCGTTGTTTGATTATAAGTGTCTGTGTTCGGTCTCATGAGTAAAGCAGTGTAGCGGTAAATAATTACCTAAAATTATTGACCACAGCAATCATCACGCAACAGTGGATGCTGACCATCACTTAAAGTCTACTTGTTTTAGCTGAGGGCTTCCGGTCAAGCATCCCCGCCATTTGGTACTCCGTCGTGTCACGTGCGTGCACGATTACTAGCTAGCTAGAAAACGCGTTCTGGACGTCACTTTAGATTCCCAGAATACCTTCACACCTATTTCACATAACTGAGTGGCACATCAATTTTTTTATGTCGCATCATTTAACACGAGTAGACGATATTTCTCCTATAACCGTACATTATACATGCACTTAGAAAAAAATTAAATTAGATGTATATTTTTTCCCGATATTTTGAACTTTAGATTATTTTACTGTAAAGTAGATGCACGTCATTTTTTTGGTAAAAAAACGCTTATTTGGTATATTTTCCTTGACAAGGTTCTCAGCATTCTTGTTTTCTTTTCCAGGTGCAACGGGCACTGGACAGGAAACAAACGAAGCACGGGATCCAACGAACAACATTGAGGAAACTATGTACAGACACCCTATTAGCATAGGCAGACAGACCAGCAGGCTCCCCATCAAGCCGCTCGGAAGATTTTTTTCACCCATCAGGGAACCATCGAGATTTTTTTACTTCCGGCTGGTCATGTCTTAGGGTCCTCACAAACCGACTAGGGGGGCAGTGAGCTGTAGCGGTAAATAATTCCCCAAAATTATTAACCACAGCAATCATCACTCAACATTGGATGCTGACCATCACTGTTTAAGTCGACTTGTTTAGCTGAAGGCTTACGGTCAAGCATCCCCACCATTTGGTACTCCGTCGTGTCACGTGCGTGCACGATTACTAGCTAGCTAAGCATTCACCTCTATCCGCGATTTTGTCCCGAAATATACTACGTACTTTGGACGACAAAATCTGGTCTTTTGCTTTATCTTTTGTACTCGAAGAACGAACACTATAGAAGTTGTTGGTATAAGATCTTGCGTTAGTATAATCCGCACAACTCGCGAACGTCGATACCTGCAACCTCTAAAGCAGTATAATATGGCGAGCGATGTTGAGGTTACTCATAGTGTTAGGTGAGGGGGGTAAGTTAGTCCTCAAGGTAGGGAAGCTGAATAGTTTGAGATGGCTAGAACACCTGCTGGCATACCAAGCCATCGGCTTCTTCGAGAGACAATGTTAGCCAGCACATGTTAAGGTTCAAAAGGTGTTTAGGTCGGTCCAATAAAAAACTGGTATTGGTTCATATAAGCGTTGACAGTCAGCTAGAAAAACTATTAGAGATATGACTGCAAATCTTTGTTAATGGCACAGATGCATTCACTCTGTGTAATCTCACGTATCTATTCAACTCATGATTTCCTTATCACTATTTATTCTCCCCCACACTTTCGCTCGTTAAACTTCCATTTAGTTTTATGTCTCTACCTTTGTGTGCTACATGGAATATGGTGAATTAAACAGGTGATCTTCTTTGTAGACTCATACTGAAAGCCATTCAGAATGACACAGTCTAGGCATGACTAAATGAGAAACATTGAATAATGATCTCCAAAATGTCAGCAAATGATAAGTGTAGTTCCTAATCTGGTTCTTTGCTAACTGAAAAATAGGTACCTTTCAGTAATCTATTCTCCCACCCGGGACTCGTCTCCTACTTTGAAAGTGTTTTTTGTGCTTTGTCAGTTTTTTGCTAAGCTTTCGGTCATTCAGCATTCGCCGTTGTTGTTGACTCAGGACCTAGATGACTTTAGTTAAGTAAGGTTTCGGTCGTGCAGACACAAGTGCTGGGCAGTTGACTGGTTGCATTATCATTCCCCAAATAGAATGCAGCATACTGTATATTAGGGTAAATCTTCCACCTTGCTTGCTGAAGCTGGTGTTCCTCAGGTTACTGTTATCTCTCCTTTTCTTTTTTATCTCTCGTGCAACATGACGTTTCGCTTTCTAATGAGAGCAACTTCGTCGAATACACTGGCGATCTGACCGTCTCACTTCCTGTCATGTTACAATGTGTCACCAGGAGGACTTCATTTTTCAGTTTATTCGTATTTACTATTGCGCTTCGCGTTGCACCGCGATTTCACATGTAGCAAAAGATTATGAGTACCTTGCTCTTCTCTTCTGCATAAGAAATTTACTTCACAAGATTCGCTATATTTTTGGCAGTACGTTCGAAATTGGTGACATTTTTGCACGTGTTTGCTCTGAAAGACGCTATAGTCAGTTTCAAGGTCATGATGGGTTCCTGCGTCTGCTGGTTATATGTTTTCGTGAATTCGTCTTCCATTGAATTTTAAAGGTTTTTTTGAACGTTTTGCTTGTTTTGGAGTATGTAGGTCAGTTTTTTGTCACTGGATGCTACTAAGACGTTTATTTTTAGCTTGCAGTTCCCAGTTTTTATGTTGGTAGTTAAGGATTATGGTAAATCTGCAATCATTGAGCCAATTCACGTATACTGTGCTAATATAGTAACTTTTCTCAGTAATTAAACGCCTTAACTGTTCTGCCATTGTTGGATCAAACAGTGGCAGAACAGTTACGGATTATTTGCTTAAGGTAGAACTGTGCGCTGGTTTATCATCATGACTGGCACCAATTCAGCACCTTGTTCTTATTCTACGCATTATCAGAAGTAGCTTATCAGCCTTATTGCAGCCCTTCTAGTCCAGGTTCTGCTCCTCCCAAGCTTACCATAATGCTGAATTAAATCTCACTAATTCCAACGTTCTACAGTCAGTAAATTCTGGATCTTTTATTAAATAGACTCTTTAATTTCACAGTCTAAAACTCAGTTTTGGTTTTCAGCATGACTGACACTAATTCAACACCATGTTCTTTTTGTAGACATTTTCAGGAGTAGATGAGGACCTACTGGTTTTGCTTATCAGCTTTATTTAAACCCTTTGAGCTCATCTTCAGTACGGACTAGCTTAACTTCAGAAGAAAAAGACTTAATTTAGCACATAGTGGCAATTTTTTTGAGCTTAAATTTGGAAATTATATTTTGAAACTGTAGTACAATGTCACTGCAAATCCGTCAAGTTAGGTCCACTGGTAGCACCCTGTAAATAAGCAAAATGCAGTATCAGTTGATGAAACATTGTGCTCATCACATTCTCAGCATTTACATTTAGAAAAGTTCGCTTACATAACTGCCACTGTTATATCCCCTGCTATCTTTTCCATTTGCCTAGAAATAAAAACAATGTTGTGATTACTAGATGTTATCTTAACGTTAACCTATAAAACGAAGCGGGCGTTTAACAGTATTACCTGAATTCCTTTCTTCAGGTTACGCCTTTGGACACGATCTTTCAAACTATGGAAATACGATTTCGTGGCCTAATCCATTATGTCACCAACCTCTCTCGATGTCATCAGTTGGTCGCTACAGAAATAAGTACTTCATTAATGAACCTTACATCTCGTGACTGAATTTCGAACATCTGAATATCCCTAAATTCCTTGATTTAAATGGTGTATTAAAATCATCACTAAAATCACAGTAGGGTCGAAAGCGTATCCTATCTTCACTTTCCATTTCAACTATATTCCCCCGGTTTACCTGAGGCTAAGATTACATTGTCCGGAGAATAAGAAGTAAATATGACGTTCATATAAGATAACTTTCCTTTGCTAAACTTAACGCCCTTAGTACTAGCTTCTTTAGGTACATGCTTGACACCTGTACTTTTCATTAAGTGCACGTGCTCAACATAACGCTGAGCTGCCTGCTTAGCCACAACATATCCACAGTGCACGAACTGTCTGATCATGCGTATATAGGATTCAAAGGGAAACGCACTGAATCCCTCTAATAGCCCATGCAGCTCGACGTCATCTACTGTACGTTTCAGAAAATGAAAATTGTAAACAATATGTTCATCTCCGAAACAGTTCTCATATTGCAGTAAGAAATTACTCCAATCTGTCCGAACAGCATCCAAAAACAGTCGGCTGTATTTGGTACTCGAAAGCAAGTATACTGCCAGGGAAAATTTCCTATAATTATCGTACAGGGGGGGGAGGCAGAATGTTCCTGAGTAGGCGAGACCCAAATATAGTAGCTTTTTAGAAGGACCAGGGTTATTTCAGTACATACTGGGTTCACTTCAAGTAGATAAAATATTCATTTACCGTAAAAAGGCATTATTGACGCGTTGGTTAGACTTTGCTGAGAATTGTTGCAAGGTTGGTATTTTAAGCGTCCCAAGCTTACTAAACTATACCTCCAAAAGTGCATTCAAAGCTCACAAACTTATATTCCATGGGGCCAGATGGTTCTTTTTTACCTGAATCAAGCCGTTAGGATGTGTTGGATTCCTTTCAAAGAAATAATGAACAATTTAGTTATTACCTTCATAAATGTATCAAAAGCTTGCTTAAGTTGCACCCACGTATAAAATACACAACTAAGCATTATTCTTTGGAATATAGCCATTACATCAGACAATATAGATGACACATTTCGTGTAATAGAGGCTGCAGGAGTATCTTGTAACGTCATGTAATGGTTTTAACAATGACCAACGAACACAACATTATAATTTGAAGTAGATGAATAATAGTATATATTCCAGTGCTCATAAACCACTGTTGTGACCTAGTACATTTAATTGATTTATGCTGACCTAATATGCACAAATCCCACAGGTCACCAAACTAACAACTTAAAAAAGTGGATCAGTTAATACGTACATTTATCTATATGTTCTAATTAAAGACACATTATATGTTTAGAAATTGTAGTTGAATTATATTCGCCTAGTAAGCAAAAATGCACACATCCTATTTTGGGCTTAAAATAAATGCATCAAAATTATTGTTAATTTATATTCACTTGCTAGACATTCCCATATATCTCAATGTACTTTAAATACTACAAATGCATCCAAATAGCGTGTGACTATCACACTAGACTCACACCAAAAAAATTAACACGCCGTTATATTATAGTAAGTTAAGCCTGAAATTAAACTGACTGTAAATTTCCGTGTCAAAATAAAGAGGCTGCCATTTTAACTTATATTTTAGACCAATAAGAAGCCAGCTAGCCAACAGCCAATCAAAATCTGCCTATATCGCTTTTCGTTTGCTCTGATATTCATTTACTGCTTATTGTCATATAATCCTTGAAATTATGGTCTAATTCTCTAAAGCACGTGTTCGTATAAACACAATTGTTTTAGATAGTGGCTCAAATTCGGTTATAACTGCATTACCGCCTTGTAATACAGTATTAACTACTAGCTCACAAAATGGCTTGAGTGCAATTCTCACTCCTGTTATACAGGTGAAAGATGTTCTGTTAGAGAACTCTGACTTTTGTAAATTAAACCTCCTTGTCACAGATTTCCAGAGGCAAGTAAGTGAACTTCAGGAAAAATTAGGTCACTTGGATAGCATATCACTGCCAATCTCAAATATCATGGAGAGATGTTCTGATATTGACCAGGTTAAGTCTTTATTGGATATAACTCAAAACAAGCTTTCGGATTTAGACCCAATAGCCTGTATGTTAAGAAAACATCCTAAAATGTCTCCAGACACCCTGAATAAGGCTGAAAATCTGATTGACTGCTTGGCTGCGGAGGTGATGAAGCGTATAACCTCTTCTCACCAGGCTATAGTTTACAATGTCCCAGATTCTCTTCCTCTGAAGACTGTGAAACACAAAATCTTGATTTGTTGCGGCATGGCTAGTGTTCCATGTGAATGCAAAAGACTTCGTAAAAAGTCTAACCAGGCTAACTGTCCCATTATTTTTAAGTTCAGTAATTCCCTTGATTCTAGTAAGTTTACTAAATGTCAGGATCACCTAAGACTGAACAGCAGTTATAAGTCTATAAACATAGATCAGGATAAAACATCGTGTCAGCGCAGAATGATGCGTAGTAATAACCTGGTCACCTCCTCTAGCTTAGAATTACCCAAAAACGATCGTGTACAGCAACAGTCAGCTATTGCTGACATTAGCATTCAGCAAACCACACAACAACCACGCATGGCAATGGAACTAGGAACTGATTTAGATACCAGTACCCCTGTAAATAACGTCTCACCAAAAGATGTTAAAATAGGTAGAACTGCTGCAAGCTGTTCTAAGAAATTCTTACCCAAACGTGGTGACCTCACCACAATGAACAAATTTCGCAGGATTGAGACTAATGACGGGGAAGAATACTTTGTATTCAATAAGCTTGCTGAGAGTAAGACTGTCAAAAAACACTCACCTCTTACGAAAAAATCCTCTCGAAACACAAGTATATCTGGTGGTTTTCAGTATGCTCCACCTTATAGAAAGTCAGGCCCCCAAACCCCCAAAGTCTTGCAACCAAAGCACCTTCCCTCTCAATTTCCTTCAAGTTATAAAACCAACACGAAAGTGTGTACTGGTATGACGGATAGCACGTGTATGGGTAGACCATTTGATGCTATGCTTTTTAACCGTTAACCCAGGCCCAACCCCTGCTATCCTTATATCCAGGAACACATGGTAAATTTTCCAAGTGTCCCGAATCACTGGTACGACCCATGGCACCTAGGACCACCTCAGTACGCTCTAACCCCGATGTACAGACACCCAGTCCGACCCCCGTATCATTCATAAACTCTTGCGCTGTTGACCCACAAACAGAGCTAGGTTATGGTGATATCTTGTGCCAGTTTGTAGTATCCCGTGACTTATTCACGATATTGCTAATTAATGCACGTTCCTTAATCAATAAAATATATGAACTAAGGATATTATTATTTGTCGCCAAGCCTACTGTAGCTCTGATTACTGAATCATGGTGCTCATCCTCTGTACTTGATGTGCATATAGGCATAGATGATTACACTGTACACCGTGCAAACAGAGACTGCAAGTGTGATGGAGGATGTCTCATATATACATAACTCATTCGTAGTCAGTAAGGTGAAAGATGAAATACTGAACGAGGTACCTGATTAACTCTGGGTCGTCTTACAAGGAGATAAGTACAAGCTTCTCATAGGCTGTGTTTATCGAGCACCAAGCTCAACCAAAGAAACTGATGCGTTATTAGCTAAATCATTCGCACACGCCTCATCGTTTAGTACTAATTACAAAATAATTGCAGGGGACTTCAATCTTCCAGAAGTCAATTGGTTGAGTAGTTCCGGCCCCCAACGTTTCGACGAATTACTTGCCAGTATCGATTGTTATGGATGGCAGCAACACGTCCAGACACCTACTCGTGGTGACAACATGTTGGACCTTGTGTTTTGTCATGACACAATCCCAGTCTCCACCTATGTTGGTAACAGATTTTCCAGTAGTGACCATAGAATGGTACTCTGCCCTCTGCCTTTCTCACCACTAAATACAGGAAACAAACAGGATTCAGGGAGTTTGATTTGTCGTAGTTACAAACATACAGACTGGGGATTAGTCCAAGAACTCATTCGACTCTGTCAGTGGGATGACCAATTTACCACTTACTCCCTGGAGGCTGTAGTGTCCCCATTTAACAGGAGTGTTAACTTCTGTCTAGAAACTGTTGCCCCTAAGAAGGCAGTGAAATTAAGTGGACACCGAGTTGAACACATTCCGAGGTCATACCGCAATAAGTTAAGGAAGTTGATGAAACAGTACTCTTCCACTAAAGATATATCACTACTGCACTCAATCCACGAGTCTCTTGAATCTACCAAGCGCCAACGCTCTCAAAAGGACCTCGACGAAGAGTTAAGGGCAATTAAAAGTACCTCCAAATTTTTATAATCTAACAACACTTCTCGAGAACCTGAAAACTTTTAAAGCGAATAATGTAAATGAAAGCAGTCACGCTTGTGGTGGATATCTTGCTTCAGCGGTCGTAAATATCACAGCCAACACTTTATTGATATACACATCTCTATCCATAAGGAACACCCCTGAAACTTTGTCTGGACGTTTAATGATTAAACCTTGGTTGTTTCTCTAGTCTTTAAGATGCTGTTTGTGTTCCTTTGCCAGGACGTGTTGCACTTTAGTTTTTTATGTGACACACATTGACACAATACTGATGAGTCCTTTACCGTATCTCTGTACGCCAGATTGACCCAAATGAAAGTGAACCAGATCTCGGGATGATGAATGATACAAGAGAAATTTCTCAAAAGTAAAACCCGTTGACGATGCCTGAAAGAATTCAGCCAGCACTGAAATGACGCCATGTCAAATGAACTAAACAACTGCAGTAAAGCGGTAGGGTAGACAGACACCTATGACTCCATTCGGCGTTGAGCATTAGGTCGCCTGACAAGAATGCCAGCCCCTTGATCATTCAGTCAGTGAGATGTATTTCAGCGACCCTTGATTTCCTACTTCTCTCTTTTGACGACGTCGCAACACCACTTCACCCTGAGAATACTGACCTAATTGACCACATCTTATCAATCATACTACAACACATCCATCCGATAGCCTCCAATGTGGTAAAGCGTTTTATTCAGATTACGCGTTCAATGGAGAGTTCTATTAATTTCCATATCACGAATCATCATCATTTAGAAAACCACTGAAAATCAGGGAGCACTGGACGGCTATTACACCCTAGATAGTACTATTCAGCAGAATTCGCCAAGGTGTTCACAAACAAGTTGAATTCAAGAACCTTGGATTGGCAGGCTAATCGGTTAGGCATTCAATCAATGAGTAGGAATGTAGTGGTGCATGAATTCTTACAGCTCCCTAAAGTACCTGCTACTTCTCTGACTACAGGGGAACCAAGAGCTGGCCTTGGTCTGGATATAAAAGAGGTTTGTGGCTTAGGTGGGTTATTTGATGCAGTTGTGTTCTCTTAGCTAGGTGGCTTATTTGCAAAGCTTACTAGGCAACATCTTCAGCGAATACTTCATTTCGTTCAAGTGAATACTTAGTTATCTCCACGAGTTTGTAAGTCATCTCTCCTGGTGACTTTGAAAGTCATTTGTTGTTTCGTATGTTTACACACCCCCTAGACAAGCGCCAAATATCTAGCACGTTAAAAATACCCTATTGGCTCCCTTGGAAGTCATTCCCAACTCCTAACTGATTCTTGGCTATTGTATTGATCAGAATCATCAGGATTCTTTTCTGATTTATCGACGAAATCAGAATTACATGTGGAATCCTTGCCTTTCCAATTGAAACGATACAATTCACTTATTTTCAATTGATCCACGTGTCTGTTACGTACTGAATGATATTCGATGTCTAATATCTTCGTCATTCGAATTTGTAAAGCCCGATGATCAGTGAATATTTGAAACCTTGAGACAAATAGGTACTTGTGCAAATGTCTTATTGCACATATAACTGCTAGAGTCTCTTTCTGACTTTGTGAGTGACCTTGTTCACTCAAACTTAGGCGTAGTGAAATACAAATAACAAGGTGTTCATTTGGTTCACATGCTACAGTTACGCCCACAGGAGAAGCATCTGTAGTGAGAACAGGCTTATCTTTCTATGAGAAAAGCCTTAAGAAAGCTCGTCTATTGAGAAACTGCCAAGTTCTCGTTACACATCTTCATGTTGGTGCTCCCACTGAAATTGTTGACTGAAGACAATATCAGAAAGTGGGGATAACAGTTGAGTGAAACTGGGAATCAGTCTGGAGTGAGATTGTAGGATACGAATCCACGACCTGAACAACAACAGATAATTACGTGAATGTGCTCGAATCGGAGGTTTGAGTCGACCAGCATCAGGTTCGAAATCCTTGGAGTTTACTGCGTATCCTAAGAATGATACGGATGAAAAAGTGAAGTGGCATTCAGCCAATAACTAGCGCTTGAACAATCCAAGTGCAGTACTAATCCTTGTCAGTGCATCACAATTCTCGCCAAGAGAAT
Source organism: Trichobilharzia szidati (assembly GCA_944472155.2). NCBI lineage: Eukaryota > Metazoa > Platyhelminthes > Trematoda > Strigeidida > Schistosomatidae > Trichobilharzia > Trichobilharzia szidati. The sequence continues at coordinate 314,890 of OX235271.1, read as the reverse complement.
ACTCCAAACAAGCATCTTTTAGACACACCTCGGAAAAGTTTTTTGAACCCCGTAGTTTGTACAGAATATCTTTAGTTTCTGGTGTAGAACAGGTTTGCTGCAGTATGAGAGTATATCGAGTAAGGCGTTGATCACCACAGATACTCCGTGTTTTGCAATCAGCCCTTAGTTGAGTCACATTAGGAATGACCTGATTCGAAGACTCAGCTGGCATCAGTATGGCTTGCTCAACCAAGTTGGCCAACTCCTGCTTAACCGCATCTCACAAACCCTATGGAAGCAAACAGCGCTTTTGGACGAAAAGTTCATCTTCATCTCAAAATGGGTGGGCAATCTAACAGCCTTAAATTTCCACAAAGGTGGAGCATATTCATTATCAACAAAAGTAAAATTTGCTAAACAACTACTTTCTGATTATTCATTTTTTTATCTGTTTTTATTTTGATTATAGCTTGATTTCACATCGTACATTTAGTACGAGTGTGAGATTTTCAACATGAGATATCGGTGGCCCAAATATTGCAGGCCGACCATTGATATAAGGTAAGCGTTAGTAGGCGGTCGGACCTTGAACCATGTGCACAGTAACCGAGAGTCCTAACCACTGTAGCACCGACGCATTGTCTTCAACTTGAGCAGCACCAGTCAGAGGTAGTTTAGGACCAGAAATTCTTGTAATTGAAAAGGTAAAAGGATTTATTTGGACAAGCTCAAAAAGCGATATTAAATCTTTCATAGAAATTAAAGGCTCAGTAATCTAAGGATCAATTTTGAAAGAGTGAAACTTCCCCGAATTTGTGGTGAAGACATGTGTAACAGTGAGGTAGTTATTCTTTATCTACTTCAAAATATTGATGGCGTTTGCTCCATTCTCCACTTGAGAACACCTCAAAATTAGTTCTGGCCTTTGCATCTATAATTATACATCCCCTTCGAGAGTATTCACTGAACACTGGTGAGAATATTGTGGCCTGCGAATTCTGTCTGGAAATCAGTTTCTTTACGCTTGAATGAACTCTGTATCGACACATCCATAGTCAAGCGATAGCTTCAATAGCGCTACTAATGATTGCGAGTGAATGTATTGATGAACGGGAACACGTTCGACAGAGATATTTATTTTATTTTTTAATTTTTTTATTATAGCTTGATTCCACAGAGTATTTTGGTACAAGTATGAAATTTTCAGCATGTGATATCGGTAGCCCAAATTTAGCAGGCCGACCATAGATATCAGGTGTGCGTCGGCGAGTGATCGAACCTCAAACCATGTCCATGGTCGGCGAGAGTCCTAACCGCTGTGCCATCGACGCACAGCCTGTTGGTCATTTACTTCGTAAGAGGATCTCGACTAGATTCAGTCGAAAGCAAAGACATGCAAACAGATTTTGTATTCATTCCTACAAATGCAGTGGACACCGTACAGAGAAAGAGACTAAGTGTTTATCTGAAGGAATGGGTGATTAGTTGATTTGATCATGTGGATTTCTTATTGTTTCAACCATCCGGTAGTATTCCTTGATCACTACACAAACTCACACACATTTCTGATTGGTTTCCAACAGAAAGCTGTAGAGTTTGTGATGGGTAAATATCTAAGAGAACGTGATTTGTCAGCATATGCAACAAAACTGCATCACATGCTCTTCTGCAGATACGTATTTCACTTGTTGATCCTGACGAAAATGAAGGATTTCACAACAGAACACGCTGTAAATATCTGTATCATGTATTGACACACCGTCTGAAATGAAGCTTTAATATTATGGCAATTAATAGGGAATAGTTGATCCACAATCATTGTTATAGAAGATGTGGGTAGTTTGCTAGATCACTACATTCGAACAATTCACCATGTCAAGTGTTTTCGTGTTTGTAGCGAGCAGAACCGATGTGTTGTGATGTGATTTGAGGGAAGCAGTCTTTGCGTGCTACTGTATAACGAACGATAAATCCGCTGAGTAGTGCACAGTTAAGAGTTGCACAGCGATAGTATAATGACAGCTATTTGTGATGAGCTCTGCGGTACTTTACATCAATTAATAAACATCAAAACGTAAAATTACCTCGACAATATTGTTAGGCAGCAACACAGATGAAATTACTTCTTCGACACAAGTCCAAAACAACTACCATGTAACAGAATTATGTACTCGAAATTATCCGGGATAAAAATACAAGAAGCAAAATTCTTGAGCCAAACCCTTAGAAAAAACACTGCAAGTTCAGAATCAACTTCAGTTAAAAAAATTACAAACGTTAAACAACGCTTTGTCAATGTTATCATAACACAGGCAAAAAGAGGCACATTCAAATTAGAGGTGAAATACGAAGAAAGACATATAGTAAGCATAAGTCGATGGGTGGTGTTCACACAATGGGACGGTGATATATCAATACAACCTGGTATAAAAAATGAGAAATATCAAAGTATGCATGAATATTTCAGGTACATCGTTGAAGATAGAATTAGCTAACCGTTATTGCGGAAAATCTTCTCTTAACCGTACGGTTCATTTGCTAAGCATTCATTGCCCTCCAAGACAATGCACTCACTGCATATCTCAATACTAAGTGAGCTGATGGAATTCTCAATAAGTTTATCAACTGTCTCTCCTGATAGGAAGAAGAGAAAGAAGACGAAACCAGCATCAATTATCACTCATATCTGTGTCAATGTTTGTCACCAAAGCAGTGACAATCATTAGTATCACTGAGACAACTGCAAGCACTAATACTCTACTAGGTCCAGCTAGACAAAATTGTATAGATTAAGCTTTTTAAGGTGAAGTTTACAAATAACTGGATAAGAAAGTGACCTTCAAAATTCCTGTTAGCTTTAATTACAACATTGTTGATTTTGTGAATGTGGCATGTTCAATCTTACGACAACAGTTTTTAGTAATTAGACCATCAGCTAAAGAATAATCAGAATCAATGATCACTAGTCTTTGTGCGAGAGAGTAATTCTTGTAGTCTGTTTCCCCCTCTCACCACCTCGTTGTTTTTATCACAGAAGTATATGGCCTGATTCATTCTGTCACATGAAGTACTTTTATTATCTAGGTCAGATTCCTATGTATTTTGTAGACGTTTAGAAATCACACAAATATTCTCATTAACTTCACTTCACTTCAATTCGCTTTTCTCTAACGCAATGAACATTACATAGTTTAAGCAGAATGGAGAGGTGAAGGATCACTCTGATAATAGAAGCACCCAAAATCATTATTTATAAAATTAATTCAATAAAGCAATCTGTGTATACACTATGAAAACGTGGAGAGATACCAGTCACCATAGTTGATTCAAAGCAACCATCATCTTGTGTGGCTTAAAGAGACCTGTGAAGTTGTTAAACATTTCAACAGCCATGATCAGGTTGAAAATTTCAGTGTCACGCTTTGTAGTCCTAAGGTAATTTCCTAGTTGACGAAAGCATTTATTCGTCTCTGAATATCTTAAATATTCCAGTAGTCGATTTGTCATGCCACTTGTTATTCGCCTCACTCACGAACGACCCAAAGTTTCGGTCGTGCATTGGCGTCTAGTGTTTCACAGATTATAGCAATAGCCTTCTCGTGTTTTTGACTTGCTCGATACTTCCATCAACCTAGATTCTCTATGAAATATACCTGAATGAAGACCTAGTGAATGTAACTCCCACGGAACACTGATGTAATCAGGATATTCTGCAAAAATATAAACATCATTCTTATTCCTACTTGAGTCCCTTGAGAAAAGCTCAACCTGGTGAATGTTGCGTGATATATCTGTGCATTTTCAGAGAATTAAAAGTCAATCTGAACGAAGAATATTCTTTTCAATAATTTCTCTTCAGGTTCTTACAATTATAAAATATAATATTTGTTGTCGTTACAATAAGGCCAGTTATGCGGCAGATACATTTTTAACGTAGAATAACAGATTAGTTATGGGGTGTCAAAATAAATAGTCGTATTTGTGTGACAAACGTGCTAGGCTGAATTCGATTACAAAATAATGTAAAACGGGAGACAATGGTGATTAATCATAATAGATTTGTAGAGTGGGGGTAGGAAAATTGACAAGTCAGTTCAAGGTTATAAAAGGGTGTCAGGTGAGTGGCTAGTACAAAGTGGTCTGTGTTAAACAGGAGATAGTAAGACTGCATTGGGAGGTTCATAATGAGATAACGAATATGTGAAATGAAACAGGTGGAGGCATATATTGAGAAAAGAGATTATATCACTAATAATAAGTCCGGATAGTATAAACGAAAAAAAAAATTCGATAGTATTGAGAGAATGTTTGCATATAATGTTTGATATAATCTCTTTTCTCAATATATGCCTCCACCTGTTTCATTTCACATATTCGTTATCTCATTATGAACCTCCCAATGCAGTCTTACTATCTCCTGTTTAACACAGACCACTTTGTACTAGCCACTCACCTGACACCCTTTTATAACCTTGAACTGACTTGTCAATTTTCCTACCCCCACTCTACAAATCTATTATGATTAATCACCATTGTCTCCCGTTTTACATTATTTTGTAATCGAATTCAGCCTAGCACGTTTGTCACACAAATACGACTATTTATTTTGACACCCCATAACTAATCTGTTATTCTACGTTAAAAATGTATCTGCCGCATAACTGGCCTTATTGTAACGACAACAAATATTATATTTTATAATTGTAAGAACCTGAAGAGAAATTATTGAAAAGAATATTCTTCGTTCAGATTGACTTTTAATTCATAATATGGGAATTTTCGACACTATCAAATTTTCAGAGATGAGTTCCTATTTCTCCCTTTGTTCAACTTCACTTTAAATTTCACATATATTGTCCTCAAACTATTGAAGTTGTGCCATTTTAATATCATGAGACATGTTAAGTGACAGTTATTTTATGACGAGTAAGACAAGCTAACATTAGAATTCGACCGAATTTTTATTTCACTTGGTGATGGCGATAATTTGTAATTGAATTGTCATTTCTACAAATACTTCAGAATCAAGTGTTTGCGAAACTGAATGCTGAAGACATAATGAAGGGCGTTCTCAACGGAATTCTTACTCTTCGCTTTAAGCATCAATCTACTGGATATTCACATGTAGTTATCAATACTTGAATTGCAGAAATGGTTGTTTTTCAAGATGTAAGCGATTCTGATCCACTCCTTACATTCAAGGTTATGTAGGATATGTCCCATTGAAAGAATCGATGATGAACTAGAGACACTTAGACAAGACCTCATGGGAGATGAACATCCTTCAAGATTAATCTAAGCATGAAAGTAAGACAAAAACCAGAAAAAGAATTCAGACAGCGCCAAAGAAACTGCTATTCTTGAACGTTGAATTTACAAGTGATGCTGTAACCAAGATACTGGAGAATCGCTTATCCAGATCACTGAGAAAAACCTTTTTTTCTGCTGGACTACGTATCAATTTATACAGCTAACAAATGATCAGTGGATTTGTGAATGATAAAGTGCTGTCAATTCAATGTGTGTTTCTGTCGAGCTAGTTTCATTGACCGCACGATGTGTACACTTTCCAAACGCATCTGTGAATATTATTCGGCAAAGTTAGCAAAAAGACAATGCAGTATAGATACTGGTTGAATTCACGAGGACTTGATGAACTCAAGCCACGCAGCTCTAGCAGAGTCGTCTTTCAAGATTATCTACAAGGTGAGACGAAATGGTACAAAGAGTGTTAGGTATTGGCATTTGTGTTTGGCGGAGTTGTTCACAACTCGTCAATGCAATCGTGTATTTTGTAAAGAGAAAACGTTTGTCCAACGTTTATCCTTTTAGCTTAATGTTAAAAATTGGATACGCTGGTAGAGTATAGCTCCATTTTGTTTTGATATAAATACACAGTGTTGTACAGAAATATTCACCGATGACTGATTTCGAATTATTGTGTAAGTATGAAGTACAAAAATACATGAACATATCCATAATGCATTAAAAAGAATATTATTGAGTGAATGAATCTCAAATAAGTCTAAATGTGGGTGATACACTTTTCCATGGAATTCTTGAATGACTGATCTTTCCGTACAAAGTATGATTGGCAGCAAACGCTTTGTAGATTACACACTGGTAATGCTGACGCAGTGCACATGGCGAACAGGGGCGAGGTTTCCCAATCTGTGGAACCTTTGGAGGGACTTTCACTTTTATTTCTTTACATGCTAACGTTATCTATTAGGCAGTGAATAACAAATACCCAATTTTTGGGCATACATGTAAAAAGTCGATTTCGATCAGGACTACAGGTGAATATGGAAATGCTGTGGTCTATTTATTTCCTTATTTACAGTGGCTATGCAACAATCATTCAAGAGGACACACAATGGATCCTTGCATGATTAGCTGCGTATTTCATTAACTAGACATTAATTCTCCATAAAAAAGCCAGTTCATGTTTGCTGAAATACCCGATATAAAAACGCAATAATATCACGTGTCACATGTGTGCTTGTCTGCTCGTAAACTGGAATAATGTAAGTTCAGATGATCAGCACAAGTTAATGGCACACAAGAACAGCCGGTGAGCACTCATCTGATATCAGCCATAGCAGTTATTCCAAAACACATAAATCTCTTTAAATGGTAAGTTGCAATAATCATTAAAACCATATGAAATCTATAGCAAAAGACGGTCTCCTAATTCTAGACATTCAGAGACCTTAGTATTGATTGACTTTCATGGCTAATTTGGTGATGAATCTCACTCTATTACTTCCTCACGTTTTTGAAAACAGAAACTGCTTGTTTCTCCAACACCACTTTCACTATCACCTCAACTCATCACTCTATTTCAATGATAAGTACTAATCGTGTGTTGATGATCACTCCGTTCTCAAGGAACGAGTCATCACTGACCGTTGAGACCACAGCTGAAGCATACATCCTCCTCAATAGCCACGGTATTCCAATGACAAGTTTGAGGACGGATTTGTTATTGAAATCGAACTAAACCACACGTTATACTGGCGATAGGCAACACAGACGGTCCTGATAAGATAAAAGTAATTTGGCTAATGTCACTGATACCATTATCAAAAGTAAGTCTTCCTCATTGATGAACTAAACAGCTGAATTCCATATACCGTCATTTTAAGTGTGAATTTGTTAACGTTCATAGACATGCAAATGACTCAGGCTGAGAACAGCGAATTCATCTGATCAGTCGGAATAAGTTAATTAACTGGATGATTAAATTGTATTTAGAAAGCAGACAGTAAGCGTTAACATAAAAAGGAGTAATTTAGGTAAATGTTTTAATTAAATCCACTGCACATCAATACATTTCAGTAATATGCAGAATAAACGTTTCCGATGCTAGCGTGAGCAGGACATTCACATTCTTCTCTAGTTTCTTCCTCCTACTCCTGTAAAGAAAATAAAAGCAGTTGAGAATTTATGATTTTATGCTGCAGTAAACAAGACCGAATGTCACGAGTATTGGGAGAGACACGAATGAATCGATAAGTTTTGACTACCGATGTTAACTTTAGGAGTAGAAGATCAAGCAACGCCTGTTGCGAGCATCATTCCATACCCAGAATGACTGAGAGTTAGTGACTCCAGTCATCCTGATCCATGCATTATATTTCAGATATCTCAAATGCAGTTATTCGCACTAATGCTTGTGTGGGTGTGGGTGCGGCTGTCAGTGAGGGTGTATTGGGAATGTCTGACATGGTTCGAATCGACTTGGCCACAACTAGTGTTCAGCTGTGAAGAAGTCGTCGCTTGAGTTTTGTGAATGCCAAATCTGAGATACACTGAATGATTGTCTTCACAATACTAAGCGTGATTCCATATGATATGATATTACATGATACCGATACCTACAACTCTTGTCACTGGTGTTCAAAATACAAATAATACTGTTTTCACGTGGACTGCATTTCAGTTTCAGTTATACACATTTATCCAAAAAGATGAGATGACAGTTTCTCTCATGATTGACTTTTGAAAGATGCAATGTGGGAGTTCGCATGAGGTAGTAGTTAAATCTTACGTTTCAAGTTCTTAAGGGTAGTTTCATGAATTTTCTTGAACACTTGAAAGTGAAAGAGCAATATAAAGGTGACGTATTAGTTGAAGGAAAGCAAGCCTTGTTCATCAGTGTATATATTCTCTCTCCTACAAAAGATAATATCCGATCAGTAGTAATAAAGTACTTTGAATAAGTGCATGTGTATACAAGTTATTTTATGAAAGACATTTCATGCTCAATCATTCAACACTGCTCGTATTGTTGTAACACTCATGTGTTAGGTAGTTTAGTGGTATAGAATTGAAGGCGGCAGTTATTCCAAAATCTGCGTTGTGATGACTATTCACTGTTGTTATGGTTGTTGATTCTGATTTTGACAAATGTGACGGCTGGTCTCCCAGACGCGTATAAACGCACATGTGAACACATCAAACAGTTTCTCCTCAACCGATCAATTTCTCCTAAATTTACTCCATTCCTTTTTTGCATTTCCACGTTGCGTAACAGAGTAGTAGCCATGCGTGTGGATGTGCATTAGGTCAGATTTTGTGTAAATAAACTGTTGCCTTCGAACATTTTGATGATTTCTACTTGAGAAGTGATCCGTTCGTTGACATTTCAGATTATTCTAGCTTTCTGTGGTCGGTTGACATTCTTCAGTGAATAGACCTATATACAACCAAGCGTCGCATACCGACTACCAACTGATGCACAGTTCTCCGAGAACCTGCTTATTCCAAGATAATTCTACTATTGATTTGGATTTTAAATATATAGCCATTATCAAGCGAACATTATTCATATAATCCCCGAGAGGTTTGCACATAATATGATCGCTGATTAAACAGAATATCAGGCAATGTTTGCGCTTTGGTTTTGTGAATAGATATTGACGCATATATCGAGTGTGTCAAACCCATGAACAAAACAGACGGAACTTACAAATGCTATCACCAAATTGCATTTGGTCATGGTATGATTTTCGTATTAACTTCTTCACTTCCTGAAGATCTGAAATTTGAAGAATAATGTCTGAATTTCAAAACTGAATGTCACAGAATCAAATATTGAAACGTGATCATGCAGAATACTGTGAAATAATTGATGGTTTGGTTTAGGGTGTTGTTGTTTAAGCAGACGACTACGTGTTCATTCACTTGAATGTCGATCATTGAACGTCTTTGAAGACAGTCAAAATACTTTTGAGAAACCCTTACAACTCTATCGTTATCTGTTGAATTCGCATAATATTGACTCCATCAGTATCATAGGACTAAAAGATCTACCTTATAAGTAAATATACAGGAGTGTTCAAATTACATCAAAAGTAGTCTCAACTACATCAGATAGTTTCACAGACTTCAAATTTCACGTCATTGCACTTCGGAGATGTAATATGTGATAGCGACATTGAAAGGAAAGCAGTCTGATTTCACACTCGATGCTGTATCGTGCACATTGGTAGTTCAAATTCGAATTCACTGACAACGCCACCAGGTGAAAAGGTATGTGAATCCTGTGAAAGAAACTCATCTGAGAATTCATTTGACTTCCGAAAATTGACCTGATGAAATTCAAAATTTTTTTCCCAATATCTTCCAAAGCAGCGATCTTACATAATTTAATTTAAGGGTGTGTTGTCATTAGTAGATTACCTTTTTTGTTTCCTGATGGTTCATAAAGTTCACAGTTAACTGTTGCTGATACTGATTGCCACTGAGCTGATTAAGAAACAGAAGGGAAGAACAGCACATTGAAACAAAGAGAAGGGAAACATTCTTTGAAGTTATCAATAATAACAAATACTCATGCAACTACAGACCTATTGAATGTAAAAACACACACAAATCAATGTGGACTGAGTTATCTGGATTTACAAATCTCCAATCCGAACTCTGTGGTTTGTGTCTGAGATAATCAGGTGGGTTCAAAACTCAAGTTGATGCAAACGTAAATGACAAGTCAAGTTAGGAATGTTTATTCGATAAGTGAGAAGGAAGGATTCAAAACTAAACTGTTTACCTTCGTGAGCCTTAGCCTCTTCCTTGAAACATTGTTGAACAGAATGGTCCACAGTGAAGGTACCTGTATGTAAATGCATTTCAAACAACATTTCAACTCATGTTCATTAGATTCTGAAAGTCTTATTAGATAAATGCGTGAGTTTATATACTGATTAGTGAGTGATTTAGATGCTCCTATCACATATATTCTGAAACGGTTATATGGACTAAGGTAACTGTCTTCGATAACTCTGGTTTCAGATTGTGCAGTAACACAGTGATGAATGTTTTTCACAAAATGGCCTGTAAAATATCTGATCAAATTTCAGTGAGCATCGTGTACACTGGAAAAATCACTATCAGTAGGTAGTAGTAATTCTGATAAATTGTTGAAGTAATAATTCAGGAAGTAATTTTAGTGGAGGAATCAGGGAGACCATGGAAAGACGGTACGATGGTTGGTAAATAGAGGGTGAGCATAATGCAAGTCGAACATGAATCAACTACACGATGCCCAAGGATAACTTCATCGCTTAAATGCAGTAGTTCCTTATCATATGACATTGTAACTCGAGAAGCATTGTCAACACTCAAATTATATACAGGATGCAGATTAACTGATAACAACAACACATGAAGTCAACTGACGTAAACTCAATTTACCATACTCCACAGGTCCGTTGTCGGCATCTATGAAGACAGAAAATGATAACTGACACTAAGAGATCATACAAGAGAATAATTCGTAATGCAGAATTCATCACTGTAATGTATGTGGATTAACATCACAGCTGACTGATTCCATGATATATTCAAGCATAATTTGTAGATCTCTTCTACTGACTATCACAATGTAATGACACTGACCAGCCCAAAGCATCCAATATCCATGAAATTTATTATTCCTTATTACATCCAAAGACGGAAATGATTCTCTTCAATCGTCCACTTTCCATTAGGTTATTTTCCAAACAACTTCACAATGAATATATTCATCGATTCAATGAAGTGTTCATTCCATCGAAATTTCTAGTTAATGTCATTTGCCTAATGATCGATATTGGTGACAGAACCTTCTTAAATGATCCCTGACTTTAGAGTTCTGCACATGGTCATACAAATCGAAGGACCAGATAATGTGTGCAACAAACTGTGATGTAGATTGAAGCAAGTTGATAATATCTCGAAGAAAGCAGAAGTGAAATTCCCCGAAAATGTATCCTTCTTGACAGCCACAATGGATCACAAAGCTGTCAACATTAAATCAGTGAGTAATCTCATTAGATAAGATAATTGTTTCAAGACTGCAAGTGTAGTTTTAAAGTTGCAGGATCTCACTGAATTGTTCTGACTGCAAAGTTGCCGTGTTCAATCCAAATTTTGAACATTTTAAACAAGAGCAATAACCCAAACTCATCTGATACCCATGCAAATAAAGGCAGTATATACCGTTAAATTAAAACTTGGAACATACTTTGGAATAATACATATCCAAAGTAGGTTTCATAATACTTTCTCCAACAGCTGATATCTGAAAGAGTTTGTTAGTCATAGGAATTCATTAAACCATCACTCACAGTTCTCAATGGTTCTGTTGCCTGTATCTGAACTTTCTTCAATAATCTTTTCTATAGAAAGAGAGAAGTGATAATATCGATTGCATTACACCGGACACCTGTACAAAATTCAACATTCAGCATGTAGAAAACAGTGAGTTAATTGGCTATTATTGCAGCATCCCTACACCGTATTGTATTCATTTTACAACAGAGTAAAGGTCATGACCATGAACGTGTGAAATTTCCAATTGGAGTGAATGTGAATAAATGTGAAGTGAATTGGGAAATCAGGTAGATGCGTTTTGATGAGTCCATCATTTTTTGCGTGGCACTAATATAATATCCTCACTTGAGTATGTATCATGTCAGCTGGCTCCATGTATTCACAATATCAAAAGTTAAAACATTACCACGAAATAAATCATGAGGAAAATATCCTGAAAGTATAACCACTATATCATGCAAACATGAGATGTTGAATTCGAGTAGACCGAGTCAAATTATCAATCACATTGAAATAAATGTTTACCTTGCAGCTCTTTAATCGCTGCTTCTCTGCTGACAATCGAGTCAGCTAATTCGCGTAATTTTTCTATGAAAAGGAAAGCGAGAATTATTTAGCAGCGATTTTTGAAAGCGATAAGATGTGACGAAACATTGAGGAACAGAACACACACAAAAGCTTGGGTAGGTTAATATAAGACCAATAATATATATCAACATGTAGTCAGTCGTCTTACGTCGAGTATCTGAAAGCAAACTTTGTATTACTTCAGATTTGGTCGATTCACCTTGAAAATTGACAAAATGAAGAGAACAGCCATCGTTACACAAACCACAACTTTAATAACACATGAATACGATGTAAGAATTTGTTAATTTCAGACGCCTGTAGTGCCATTTGAGTACTTGTTTTTTTGGATTCGTGATCTGAAACACTCTTATGAGCAGAACACCAGTTGAAGGATTAAACTTCCCTGACAGCACAGAATTGAATGTTTGCTGCACTCATTTCCTATTTCGGAAATGGAGAGATCATCGACATCGAATTATTATTCATCATTGACGGAAAATGATGTGTTGAGGTGTTGGTGACATAATTGTTTTTCGTACAGAAATATGATCACGGAATAGTCTTACATAACACTTATTTGATAAAACAATTACATTCATCGTATTCCAGAACAGAATAATTTGAAAAGATTGATTCCCAAATGCATATTCATTTAATAAATGCTTACCCTCGATCATGGTGGCAAACACCAGCAGCGTTATCACAGATATGTAAGTGTACATTGAGTTGAATATATTTTCTCCTTCCTCTGATTTCTCTGGTGCAATTTTCCAGCTTTTATATTCTTCCTGATGGTGAGTTGTAGCGTTGTAATGCGTTTGTCGGTTGATAAAAATAGTGGTGCTTATCTTGTTTTCCATTTGTTGAATGAGGCGAGTGTGTTGATTAGTTGTTGGTGGTTGGTTAAGTGATTTGGTGGGTGAGTGGGTGGATTGATTGGCGTACGTTCAGCATCACTATAGTATTCTTGTTTTCACGCTACAATGAATAAACTCTCTTAGTTAACAAGTCACTCTTATAACACAAATCCTGCTAGATGCAGATGAAACTCTAAAGTAAGTGTTGTGTTTATTCATCTGGTTAATAAGAGACAATTCAGTAATGAAAATTTTCTTTATTGACGAAGTCATCTTCGGCGGCTGTACAGTCGTATTTATATTTATCGAAAATGCTTATTAGTCCATTAGTGACTGAGTAGTAGGGGTGACATAATTGAGAAAAAGTAATTAGAAGTGGCTTCAAAAGTAAAAATAAACGCTTCAAATTACGTGATACGTAATGATACAATGGAATGAAGCGTCAGAAATTTGCTAAGGTTGAAATTGTTATTGAATAAGAAGAAAGATAATTTAGTGATCATCGCACAATTGTGAAGAGTGTGAGAAAATGTACAGAAGGAACATGTGAGAGTGATAATAGTGAATCTATTAATAAAGTAACAGCAAAGTAATTATTCAAATTAGAGAATCAGCAACGATTTATGGAGAGTTCAAGAACGTGCTAAAATAAGACTTGACAATCGCTTTCTGTAAACAAAGTTTCGGTTTGCATTCACGAATTGCCAACGTTTCCGCCTTACACAAATGCTGAAACCTGACACCCATTGTACAATTTGACCTCACCTTGCAAATAATCTTGAAAGACGACTCTGCCGAAATTGTGTGGCTTCAGTGGCTCGACAAGTACTCAAGAATTCAGCCAGTAATTGTATTGCATTGTCTTTTTGGCAGTCAAGCCAGATTATGTCCACAAATGCGTTTGGAAAGTGTGCACTTTGTGCAGCCAATATAACTAGCTTGACAGGAACACACATTCAGTTAACGGCACTTCATCATTCACAAATCCAATGCTCATTGATCGGCATTAAAAAGTGATCCATAATGTGGATAAGAATTTCTTAAGTATACTGGCTGCGGCATCACCTTTAAATTCAACGTTCGTGAATAGCAGTTTCTTCGGCATCGTCTGAGTCCTTTAGGGTTATCCCTTTCCTTTCATGTTTTCCACGAATAATCTTCAAAGATACTCGTTTTCCATGAGGACTCGTCTGAGTGTCTTCAGTTCACCATCGATTCTATCAGTGATACATTATCCTAGATATCCTTGAGGATGACAATTGTATCAGAATCGAACAACTGCTGAAAAGCAATCACCGATGCAAATTAAGGTAGTCAAAATTACATGTGAATGTCCAGTAGATTGATTCTCAGAGAGAAGAGTCAGAATTCCGTTTAGAACTCCTCCAGAGTTTCTCCAGGATTCGCAGTCACTTGGTGCAGAATTTTTTGTGGAGATGACAGTCAAATTCCAGATTATCACCATAACAAATGACGTCTGTGAATAATTGCTCAACAAAAGAGTTTTTCAGAATGTCAGTTGTGATGTTTTCAAGCTAACGGGTCTTCATAAGCTACACTAGATGACGTTTGCTTTGAATACACAATGGTGACTGGTGTCTTTTCACTTATCACATGGTGTATACGCAGATTCCTTTATTGGAATAATTTTATACATAATGATTTCGGCTGATTCTAATATCTTGTTATATTCCATCAAACAGCCATCACAAATAACAGAAGACGAACATTTCTATTCATTACACTATGTGATAAATATCTCACGAAATTTGTTGAAGTGTATTCGAGGACAGTGGATGACAAACCATGAGTGATGTTGCCATTGTGTGTAGAATCACTATTCTCATTGAAAGCATGTGATGTGAGTAGCTAGGTCACTTTCTCGAGTCCTATCACCACATCTCACAGACATCTCCGCTGATATTTCTATGCAATTCAGTGTGATCCTTCTCTTCTCTACTCTGTTGAAATAACATGAAGGTAATTGTGTTAAAGATAAGTGAAGCGAAGTGAAATGAAGAAGATGAAAACGTTTGTGTGCTTTCTGAACATCTAAAAATATACAGGAATCTCACCTAGATAATAAAAAGTACTTCATGTGACAGAATGAATCAGGCTATGGACTTCTGTGATAAAAACAGCAATGTGTTGAGAGGGGGAAACAGACTACAAGAATTACTCTCTCGCACAAAGACTAGTGATCATTGATTCTGATTATTCTTTAGCTGATGGTCTAATTACTAAAAACTGTTGTCGTAAGATTGAACATGCCACGTTTACAAAATCAACAATGTTGTAATTAAAGCTAACAGGAATTTCGAAGGTCACTTTCTTATCCAGTTATTTGTAAACTTCACCTTAAAAAGCTTAATCTATACAATTCTATCTAGCTGGACCTAGTAGAGTATTAGTGCTTGCAGTTGTCTCAGTGATACTAATGATTGTCACTGCTTTGGTGACAAACATTGACACAGATATGAGTGATAATTGATGCTGGTTTCGTCTTCTTTCTCTTCTTCCTATCAGGAGAGACAGTTGATAAACTCATTGAGAATTCCATCAGCTCACTTAGTATTGAGATATGCAGTGAGTGCATTGTCTTGGAGGGCAATGAATGCTTAGCAAATGAACCGTACAGTTAAGAGAAGATTTTCCGCAATAACGGTTAGCTAATTCCGTCTTCAACGATGTACCTGAAACATTCATGCATACTTTGATATTTCAAGTAACTCTGTATTTATTCTCATCTTTTATACCAGGTTGTATTGATATATCACCGTCCCGTTGTGTGAACACCACCCATTGAGTTATGCTTACGATATGTCTTTCTTCGTATTTCACCTCTAATTTGAATGTGTCTCTTTTTGCCTGTGTTATGATAACATTGACAAAGCGTAGTTTTACGTTTGCGATTTTTTAGGTGACGTCAGTTCTGACCTTGGGGTGTTTTATAAAAGGGTTTGCTTCGAGAGTTCTATTACCTTCATATTTAACCAACACTGAGGGAACTATTCTACTTGATACTCAGGTACTTCTGATAGGTGATTTTGATGAAATAATTCTGTTGCATGGTAGTTGTTTTGGACTTGTGTCGAAGAAGTAATTTCATCTGTGCTGCTGCCTAACAATATTGTCGAGGTAATTTTACGTTTTGATGTTTATTAATTGATGTAAAGTAACGCAGAGCTCATCACAAATAGCTGTCATTATACTATCGCCGTGCAACTCTTAACTGTGCACTACTCAGCGGATTTATCGTTAGTTATACAGTAGCACTCAAATACTGCTTCCCTCAAATCACATCACAACACATCGGTTCCGCTCGCTACAAACACGAAAACACTTGACATGGTGAATTGTTCGAATGTAGTGATCTAGCAAACTACCCACATCTTCTATAACAATGATTGCGGATCAACTATTCCCTACTAATTGCCATAATAATAAAGCTTCATTTCAGACGGTGTGTCAATACATGATACAGATATTCACAGAGTGTTCGTGTGCGTAATCCTTCATTTTCGTCAGGATCAACAAGTGAAATACGTATCTGCAGAAGAGCATGTGATGCAGTTTTGTTGCATATGCTGACAAATCACGTTCTCTCAGATATTTACCCATCACAAACTCTACAGCTTTCTGTTGGAAACCAATCAGAAATGTGTGTGAGTTTGTGTAGTGATCAAGGAATACTACCAGATGGTTGAAACAATAAGAAATCCACATGATCAAATCAACTAATCACCCATTTCTTCAGATAAACACTTAGTCTCTTTCTCTGTACGGTGTCCACTGCATTTGTAGGAATGAATACAAAATCTGTTTGCATGTCTTTGCTTTCGACTGAATCTAGTCGAGATCCTCTTACGAAGTAAATGACCAACAGGCTGTGCGTCGATGGCACAGCGGTTAGGACTCTCGCCGACCATGCACATGGTTCGAGGTTCGATCGCTCGCCGACGCACACCTGATATCTATGGTCGGCCTGCTAAATTTGGGCTACCGATATCACATGCTGAAAATTTCATACTTGAACCAGAGTCTAGGTCCTGATGGTATACCTGACATTGTCTTAAGGAAATGTGTTGATATTTTAAGCAACCCAATTACAAACATGTTTAATACCTTTTTTTCTAATAATGTTGTACCTTCTCTGTGGAAAGATATTAAAATCATCCCTGTACCCAAGTCAGGCTCTGGTAATAATGCTAAGTTTAGACCTATCGCTGTTACCTCTCCTTTTTTGAAACTAATGAAGAAACTATTGTTACTAAAACTTGTTCCCTCGCTAAGTTTCTCAAACGATCCAAAGCAGTTTGCCTATAAACAGGGTAAAAGTACTTTGGACGCTGCTGCTGTGTTTCATCACAACATTGTATCCTCCTTAGACAAAGGGGCCAAGTTTGTCCGTTGTAAGTTCCTTGACTATACATCTGCTTTCGACTCGGTACCTAGAGGCCTATTGTTAAACAAGCTTAGCCTTACACAAACTGAGCCCTGGGCTATCAACTGGCTACACTCTTACTTCTATAATAGGATGCAGTAAACGGTATATAATGGTGTATCTTCCTCTCCATTGCTTACTGAAGCTGGAGTTCCTCAGGGTGCTGTTCTTTCTCCGTTTCTCTTTTCCTTCTTCTTACATGATTTACCTCTCTCAGATGAAATCAACTTCGTCAAATATGCAGATGACCTGTCTGTATTGTTTCCCATTAAGTCTCAGTCAGACTGTCTCAAATTAAATAGCTTCCTGTTGGACATCAGTCAGTGGTCCAAACTAAATGGTCTCATGCTGAATCCCTCAAAATGCCAGACTATTGACTTCTTCCTTGGGCATGTACGAGATCTGCAAACACTAGTAAGTTCTCATGAAGACTGTTGCATCGAGGGGACTAAAATTTAAACTAAGTCTAATGCAAAATACCTCGGTCTAGTTCTATCTTCCGACCTTACTTGGACATCTCATATCCTAATGATTTCTAAGGAAGTGTTCTGTCTTACCTACTACATTAAGAAACTTACACAATCTGGAATCACTCAACCTCTACTTTCACAATTTGTCAACTCTTGTATCTCACCTATTCTACTTTACTGCTCCCCGTTATTCTTTCCTGGTCTACTGAAAAAGGACTAAACCATCCTGAGAAGGATGTTGAAGTTAGTCAGTAGGACTAGTGGTGTAAAACTCAGTCAGCTCGTCACTACATTAGTTGATAGGCGTCTGAATACATGCGGTAAATGGTCAAAAACCATACTCTCCGACCTCCAACACCCCCTCTGTTCCAAACTCTCACCTTGTATCTCATCAAGTAAAACCAGAAATCAGTATAAAATAATCTATGCTCGTACAACCAAGTACAGGAACTCAACGATACCATACTTGGCCCGTGTTCTAAGCGACAGAGACAATGTTAGGCGTGAAACCTATGACTTGCTTTGTTATTAACAACATAATTTTAGGCTCTTTTATTTCTCTCTCATTTTGTATTCTATAGTGAACTCCTACTCAAACATACTTAGCTACCAAAATTATTAACATTGGCTTCCTTTTTTGTACTTTACTATATTCCTTCTATTGTGTATCCACTGGTTCCGACTCTATTAGCACTATGAGTATTAAAAAATTGTCCTGTCATTAACCATCATGTAATTATCAGTTTTGTGGTTGTTTTTTCTTATTTTCTATACTTTTCGGCAATATTAAACTGACAATCATTGGTTGTGAACGCCATTGTCAACACTTTAAAAAATTTTGTATTATTCAGGATTACTCACATTTCCACTACAAACACTGCACTAGACCTGACAATAAAAAACAAAACAACACCCTGAAATGTTATTTTATGATTGTTTAGAGTTGCTTCAACCAAATAAACTGACCATCTTGGCGATAAACATTCTTAAATATCATTTCATAACTTCTTGTATGACTATAGCTTTATTGTCACCATGCATAATCACATCATAGCTTCCACTACCCAATACTGAGATATTATTTTGTGTTATTTATTTTCCTTTCTACTTCTTAGTATTTTTGCGCATTTATAATTATTTTTGTGTTAATCTTGCTTTTTTGCTGTTGGTGTCTTTATACTTATCTTTTTTTGTTAAATACTCCTTTTAAATGTTTGTAACCTTAGATGCAAATATTGTAGAAATTGTGCTGAAAAAACCACACTGTGCCACTACTACTGTTTCTGGAATAAAGCAAATTATTGTTATTATTATACTGTGTGGAATCAAGCCATAATAAAATAAAAAATTAAAAAATAAAAAATATATCTCTGTCGAACGTGCTCCTCGTTCATCAATACATTCACTCGCAATCATTAGTAACGCTATTGAAGCTATCGCTTCACTATGGATGTGTCGTTACAGAGTTCATTCAAGCGTAAAGAAACTGATTTCCAGACAGAATTCGCAGGCCACAATATTCTTACCAGTGTTCAGTGAATACTCTTGAAGGGGATGAATAATTATAGATGCAAAGGCCAGAATTAATTTTGAGGTGTTCTCAAGTGGAGAATGGAACAAACGCCATCAATATTTTGAAGTAGATAAAGAATAACTACCTCACTGTTACACATGTCTTCACCACAAATTCAGGGAAGTTTCACTCTTTCAAAATTGATTGATTGAAATTGTAACTGTTGATAGCGGTAAATTCAGTTGTTGATCGGCAGGAATGCGAAAGAAGATTAGTTAGTTTGTAGTAGAAAATAAGGCTAAGTTTAAGACACTACTTCTGGAGTGATTCTGTTTTCAGTCTGTCGCCATGCTCAGCGTAGACGAGACCTCATTCTAAACCAAGAATTCCCCCAGTGAATTGGCGTTGCACTCCCTCTAATTCTATTAGAGTTTGTTAGGATTGTGATGTAGCCACTGGAAATCAGGACATAAATAGACCTTTACATTTGCATAATCACCTGTGTTTCGCAACACAGTCTGAAAAGAGAAATATTGAAGATAAATGCCTGCAAACATACATCTTTTTCTGAATATAACGGATGACAGCTTCTGAAATATAAACTGTCCAGGTGTCACCTTTACACAATTACACAACACTTTGTTTTCAAGATATTAGACGTGACTTGATATGTGGTTCGAAGTACATTTGCATACAGGTCCCCACACACATGAATATTCTCTTGAACTATGATATTTACGCAGGTAAGCAATTTAGTTTCTCATTCTTCTTTCCCACTTATTCAATAAACAGTCCTTAGGACTCTACATAAATGTGGATTTTCGAGGTGAACTGACGAAAGCAGTATTCTTCCCTGGGATATGCCTTTGCAAATAAATTAGGCGTGATGTTTCCTGGGGTGAAGCATGGAGAAGATCCGAATAAACATAATGTTGTTTGCCCAAGAGTTATTCTTGTTAAAAGTATGACAGTTGCCTACCAACAAACTCCCACATCGCAGTTCGATCTGACCGACACCGTTTCACAGAATCCTTCCGAACAGTCTTCTCGGTTAAAATAGGATCGTTCACATTTATGTGAATTGAATTTGATGTTGATGTCTCCTGTAGAGATTTCTAACTTCCTCTTGCTTTGATGTGTTAACGCTGTATTATTTAAGGTAATGTATGTTCTACCATGGAAATATCCACTTGATAATGCAAGTTATTTTGTCTGTGTTGTTTGAATCTTTTGTACAACAATGAATTCAAACTGACTGATGTGGATGAATTTTTCTAAGAGTTAGAAAGCTGGTCACCGTCTCATCGATACTTCGCCTTGACAAAATAACAAATTTATGCACAAATTCTGTTACACAGAAATGTGTGCATTGTTAGAGGAAACATAAAAGAGCATCGCCAAACTTAACATTCTATTTTACAAACGTTATGGAACTCGGAGAGTGAGGTTCATCATCGAATTACTATGGAAGTAAATCACTACTCAGACCTCCAAATGTGTCAAATGAAGAGATCGTCTCTTGCCTTTAGATTTAATATTGTTTGAATGATTATTGCAACTCACCATGTGAATGGATATACATGTTTCGCAATAATTTTTATCACTGTCATCAAATAAGTGGTTATCATCAAAAGAAATAAAAGTGAAAGTCTCTTCAAAGGTTCCACAGAGTAGAAAACCTCACTTCTGTCGGCCATGTGCACTGCGTGAGCATTCACAGTGTATAATCAAAGTGCATTTGATGTCCTTCACAATTTAGACAGCTCTTTCTTCTTGTATGTTGAAGTAATTTTATGCAAAAGTTACAAATTCAACCACTAGAATTCAATTTCTCGAAAAAAGTTGGAAAATTGACAAGGTATACCAGCTACTTCTAGACCCATTTTAGATTTATTTGCATTGATGCTATTCTGCAGTATGTGGTATATTTCGATGTGTATTATGCATGTTTGTGTAGTTATATAATTCATACTTACTCAATAACGCTAAATCAGTATGGAACATTTCTAGGAAGCGAATTCACTCCCACCTGTCAATTTTCAGGGATTGGATCAGGGAGCACTAAAAACCGTTTTGGTGATTATTAAGGATCGTTCATTTTGTCGTCACTCATACATTTACAGTGAACTCGAGGTGAATGGAAGCTTCTAACATTAACCTAGAAATGACGGTTTGCTATGGAAGACAGTTTCGTATTTGACAAATGAATGTCCACACATGACATGGCATAGATAATCGATTATTGTCATTGCAAAATTTAGTGTAAATCGACTTATTCATTACGCATAGATACTTCTTCAAAATATTCATCGAACTATTCATCTAGAAGGTTAAAAACTCAGTCACTCCAAATGTCACAACCTGTGTCAATGGAAAATACCTTCCGAAATTTGTGAGGACTTTTAGCTAAAGTAACATCAGCTGACCAGAAAGACAGAACTGAGAGTACTCAGAATAAAGTGTCAGAAACTCTGTAGAAACTGAAGGATGAGTCCTTTACATGTATGAACACTGCAAAGTGTCCAGTACAAGGATTATTCTATTAAACTGTCTTCCTAAGGTGCACAAAAAGATGTCCGTCTGTGCCATTCACAGGATAAACAAAACACACTTACCATTTTAATTCAAAATACATTGCTGAAATTGTTGAATAAGCGAGAATAAATCTGTGTAAACATGGACGTATGAAGAATCTGAGTTCGTCAGCTGCATTGTTGGAATAAATATGACCGGTACGCATGTGATTTATTTAGATTTTTGTCGCCTGTTATCCGCAAGAGTACATGAATTTAAAAAAGCAAAAAGAATGGAACGCCAACTAGTGACTTTAAGATGTTATTGTTCAGACCCTTTTATGATGCGATTTAGATATAATCATGCCGCGTTGAATAAAAGGGACAGCCTTTCTTTTGAACATATCCTTGTTGATGTTTTCCTGGCGAGCTGAAACGGTGCTACAATGAAAGAAACCTCCTGCCATCTTCATGTGTATGAGACATATATGAACGACACTTTTTGTTTGAGACGACTTCTGTGTGAATGTTTACCGCCCCAGAAAAAGTATTGATTGTCGCACATCTTTGCTTTTCACCATTTGAGAATAGTCTGATTTCACATCTCACCTCATCTCATCTGCGCTGAGGAAATATCGCAGTGATAATTAAGTAAATGAAAAGCTTGTTGAAATGCAGTTATTGAAAATACACAGGAATTTGATCTAATTAATAAAGAGTATTTCACCTCTCAAAATGTTTCAGAATATTTCGTTGACACAACAAAAGGGTACGAAGATGAAAGAGATTTTGATAATTATTCTCTCGTATGTAATATGGTGATCATTGATTATAATTAATTTTAAGCTGCTGGCTTAATTACTAAACATTTTCAAAACAACATTTTTGTAATTAAAGTGAACCAAAATTTTAAGGATCACTTTCTTATGGAATGATTTGTTTAGTGAATCTTTTAAAAGCTTAATTTATACAACTTGAGCTATGTAGAGCTAGTAGAGTAGTAGCAGTTTGAGTAGTCTTAGTGGTAATGATGATTGCCGCTTTTATGGTGACAAATATACGCGCGGGTATGACTGATCATTTATGCTGATTTCGTCTTGTTTCTCTTCTTCCTATCAAGAGAGATAGATGATAAACTTGTTGGGAGTTCCGTGATATCACTCGATATTGAGATATGGGGTGAGGGCAGTGAATGTTTCACAAGTGAATCATACAATTAAGAGACAGATGTCCACAATAATTGTTTGCTTAATGCCTCCTCAACGATGTAGCTGCACTATTCATGCAAACTTTGAGATTTCAACGTATTCTGTTATAATTCTTGTATTTTCTCCCAGTTTGTATGTATACATCACCGTTCCATGGCTTGCATATCACCTAGGCCCTTATCGTCCTCATTTGCCTCTCTTTCTATTTCACCTTTAATTTTGATACGTCTTTTTGTGCTTGTATGATGATGAATTTAATTGTATTTACTGAGGTGAAGAAGACTCTGACCTTGGGGTGTTTGTTGTAAGTGTTTGGCGGGTGATTGTTGCTGACAGAATTTTTATCTCACTGACAGAAATTTATCCCACTTTGCTGCCATTATCATACTTGATTCCCAGGTACTTCTGACACATGGTTTTGATGAAATAATACTGTTATATAAATATATATGTGTAAAACTTGGGCACTGTGGTAGTAAGTAATTCCATATTAGTTTGTTTATTAGATATATCACACAGTGAAACACTGGATGATGTTTCGAACAAAATTTATTCTTCATAATCATTTCAATGGTAATCACACGACTTCGAAACTTGAGTTATATAGTTTTCTTTGTTTTCTTCTATTTGTCGTAGGGGTAGACGAATTTTCCAGATATCGGCGACAGGTGATGAATGATTCCTATTACATGGATTTGCAGTTGATTCGATAAACAAAGCTTCCGTTGTTATCAATCTCTCTTTCCACCCTCTAACATTAGATTTTAAAACTTTCATCCTATCCCATCCATCCTATTCTATCGTTGTGTGTTACTGCATGTAGTGCTATAGCTGAACTATTATCTAGATTTCTTATCTCATTTGGATCAATCAATCTAGATTTTGCTAGGTTTTTATGTTCGACTAGTCTGACTGTCCCTCTTCTATTAGTTTGACCTATGTATTTGACCTGACAATCATTCCGTCAGGGTATTAGATAAACTAAATTGTTTTCTTTTATAGGCTCCACAGGATCCTTTAACCGACAAAGCTTGTTTCTACTTGAGTTTGTGGGTTTGAATTCCACTTTAATTCCTGCCTTGTTAAGAATTCTGCGTAAGGTTTCCGAGGTTCCTTCCTTTTATGGAATTACTACTGATGATTTCGATCCCTTATTGTTGGTGTCGTCATTAATATCATTACCAATATCATCATTATTATTACAATTATCATTATCATTATTATTGTTATTATTATTATTATCATCACTATTGCTACTACCATAATTTATTTTAATTTTACATTTCCTTACATATTTCCTGACTAATTTATCCGGGTAATTATTAAGTTTCGAAGCTTCTTTCATGTGTATCACTTCCTGTCTTAGATTTTCGTTGGTACTACTTAGTTTTTGTGCTCTGTTACTTAAACATTTCACCAATCCTATTTTCACTGAAATAGGATAGGATGATCGGAAGTCTAAATATCTGTTGGAGTGTGTGGGTTTCCTGTGAACACTAGTGTTTAACTTCCCATCTTCTTTCCTTTTTACGTTGCAATCCAACATTGGAAGCTCCCCTTCCCGACTCTCCAAGTCATAAGTGAATTGAATTGCCTCTACCTTCGAGCTGATATGTTCGAAAAATCTATCTATATCTTGTGTTCTAAGTACAGTGAATGTGTCACCTACATACCTCTACCATACTTTTGGGGTGGAGGTGAACAGAAAAACACATGATACTTGATATAATTGAGGTTATGTCGGGTATTTGAACAATCATGGACGAATTGGATTGCAAATTAATGGCCAGACAATGAAATGCGTAGTTTATCATCCTAGGATTCATTTTGTGTCACTTTGAATGATTGTGATGTAGCCACTGGAAATCAGGACATAAATAGACCTTTACATTTGCATAATCACCTGTGTTTCGCAACACAGTCTGAAAAGAGAAATATTGAAGATAAATGCCTGCAAACATACATCTTTTTCTGAATATAACGGATGACAGCTTCTGAAATATAAACTGTCCAGGTGTCACCTTTACACAATTACACAACACTTTGTTTTCAAGATATTAGACGTGACTTGATATGTGGTTCGAAGTACATTTGCATACAGGTCCCCACACACAGGAATATTCTCTTGAACTATGATATTTACGCAGGTAAGCAATTTAGTTTCTCATTCTTCTTTCCCACTTATTCAATAAACAGTCCTTAGGACTCTACATAAATGTGGATTTTCGAGGTGAACTGACGAAAGCAGTATTCTTCCCTGGGATATGCCTTTGCAAATAAATTAGGCGTGATGTTTCCTGGGGTGAAGCATGGAGAAGATCCGAATAAACATAATGTTGTTCGCCCAAGAGTTATTCTTGTTAAAAGTATGACAGTTGCCTACCAACAAACTCCCACATCGCAGTTCGATCTGACCGACACCGTTTCACAGAATCCTTCCGAACAGTCTTCTCGGTTAAAATAGGATCGTTCACATTTATGTGAATTGAATTTGATGTTGATGTCTCCTGTAGAGATTTCTAACTTCCTCTTGCTTTGATGTGTTAACGCTGTATTATTTAAGGTATTGTATGTTCTACCATGGAAATATCCACTTGATAATGCAAGTTATTTTGTCTGTGTTGTTTGAATCTTTTGTACAACAATGAATTCAAACTGACTGATGTGGATGAATTTTTCTAAGAGTTAGAAAGCTGCTCACCGTCTCATCGATACTTCGCCTTGACAAAATAACAAATTTATGCACAAATTCTGTTACACAGAAATGTGTGCATTGTTAGAGGAAACATAAAAGAGAATCGCCAAACTTAACATTCTATTTTGCAAACGTTATGGAACTCGAAGAGTGAGTTTCTTCATCGAATTACTATGGAAGTAAATCACTACTCAGACCTCCAAATGTGTCAAATGAAGAGATCGTCTCTTGCCTTTAGATTTAATATTGTTTGAATGATTATTGCAACTCACCATGTGAATGGATATACATGTTTCGCAATAATTTTTATCACTGTCATCAAATAAGTGGTTATCATCAAAAGAAATAAAAGTGAAAGTCTCTTCAAAGGTTCCACAGAGTAGAAAACCTCACTTCTGTCGGCCATGTGCACTGCGTGAGCATTCACAGTGTATAATCAAAGTGCATTTGATGTCCTTCACAATTTAGACAGCTCTTTCTTCTTGTATGTTGAAGTAATTTTATGCAAAAGTTACAAATTCAACCACTAGAATTCAATTTCTCGAAAAAAGTTGGAAAATTGACAAGGTATACCAGCTACTTCTAGACCCATTTTAGATTTATTTGCATTGATGCTATTCTGCAGTATGTGGTATATTTCGATGTGTATTATGCATGTTTGTGTAGTTATATAATTCATACTTACTCAATAACGCTAAATCAGTATGGAACATTTCTAGGAAGCGAATTCACTCCCACCTGTCAATTTTCAGGGATTGGATCAGGGAGCACTAAAAACCGTTTTGGTCATTATTAAGGATCGTTCATTTTGTCGTCACTCATACATTTACAGTGAACTCGGGGTGAATGGAAGCTTCTAACATTAACCTAGAAATGACGGTTTGCTATGGAAGACAGTTTCGTATTTGACAAATGAATGTCCACACATGACATGGCATAGATAACCGATTATTGTCATTGCAAAATTTAGTGTAAATCGACTTATTCATTACGCATAGATACTTCTTCAAAATATTCATCGAACTATTCATCTAGAAGGTTAAAAACTCAGTCACTCCAAATGTCACAACCTGTGTCAATGGAAAATACCTTCCGAAATTTGTGAGGACTTTTAGCTAAAGTAACATCAGCTGACCGGAAAGACAGAACTGAGAGTACTCAGAATAAAGTGTCAGAAACTCTGTAGAAACTGAAGGATGAGTCCTTTACATGTATGAACACTGCAAAGTGTCCAGTACAAGGATTATTCTATTAAACTGTCTTCCTAAGGTGCACAAAAAGATGTCCGTCTGTGCCATTCACAGGATAAACAAAACACACTTACCATTTTAATTCAAAATACATTGCTGAAATTGTTGAATAAGCGAGAATAAATCTGTGTAAACATGGACGTATGAAGAATCTGAGTTCGTCAGCTGCATTGTTGGAATAAATATGACCGGTACGCATGTGATTTACTTAGATTTTTGTCGCCTGTTATCCGCAAGAGTACATGAATTTAAAAAAGCAAAAAGAATGGAACGCCAACTAGTGACTTTAAGATGTTATTGTTCAGACCCTTTTATGATGCGATTTAGATATAATCATGCCGCGTTGAATAAAAGGGACAGCCTTTCTTTTGAACATATCCTTGTTGATGTTTTCCTGGCGAGCTGAAACGGTGCTACAATGAAAGAAACCTCCTGCCATCTTCATGTGTATGAGACATATATGAACGACACTTTTTGTTTGAGACGACTTCTGTGTGAATGTTTACCGCCCCAGAAAAAGTATTGATTGTCGCACATCTTTGCTTTTCACCATTTGAGAATAGTCTGATTTCACATCTCACCTCATCTCATCTGCGCTGAGGAAATATCGCAGTGATAATTAAGTAAATGAAAAGCTTGTTGAAATGCAGTTATTGAAAATACACAGGAATTTGATCTAATTAATAAAGAGTATTTCACCTCTCAAAATGTTTCAGAATATTTCGTTGACACAACAAAAGGATACGAAGATGAAAGAGATTTTGATAATTATTCTCTCGTATGTAATATGGTGATCATTGATTATAATTAATTTTAAGCTGCTGGCTTAATTACTAAACATTTTCAAAACAACATTTTTGTAATTAAAGTGAACCAAAATTTTAAGGATCACTTTCTTATGGAATGATTTGCTTAGTGAATCTTTTAAAAGCTTAATTTATACAACTTGAGCTATGTAGAGCTAGTAGAGTAGTAGCAGTTTGAGTAGTCTTAGTGGTAATGATGATTGCCGCTTTTATGGTGACAAATATACGCGCGGGTATGACTGATCATTTATGCTGATTTCGTCTTGTTTCTCTTCTTCCTATCAAGAGAGATAGATGATAAACTTGTTGGGAGTTCCGTGATATCACTCGATATTGAGATATGGGGTGAGGGCAGTGAATGTTTCGCAAGTGAATCATACAATTAAGAGACAGATGTCCACAATAATTGTTTGCTTAATGCCTCCTCAACGATGTAGCTGCACTATTCATGCAAACTTTGAGATTTCAACGTATTCTGTTATAATTCTTGTATTTTCTCCTAGTTTGTATGTATACATCACCGTTCCATGGCTTGCATATCACCTAGGCCTTTATCGTCCTCATTTGCCTCTCTATTTGAGAGTTGGAATGCTGTTCACCGTCTCATTGATACTTCTCCTTGACAAAATGACAAATTTATGCACAAATTCTGTTACACAGAAATTTGTGCTTTGTTGGAGAAAACATAAATAAACCTCGGTAAATTTAACATGGAATATTCATGAAAGCAGATGTTTTATTTGTTCTTATATATTGAATTATTCAGTTTATGTATCACACGTTTATATTGGTGCATCATTATATTTTATATCTGTGGTCGATATAATCAAAGAAGATCAAGGTTTACTACAAATGAGCTGAATAATTGAGAATGCATAATCATATGAAAATAATATTGCTTAATAGGAATTGGTAGAAGTTAGAATTCATGAGCCATTGAATCGGGTCCCAGTGGCTGAATGGTATACGAGCTTGCCTTGTAACCGGAAGGTCCTGGGTTCGAATCCCAGTGGGTGCGTACTGCCGATGATGAAACAGCAGCTGTCGATTACTTCCTGGTTTTCAATGGTTCTCTAACTGATATCAGTCCGTGATCAACTCGTAAAAATTAATAGGATGCCTTTGTAATTTGCCTCCTCCAGAATTTCCGATACCTCTTTAAATATCTTATATACGTATTTCTTTTGATTTCATGGCAATACGAAATCAATTTTCATTGCATATATATATACTACTTTGAATGGTACAGTTTGTGTACAAACTCCTGTTTATCGCATGCTGTGATCAGTTTTTCAAATTTAATTTCGAATCGTCTTGTCTTGAAACAAATATATTTAATCTGCCTTTTTTAAAACTCGGAAACAGATTTACTCTTTGAATGAATGTCAGCTGTTCAAAACACTCAAGTGGAGCTCAACTGAATTGATGCTATTGGCAAAAGACTGACTTTGTTATTCGCCATGTACTTTCGTTTATTAATGTAATTTTGAATGGATGACGAAGTACTAAAGAAGAGGCTGAGGAACGTCTCATGTGGACGGCGTTCGCTGAGGCCAACATATATATATATGACTATTCTGCACATCAATACAGCAATTAAGGTGCAATCACATAGACATTTAAATGCTTCACAGGTGAAATACATGTCATATATAATTCAAAGTCATAAAAATGACCATTCAATATATATTCAAGTGAATACGACTAGCCATCGTATTGTAACATATCGGGAAAATCCATTGAAATCGTCGATATTGGCGGCGAATGGAGAAAGTAGTGAAAAAATTAGAGTAAGTTTGAATTTTCGGAAGAAAGAAATGACTCTCAGGGGACCGTAGAGAAGCAGACGTTAGAGAAAGCGCAGAATAAGTAAGTAGAATAGAACAAATGAACAGTTGTCGCTGATAGGAAAGTTTTACCTCATAAGTTTCGAATTCGGAGTTAAGAAATCTCTCAAAGAGATATCCCACCGTCTATCCTATTTGCTTTCAGACCAACAGATGTTTTCTAATTGTCGTATGAAATTGAGCAAATGGTCATTATATAAATGAAAACTATTGGTACTTCTGCCACTGTGAGGCAGTTATCACGCTTTTCGGAGATTAAGC
Source organism: Trichobilharzia szidati (assembly GCA_944472155.2). NCBI lineage: Eukaryota > Metazoa > Platyhelminthes > Trematoda > Strigeidida > Schistosomatidae > Trichobilharzia > Trichobilharzia szidati. The sequence goes on along the minus strand of OX235271.1, from coordinate 284,876 downwards.
CGAAAAACAATATGTCTCAGTTGAGTAAAAACGTAGTCAATAAACTCGTAATCCTCTGAAATCATGTAAATGCACGAAAACATACACACGCAATTATCTCTTGATTTATTTATTTTAATTGACGAGCGATACTACCTTGATTGTCATAAAAAAACAATGACAATTATTTATGCGAGTACAGTTTTTCTTTAGGTTGTTCTGTCTCTCAATACTAGTCTTTGCTAAATCGAAACATTTTTATTAATTGCCTAACACTTCTAGACATAGCTGCATAGAAACTTAATGCTTTATGATAAAGAACACAAATCTAGTGTCAATTAGAACTGAAACATATGTCACGATTATATTATGCATGCAAGTATCCATATAGCACCCGTAGATAATATGGAATATAACTGCCAACGGTTTCGTTTGATATGGAGGGAATAACATTGAGTAAGGTGCTCATGAAACAATGTGTGCTTCAAAATGATTGCAAAAGCAGACACTTGTAACTCCAGGGTATATTCAAATTTTGAATACTGCATTTAGACTCAAGGTGTGCCGTATATTGTCACATGGAGTATCTTGTCCATGTCTGAAATGATTGACAGACGTCGATAAATATGCTTTTCTCATTGACTGTTCCAAATTCATTGCATTTCGTTCATTTAGTAACAAACTAGAATGATTTTCTGTATCTCTGGTCTAGACATAGTGTATATGAAAGTTGCCAGTTCTTCATTGATCTCAGTGTGGTTCGTTCTATCACAGAAAGTATTCACCTTAAGTAGCACATTTATACACCTTGCCTACCGCTATTCACAGCTTTTTCTCACATAAAACAAAGATTATCATGATTTCAAGGTGAAACTAGGGTTGACAGCTGTGTTTTCACATCACGTCAAGTTTTAGACTACCGAAAAAAATCATGAATTCTAGTTTTCTGTCACTGCTTGAGGCAATTGCCTCACTTCATTCATGTGCAAATATTGCACTGAGTAATATTAAGAAATAATGTGTACACAACGAAAGATTTTAGACTTGCACACATTTCCACAAATTCATGAATGTCACATTGATAAAAAATGGACATGTTTTCTATAGACAAACAGAATTAGCATGTTTTAATTTGCGTAGGTCTATTAACTTGAGTGTGGGTGTTAAAAGAATTTATAGTCTGTGTAGTGATGATTTTTAATAAACACGTAAACATTTGTTATCAGAAGAGAAAAGCAATTGATATCAATCAATAAAGTAAATTCCATCTTGTTTAAATGAAAATAGATTAGGGACAAAATGCAGGCAATGAAACTATGTAAATTGACAGATATGAAATATTTGGAAAATATCCTGATGAAAGGACTACAGTGAGGGACAAGCTTGATAGTTTTGCCATATCTATATGTATTTATCAGCTCAACTGCTCGTGAGTTGACAGTTAAGTCAACAACAGACAGATGAAAATCATTTGCAGCTGAATTTTCTCACATTTAGTTGACAATAGTCATGTCCAGGATTAAAAACAGTCAAAGTGATTAATCGTGTCTCATCGAATCCTTCCAGTAGACTTCGTATTCGTCTACTGCGCATACCTGGGAGGATACGCAATCGAACTATTAAGCTTAACCTATGTATTCAACAGAGGTTTATACACCCATTGTTCCTCTTTTAGCTTATTAGGAATTAGCAATTGATGAAATCACTACCAGTCACTTATTTATATGTACGACTACTCTCTAATCATCCCAGAATCCCATCAATTCCTAATTCAAGCATTTGTCAATTTAATTCCCTTACAGTGCAGCATCAAATTATTGGTCAACTTTTTTTTTGGTTTTTCTTTGCTTTTATCGATTACAGAGTCCAAAGGAACATTTGCATGCTTAGTTTTGCTGTTTTTCATTATTCTCGCAATCAAAGATCGCTCTACTGTTTCATCTGTGTTAATGAAAGTATTATTACGAGTATATTATTGTAATTATCACCGATTTCACAATTTACATGCATAATTCTATTTTCCTATTCATAAGTAAAAACACAGTTTTTTGTTCAGAGAAGAAATTTCTTTTCAACGACTTCATTTTCAAGCCGTACAGTCATATTTATATTACAGAAAAGGTTATTAAGTGGCACTAAACAATTGCTCAGTCAATATGCATATATGTGATAACAGTAACAATGATTAAAATGTTATAAGGGTAGAGTTGAAGTGGATGAATTACAAAATTATTAAAGTTTGTTTGTAAGTGAATTGAAATCAAAAATGTTTCAGAAATGTCAAGTGTTGTCTAAAAATTTTAAAAAATAAGAGTACGATTACGATAAGAATGAAGATGTGAAGTGGAAAGAATTCAAGTGGTAAAATAAAATAAAGTAAAAACTAGAAAGAACATTACTATGACCAAGGTAAAGAAAGGGGTTTGACAAAACGTTTTTGAACACATAATTTAGGTTTCTGTTCATGTATAGCTAAAGCTTCGGCTATGAATAAGTGAAGAAAACGTAAACTTTTGGATCGATTCGATTTCGCCATGTAGATAACTTTCAAAGATGAATCACGTGGGGCTAAATGACCTGACTCTAACAGGTGATCACAGATAGACGACTTCGCAGTTCTACGTTCGCCTTTCATTAACCAGTTTGGATAGTGTTCAGCTACACGTTTTCGGAGATTACGCTTACAACGTCCAATATAAACAGCTTCACAAGAGCAGGTAAAAGAGTAAATACACATGGATGTGGACAAAAGCGGTAATCTATCCTTGACGCATTGTCTAATCATATTTCTGCTGGTAAAAACTAGTTGCAAGTCAGCTGCAGGAAAAGTACGTTTAATACATTTAGATAAACGATTTTTAATCAATTCCGAAATGGTGTCACCTTTGAATTCCAGACTCATAAACAGTTTCTTCTTTGGCACTGTAATTTGTCTAAGGGCGGGTTTTTTCTTGATATTACGTTCGGTAAACCTCGTAGGATAACAGTTGTTAAGGAGATTTGATCAAAGGTTATCTAGTTCACTATCGATTGTCTCTGCAGAGCAGATTTTACGAATTCTGAAGTATAAGGAATGAATAAGATTTCTCTTTCTCCCTAACGGTACCCAACTGTTGCAGTAAGTGTACTGCCCAGTGAATGTTGGCTTTCGATAAATCGACCTTAGCAACGTACCATTCTCTCTTCTATCTAGTTTTACATCAAGGAAGTGAAATGAGGAATTCGACTCTTCTTCGACCGTGAAAAGCAAAGATGGGTGAGAACCATTAAAGATTCCAAGAATTTCGGCAGTTGAAGAGTTTTCGTCACATACAATGAAAGTGTCATCTATATATCTTTCATACATAAAGAAACTATCGATGTTTTCCTTTAGTGGGCCATTCTCTAGCCATGAGGACGTCCACTAAGAGCCGTCCTAAAGGAGACCCCATTGCGACTCCATCCCTTTGATTGTAGATGACATCATTAAATCTAAATTGCACATTCAGTGTGCATCTCTATACTAGTTGTTTAAGATATTCATTTGGTAAGCCAATGTTCATGCTATTTGAATCAATATACTTGCATACATAGAAGATAGTGTCTTCTAGTGGTACATTTGTGACAAATGTGACACATATGACAAAACACCATGACTGGTTTGTAATTAAATATTTATTTATAAAGTTACGTATGTTGGAATTAAGTCTTATGTAATCTTACTGGAAATAATATGGTTATCTCAACTGGGCTGTTTGATGCTTTACTGTGAGATTATTTTATTTATTATAGATGCTTATTAGAAGTACCAAAATACAGACTATTGACAAAAGAATATTCTTATCGATAACTCCGCTTTCAGGTTCTCCTGTTATACATTCGTTAAATTGAAAGTATTATGGTTACTGGCTGCATGTTTTTAGCAGACTGCAGCTTTAAATGTTGGTCAAATACTTTCCAACAAACGTAAAGGAGTCAATCACTTAGACACAGATACTGAATTTGAAGACCTATATTTAATCTGACCAAGGATCTTATCCCACCCTCCTCCTTGAACTCGAAAGTTCCAAATGCAGTTTAGTGAATTACTGTTGTCAACACAAAACCACCAAATATGACGTTAAAACGTTTTGACAAAGAAGCACTGAGAAGAACTACAAACAGTGATTATTGATAAAAGAGTGATTATTACAAAACCTTATAAAACATCAGGAGAAGTCCAAGTCGTTTAATGAGCCTAAAAATGAATTGTATATTGAGTGGCACATGACGATTCCAAACACCTGAGACATATATATACGATATCGATTACGCAACTCAACCTTTAGAATACCAAAATATTGTCATCTGACATAACGTAGCAGTTTTTTTTTAAAAAAGAAAAGTAATTTTCAGCGAACAAATATATGCATTGGACGGTGTTTACCAGATTCGTTGTTTTTTCGAGAGTTTCATATGACAATGGTGAAAGTTACACTATTTCACGCTTGATTTTTTTGAACAATAAATTCAAATCGATGTGATCACGCATCAGATATTGTAGAATGTTATTCATATGCACTTCTCATCAAAAAATGTATGATTTGTATCACTTACAAATTTATTTTCTTTGCATTTCATTCAGATAAATTTCGTTGCTGAAAGGAAGATAGAGTTTTGTATTATTCGGACTGTTAAAAATTTAAAAGTAGCCTCATTCGAACGAGTTCACTTGCAAAGATAAGTCAAAATCTATTGGAAAGATGGAGATACACCAAATACATAGATAGATTGTCATTCTTTGCATTTTTTATTTCCTTATAAGTTGATTGTAGTCCTAATAAAACATTGGAAGAAAGTGTGATCGACTTTCTACCGTGAAGCTAACATTGTACAGTGCTGCATTTTGTATATCTTAGTGATTCAATGACCTACTAGTATCAAGTGACAGTAGTGTTACTTGTGTCTCGGATGTTCCATGAAAAAAAGAACTCTTGTGTTTGTGATCAGAAAAGGAGGACTCAGCACACATACGCATCCACAGACATATGAAGCTTGCTTGATTAACACTCAGGCTCATATTTTTCACTTCCTGTGGCTACTTTTACTAATTCAGCAAGCAGAAGCATATGCATTGAGACATCAAATCACTGATAGACATGAAACATCAAGTGTTGATATGATCTGCATGATGAAAGAAGATAGAAGGTTATCACTCATGGTGGTATACTTGTGTGGACTGCGATGGGAAACTAATGTGACTAAAAATCTCCCATTTTTCCATCGAACTCATACGTGCAAAGAGACTGATTACCATGACCGATGAATATGACGAGAAAATTAGACTTTTGAAATGCAGGCTGACTCAATTCTTTCTCAACCAATGTGGACATCGGTGGTCAATAAAGGCCTAAAAGATGTAGACAACATTAATGGCAGGTTAACCAGGCATGAATTTGTAATCCTTTTCCTCACATTTTGTTATCGTAGCCGAATCATTCTCACCAACACATCATCACGCTAACAAAAATTCGTTCGATCTTCTTAAGAAACTTCACTCTTGAAACACATATATGTATAATTTTAAGATGATCATATCATCCTTTTGTTGTGTTGCACATTATTCTTACTTACACTGACCATTCTGGAAGACTGATTCGTAATAAAGAGAAATTTCACATCAATATTTTATTAAACCATCTGTTTTAAATGCCCGTACATTGTACGTTGCTGAGCAAAATCGTCCAGATCAAGGGGATACATACTGTACCGCACCAATGTTTTGTTAATCTAGGAAGGAATAATTTGGCGAACAAGTTACGTAGTCCTTAATCATGGTGAGCATACTCGAGCGATTATTACACGTTAGGTTGATTACATTCAGGTGAATGCGATGCAATAGCTGAACTTTTTTCCAGGTTATTTAACTGAGCAGCGTCATTCATTCTAGGTCCAAATAAAATTTTTAAGTTCCAAGAATCCAGTTGACCCTGATCAGTTAGTTTGACTGATACGTGGTAAGTTCAAAATCAGTGAAAGTTTCGCACGTGTTTTCTCTGATATTCATTTATTGCTTATTGATGTATAATCCTTAAAATTATGTCCAAAATTATTAAAAAAGGTTTTCGTGAAAACAAGATTGTTTTAGATAGTGGCTCAATCTCGGTTATAACTGCATTACCGCAGTGCATTACAGTATCAACTACTAGCTCATAAAATGGGTCAAGTGCAGTCTTCACTCCTGTGATACAGTTGAAAGATGTTGTATTAGAGAACTCTTTAAATTAAACCGTCTTGTGAAAGATATTCATAGGCAAGTAAGTGAAATTCAGGAAAAATTAGATCATTTTGATAGCATAACAGTGCCATTCTCAAATATCACGGAGAACCGTTCTGATATTGGCCAGGTCAAGTCTCTACTAGATGTGAATTAAAATAAGTTTGTGGATTTAGACCCAATAGCTTGCCTTTTAAACAAACATCTTAAAAATTTTTTCGGATAACCTTAATAAAGCTGAAGATCTCGCTGACTGCGTTGCTGTCCTAGTGTTAAAGCGTATAGCCTCTTCTTATCAAGCCATAGTTTACAATAACCCAGACTCAATGCCTCTATGGACAAGAAAATCCTGAATTGTTGCGGCACAGCTAGTGTGCCATGTGATCGCAAATGACTTCGTAAACAGTCGATCCAGTCTAATTGCCCCATCATTTTTAAGTTCATTAACTCTCTTGATGCAAGTAAGTTTACTAGATTTCAAGATCCCTTAAGGCAGTATAGTAGATATTAGTCTGTAGCCATAGCTCAGGATAAAACACCGTGTCAACGTAGAATAATGCGTAGTAATAATCTCGTCACCCCCTCTGGCTTAAATTTACTAAAAGTGGGTCGTGTACAGCAACAGTCACCTAGTGCTGACAATACCACTCAGTAAACTACACAACAACCACGCCTGCCAACGGAACTAGAAAATGATTTAGTTATCAGTATACCTGTAGATAAAGCCTCCCTGAAAGATATATAAATAGCTAGAACTGCTGCAAGTTGTTCTAAGAAATTTTCACCCAAACGTAGTAACGTCGCCACGGTGAACAAGAATTGAGTCTAGTGATGGGGAAGAATACTTTGTATTCAGTAAACCTGCTGGGAGTAAGCGTGTCAACAAACTCACACTTGATACGAAGAAATCCTCTCGAAACACAAGTATATTTTGTGGTTTCAGCAAACTCCGCCTCGAAACCCCGAAAGACCTGCAACCGAAGGAACTTACCCCACAACATTCTTCGAGTTATAAAAACAACACGAAGACGTGAACCGGTATGACGAACAGCAGATTGATAGGTTGACCTTGCAGAGCTATGCCTTTTAATCCACAATCCAGCCCCGACCACTACTACCCGTACATCCAGGATTACACAGAAAATTTCAAATGTGTTCCGAAACACTGGTACGACCCAGGGCACCTAGAACCAGCTCGTCGCAATCTAATCCTTATGTATAGACACCCAATGCGCCCCCTTATCATTCATAAACTCTTCTGGTTCTGATGCACAAATAGAAATATGTCATGGTGATATTTAAAGCCAGTTTGAGGTACGCCGTGACTTATTCACGATGTAACTAAATAAATCTCATTACTTAATCAATAAGATAACTGAATTAGGACATTATTATTGATCACCAGGCCTACTGTAGCTCTGATAATTGAATCATTTTGCTCACTCTCTATACATGATGTGCATATAGGTATAGATGATTACACTGTACACCGTGCAAATAGAGATTGCAAGAGTGGTGGATGATGTCTCATATATACATATAACTCATTCATAGTCACTAAGGTGGAAGATGAGATACTGAATGAGGTACCTAATTCACTCTGGATCGTCTTACATGGAGATAAGCACAAGTAACTCATAGGCTGTGTTTATCGAGCACTATGCTCAAACAAAGAAACTGATGTGGTAATAGCTAGATCGTTTGCACACGCCTCCTCGTTTAGTACTAATAACGAAACAATTGCAGGGGACTTCAATCTTCTAGGTATGAACTGGGTAAGTAGTTACAGCCCCCAACGCTTCGACGAATTACTTGCCACTCTCGCTTGTAATGGATGACAACAACACGTCAAGACAGCTAACCGTGGTGAAAACATGTTTGACCTTGTGTTTTGCCATGACACAATTCCAGTCTCCACCTACGTTGGTGACAGATTTTCCAGTAGTCTCCGTAGAATGGTACTCTGCTCCCTGTCTTCCTCACCACTAAATACAGGAAACAAACAAGATTTAGGGAGTATGATATGTCCTTGGGTACAAGCATATAGGCTGAGGATTAGTCCAAGAACTCATTCGACTCTGTCAATGGGATGACTATTTTACGAATGACTCCTTGGAGGCTGTAGTGTCCCTATTTTACGGGGATGTTACTTTTTGTCTAGATACTGTTGCTCCTAAGAAGATAGCAAGCACCAAGCTGAATACATTCCAACGGCATACCGCAACAAGTTAAAAGAGTTGATGTAACAGTACTATTCCACTAAGGTCATATCACTACTGCACTCAATCCACGAGTCACTTGAATCTATCAAGCACCTAGGCTCTCAAAATGACCTCAACGAAGAGTTGTGTGCACTTATAAGTACCTCCAAAGTTGATAACCTAACAACACTTCTTTAAAAACGCATGTGGTAAACGACATCTCCTACTTATTTCACGACAAAGTAATCTACAATGAGCCCGCCACGATGTGTGAACTTTTCAGTGAGAAGTTTGCGAACTTTTGTTTAGAAACGCACATGCCTGGTGAAACCGCACCCTTTACTAGCTCTTCCCTCGGGAGCATAGTTTTCAGCAACCAATTAATAGAACAATCAGTTAAAAGCCTTATACCTTCTACTAGCACGGGATCGGATGGCCGTGCTTCAATAATTTTCAAAAACAGTGGGTGTGATATACCCCTATTACTTCTTAGATTCTTCTCAATATCTGTGGACACTGACACTTACCCTAATGAGTGAAAAACTAGCTTCATAATTCCACACGACAAATCTGGTGATAAGACAAACGTTCGCAATTACAGACCCATAAATATAACCCCAGTTATCTCACGGATCATGGAGAAAGTTGTCAAAGATCAATTATCAGACTGTTTACTTAGGGAAGATCTTGTTACAAGGTCTCAACATGGATTTCTCAAAAATAGGCCCTGCATTACTTGCCACTTCGACTTTTTCAACTGCATCACTAGTAGTCACGAAGCACGTAAGCTAGTCATTGTTCTTTGCTTCGATATATCTAGGGCATATGATATGATATCTCACAGTATTCTCTTTGAGAATCTGTACTGCTGTGGAATTAACAATCCATTACTGAACTAGTTAAAGTCATTTCTAAGCAACAGGTTACAAATAACCAAAGTCAAGTCAGTATTGTCTCATCCTAGGCAGATCGCAAGTGAAGTTGAGCAACGTAGTGTTCCAGGACCACTTTTATTTGACAGTCTACATTAACAGCATTTGTAACTGATTCACCTCAGGTAAACGATTCCTATATGCTGACGACCTCAAAGTCGTGTATTCCTGTTGCAGTCATGAATTAAACGATATGGTAAGTAAAATACATCTTGAACTAAGTGGTCTCACAACATTGTGTGCTAAATCCTGTCTAAAGTTTAACATTGATAAATGCGGCTGGATTTGCATCGATAACGGTAACCTTGACCTAACTCTTGAATTAAAAAAGGGGCGAAAACTAGCCAAGCTCAACTCAGTCGTAAATCTCGGTATCAGGTACTCCAGAAATTTAACGTTCTCTGCACAAACTGATCATACTTGACATAAGAAAGAAAGACTCTTAGGAAGCATAAATCGCAATTACTCTCGTCAAGAAAGCAGGCTTATAATATATATAATATGTGTTTGAACTATTTTAGAATGGTGACCATTTATTCTTAGCGGACTGTGACAGAATGATAAGCTTAAACTAGAGGGAGTGCAACAGTATTTTGCCTCAAGAACTCCTGCTTTTGAATGTAGTCTCGAATTTTCTGAGCGTTACGACAGATTGAGATTAGAACCACTCTGGAAAAGACGTCCCAAGCTAAGCCTTATTTTCTACTATAAATTAACTTATCTTCTCTTGCACTCCTCCAGGCCAATAACTAAATCTACCGATTTCATCAGTTGCAATCTTAAAAATCATGACAACATAGCTGCTATAGAGCATTTTCGGACTTACATGCGGTACAACTTCATCTTAAATAAGTTTTCAGTAATCTGGAATAGACTACCAGCTAATGCGCGTGATGCAAACACACTTCCAGTGTTCATTTCCTCAGTCATCAGACTGCTCAAATTTGACAATGCTCTCCTGCGTACGACACCTGCACCCTCTTTTTCATCCTACATAGATATTATAAGTTCACCAAACGTATAAGTTACAATCGACTACAATAATAAATGTAAATATTATTGGAACGACATGATATTTCTGCACAGGACAGTACTATTAGTTCACACATAATATAAAACTTAGCATAACAGAACTTGTTTTTTAGTACACCAAAATAATCATAGTATTTTTCACAGAATGTACGTCGGTGGCACAGTGGTTAGGACTCTCGCCGACCATGCACATGGTCCGGGGCTCGATCCCCTGCCGGCGCACACCCGATATCTATGGTCGGCCTGAATTTGGGCTACCGATATCCATGCTGAAAATTCCACACTTGTACTGAAAATACGGTGTGAAATCAAGCTGTAAATCAAAATATAAAATATAAATATAAATATATTATTCACTCCTTGAGGACCTCACTAGCTTTCTTCAGTACTGCTGCCGTTTGTCTTCTTTTTTCTGTCACCAGCTTGGCTTCTTTATGACGTTTTGAACGAGAATAAAGAGTGTACATTTTTGACCACTTACAATGACAAATGATCCCATATCCTACAACTGTCTCGTAAATTACCCATTACCTTTCTCCACGATGCTTCCTGCATGAGAGTTATAGATTATACCTTTATACCAATAAAAAATCTCAAAATCTCAAATCTGTTCGGCACTAATAAATCTGGTTATTCAAGTAATAATGAACACATGGTGATGACTGCATTTGAAATCTTACTGACTAGTGCGATGATAATTTTTTTTCCTTCACATTCCCCAGTGGAACATGAGGCTTCAAGCTAGTGGCTTGAAGTTTCTGTAGCAGTGTTTATTTTACAGGATGAGGTTGCCAGCCTCATGCCCAACCTTTCCTCTTCACCAGCATTATTTCTGGCTTAGCAAGGTAGAGGAGTGCGTCGGCCGGGGATCGAACCCCGGACCATTTGGATGGTCGGCGAGCGTCCTAATCACCATGCCACCGATGCACACGATGATAATTACAAGCTCCTAAATGTTCCTATTGTCACTTTATGTGAATTTATTCTCTATTGCTCTGGTTCCTTGCCGCATATGGACTGAAAATTCCTTATTGCTGTAACAATATTTCTTTGTATGTTTAACTAGACACTTACTGCTGTATTTCTCAGGACGTTATTCTCTTCCAGAAATGGCTGTTAATAACATGATGACATAGCAATCACCTAATATACGCTGTTTACCGGTTGACCATAACTATCAGCAGGAAACGAAACGAAGTTTGGGTTGTCGCTCATTTTTGCTGGTGACCATAGTAAAACGTTAACAATGTAACATTTATAAGAACCTGTTCTGATTGCTTGTACAATAATTTTAAACTTTTGAAAAAGTATTTATTTATTATATTTAAGGATTGTAATTTACAACATAATTGATCGTGCCTGTAAAAATGGCTTGCATGTTTTGTAAACACCCGTTTATAAGAAATATAAATTACTATTGTGCTTGAATTCACACTGTGCATTATTATTTTATCTTTGTTATCATTTTTATTTCTGACTCCTTGATCTTATCTTATTATATATATATATGTTCTCCGGATAACTGCTCCTGTTCATACTAGCAATACACCTCTGAATACAAATCACCGCTCGAAACATGCACTTCTATTGATTATAAATTCAATAAGCTGTCGTTAGACTACTTCATATCATTGCATATTCTCAATGAACTTACGTTTATTATACATCTTAATGACAAGGAAACTTAATTGGGTTGTATCCAATCTGATACTTGAATCTCAGTCTACTTTTTGTTAATATTTCAAATGGCTTTCGCTTGCGTTTGAGTGTTGATCATACCTAATTTCTAACCGCAAAGTATGAAGAAAATTTTATCCAAAACTTCTGCTTGCTTTAATTATTCTTATTCAGGAGTAATCATTACCCTTAATCTACTCTGATAATACTTTAACGATTATCACGATAACAATACTTTATTTTTATTTATTTTTTTTAATTTTGATTACAGCTTGATGCCACATCGTATTTTCAATACAACTATGGAATTTTCAGCATGGATATCGATAGCCCAAATTTTGCAGGCCGACCATAGATATCGGGTGTGCGTCGGCAGGGGATCGAGCCCCGGACCATGTGCATGGTCGGCGAGAGTCCAAACCACTGTGCCACCGACGCACTATTTATTTACGATCCTCCATAAAATGTAATATCTTATCATATGGTCATTTTCTTTCAATCTTATTGATTTTCATCTTCTCATTAATTTGACTAGCAATCATGAAAGTTATCAATTTGGTCGAGTCGAATTACGAGGATGTACCATTGTTTCTGGATGACCCCCACTTGTCAAGGATATAGTCAAGATTTATTAAAAGGGATTTTATGTTACAAATAGAAGGAGTAAGAAAAAATCAACAAATATTAAGGGAAGCGCCAATAATTCAAGAATGATAAGACGGTTGCGGATAGTCAGTCATCCACTGCGGTAGATTTCAATACCATGAAGCTTCTTATCATGCCCGAGATTTCTCCCCCTGAACAAAACACATATAAGATTAACTACCGTTGTTTTTAAACAATATTAGTTGTTATCGTTAGGAGTTACTTCTTGTCCTACATTAGGTGAGCCTGGAGAATGAATAGATCGCTAAGAGTTAGATAATATTAATATTAATACATGATTGGCCGTTGATGGTCTTCAAATATTAGTGAATAACGACATCAACAAGTTATTCCACAGGCATGTCACTTAGCCTAATAACAGACAGTTTTATACGTCATCGCCTTACATCATTTGCTCATAACCATAAGGTGATTCTAACTGCAGTTTAGCGGCTTCCAACTGCATAGTTAGTGTGAATAAACCTATCAACGCAATGGGAAATGAAGTATAGTAAACAACGGTAGCTGAAAATTTTGACCATCATGAGAAGTACAATGTCAATAATTTGGATCTGTGCACGTGTATTAATTGCAGTGACGTGTGCGACATGGACATATCACCAATGATGACTAAACAAGATATCGAAAATTTGATGGAAATACTGTAGTAAACGAAGACGTTTAATAAGTACGAAGAGACACTTGGAGACTTCAGCGAAGATAATCGTTCTGGCTGGTACATGCTGACTTCACAAACGAATTTAAAGTAAATCTATCTGAATGACACTGTTAGGAAGTTAGTACAGAATATTCACAAAATGACAGCAGATTACCTTGAGTCTCCCTTGGAACATGTGACAGTATTTGGATGACATCGGCCTGTTATTGTCTATAAAAACCTTTCGCATTGTTAAGTGGATCAAAGTAGTTATAGTGATATTTTAAAGGACTAAGAACCACCATGACCTTATACTTTCAGGCATATTTTGAGACATATAAATACCCCAAGTTACATCAAATTTTTTCTGATCAATTTGTAATGTGCATCCAGATTGTTGACAGTTCTACCAAAACACCCTGTTTTCGTGTATTCGACATAACATCAATGAATATGGTATCCATTATCGGTCTTTCTGTGCATGCTATCGTCGTCATGATGAATTTTGTGGCTTTTATTTCCGATGTTTTTACTGGGTTAACGTGTATCTGTGTTCCTGTGAGATACCTTTTAGTTGAACGTTTATGTTCGTTCTTATTTTGATCCATTTATTTAACGGGACACGCAAGAAAAGATGTATTGTAAATAACATTACTTTTGTCCATAATTTTGGTTGAATCTGATAGCTGATTTATTTTATTTCCAATCGGATTTGATGTTCAAACTTCGTATGAATCCCAATAGTTTTGACGTCGCCTCTGATGAAAAATTTTTGTATGGTACCAAGACAGTTGTTTTCTTATACTACTCCTAACGAGTTTCCCACTCTTGTGGATATAATCTTCGAAGAAAAGAAACCAACATTCAAGTGTACCGAAGGAGTTGGATCAGTTTTGGTTAGTTTGAAGTTATCTATTGCCCCTCTTCTTCAGCTTATTTCAACTTGCTCATCCATAGATTCGTAAGTCTCTCATAGACAGCAATGATGACTTCAGCGTCTTCTCGAATTTGAAGTACCGGTGGTATCTTCGTTTGGGTGAGTCGGTAGCACAGCGGTAGAATGCTCGCCAACCACGCATGTGGTCCGGCGTTTCATCTTCGGCTGACGCACTCCTTTAACTCGCTAAGCCAGTATTAAGACTGGTGAAGAGAGAAGGTTGGGCATAAGGTTAGCAACCCCCATCCCGTAAATTAAACGCCACTACTACCTAACCTTCACGTTTCTAGCTTGAAGCCCTATTTTCCACTGGAAACGTAAAGGAAAAAAATTCTTTGTATGTACCTTCGTTGCATTTACGAATTTAAGTGGACTTGTTACATAAACAAGGTTACCTTTCTCTTCTTTTCTGCAAATTCTGGAAAAAGTAACTTAATACTAATTGCCGTATAACTTACAAGTTTTCGAAGAAAAAATTAAACATTGGCTGATTTGAATACATTAGTAGTCTAATGTTGCACAACATGTAATTTTCACTTGCAATGCGCTTTGGAGATTTAGCCTGTGAATACTTAACCTCAGGCTATTGGTTTTAGTCTCATAATGACTAACTGATAAAAGCTTGTCATGTCCTTTATTCTGACGACTTAAACTGTTGGGGTATACAAATATGTGAAACTCTACATTCCAACAAAAACGCAGGATACGAATAGTATGTGCATATATAACCTTCATTTGAAGGCGTTGTTTGTAAATCGACCGCCACTTATACAGCTGCGGTTTTGTGGAGTTTTTTGCACCACAAATTATTATGGAGTTTGTTATTTCATGATCTCACAAGTTAAGAGACCCATAAAATGCAACACAATGACAACTTCTACTGTTTGGAGAGAGAAATGGTAGACCCTTTTTCTGTAAGGCTGTTCAAAACCATGATTATGCTTGGACAATAGGTCACAGTTTTACAGTCACTTGACAATAATTTTTTGAGCTATCACACTTAAGTGTACTTAAACTAAGTCTGTTCAGTTAGTGTAGTGTTTTGATCTTAACAATAGCTATCTGTTCTGAGAAATATGGCGTTTAATTCTTGTTTACCCTGAGTAATCCAAAAGCATATTCTGAATGTTAACTTTTGGCATCATAAACTTAATCGAAATCTCATGACTCGTTCAAAGTATGTCACTTCAGTTATGGATAAAAATAATGGATAACCTCCCAAAAACATCTAATCACAAGGTTTCCGGACTTATTGCTTTTAAAACCAAATTATTAAGAATCAGAGTTACGCAAATTGATCTTAAATTAGTAATGAAGAACTCAAGCTGCAGGGAAAGAGTGGTCAGAACAAATAAGGTGCAAGAGGAGGCTGGTACTGAAATAAACAAGGGATAAGGTAAGCATTCAGAATGTCGACAGCGTAAATTAAATATAAGCATGTGGGAATAAGCAGTTATTACTGCGTCGAGAAAGATGGAACAAAGTAAATTCATACTACATTTTAGTAAGTTACAGTACAAAACTAGGGTTCAAAAGAAAACAGTTAAGGAGGAACGGTGGGGGAGGAATTGACAGAAAAGGCATCCATAAAGAATTGTCTCGATGATGTTCAGTTACTTTAGAAAGTCCCGCCTGAATACATTCACCAATTGAATTTGTAAACCGAACAAGGAAAATTTCTGCACATGCATTACTGATAATAGACGATCTGATTCAAAAGTATCATCCATGCAACGATACAGCATCTCCGCTTGACCTTGGCGGCCTGCTTAAATCTTGGGCTACCAAATACCTTATTCATTACAAATCATATTGCATCTAATTGCTCATTTCCAATTTACTTTAAATAATTAAATCTTATTCTAATATGTCCTCTAAGCGGATTATTTATTCTCGTGAGTATTTAATATCCTTAAAACCTACTGATCGGAAATGCCATAAAAAAGACAAAAAAGCATCATGCCGGGTGGCAAAGAGCCTTAAAAAATACCCCTATTCAATTTATGACTGTTCTTGCAATCATGAGTACTAATTGTCGCTCCCTGCCAGCCAAGATTAACTGTCTTCTATCACTCGTGTCTTCCATTATATATCGAAATACTGGGATCATATCACTTCAAGAAACATGGCTACATGATCTATATGATCACAATCTAGTGTATCTGCATGATTTCAAATTATTCAGACAAGATCAGTGTAGTTCTAGGAAGAAACGTGGTGGTGGAGTCGCCATCTTCATCAATTCACAATGGTGTACATCTAATAAAGTATGTTTCACATTCTCTAGTGGCAACATTGACTGCCTCACCGTTAAATGTCGACCTAAACATTTGTCAAAATATAACTACATATACATCTCGAACATTTATATTGCGCCTGGATGCAATTCCACTGAATTGTCTTTATTTGTGGATGAATTTACCTCCCTTGCTGCCACCTCCTTCGGAAACTCCTTGTCTATTGTTACTGGAGATTTCAATTCTAGTGATCACAGTTTCCTTATCTCACTAGGTCATGATAACATTTTCAACTTCCCGATTCAAATCGAAAATATTCTAGATCTTGTGTTTACAAATGACATAGGAATATTTGAAGCTCGGAAAAGAGCCCCACTACTTAACTCTGATCACTGCATCATAAGAGTACTGCCCAAAATATATGGAAAGCAGCACAAAAGGGTCTTCTCCCACCTTGGAAAGAAAACACAACACAGATGTTATTCACATGACAACATACAGAATCTAAGGACAATGTTAGAAGGCACAAACTGGGACCTGTTTACTGAACAGGATCTTGATAACACAATTAGTAACATAACACATTATCTCAATTTCCGTCTTGATGTTTGTTGTCCAAAAGAGACAATCTTCTTAAAATTCGACCGCTTCTCCTCTTCTCAACTCAAAAAGCTTCGCCGTGAAAAAGCGAGGTTGTACAAAATGAAAAATAAATCTTGTGTTAAGAGAACGAACACTTTGATTAAAGCTGAATTACAAAGACTAAATGCTCTCTATAACCAGAAGTTTCTTTCATGTAAATCCTCATCTAATATGTGGAAACTATTAAAGGAAATTATAGGTGGTAAGCAAATAATGAATGATACTTCCGTTGATGTTGATATGCTTAGTAAATCCTTCATATGTATCCCTGCAGATGTTATGATTCCTAAATCTAATAGTATAAATAATGACTGCTTCTCATACTTTAATAAGAATGATGTCCTTAAGTGTCTTCACTCTCTCGAACCTACCCAGTCCCTTGGTCCTGATGGAGTTCCTGCCGTTATCCTTAGGAAGTGTGCTGACATCTTATGTTACCCATTAACCGACATTTTCAATGAATCTTTTTCCAAAAGTATTATTCCTGACTCATGGAAAAATATCAGGGTTGTTCCAGTGCCTAAATCAACAAGTGGACTTAATGTTAAGTTTCGACCGATTGCTATTACCTTACTTTTTTTAAAAGTTATGGAAAGACTTATTTTATTTAATCTTGAACCCTCTTTAAAGCCTTTTAATGACCCCAACCAGTTTGCCTATAAACATAGTAGGTGTACCTTAGATGCCGCTGTTGTTCTATATCATAATATAGTCTCTAGTTTAGATAGAGGAGCCAAATATGTTCGGTGTGCCTTCCTTGATTACACATCTGCATTTGACTCTGTTCCTAGGTCTCTCTTGCTAAGTAAGCTTGTTGCAACACAGAGTGAGAGCTGGATAAATAAGTGGTTGTATTCCTACTTTTCTGATAGGAAGCAGTACACTGTCTACAATGGAAAGTCCTCCTCTACCTCACTTACTTTAGCTGGTGTTCCTCAAGGTGCCGTTCTTTCTCCTTTTCTGTTTTCTTTTTTCTTACATGACTTGCCCCATTCTGATGTAGCCAATTTTGTCAAGTATGCTGATGACCTCTCTGTCTCCATGCCTGTCAACTCTCAGTCAGACTGTTCCATATTAAATAACTTTCTCTCGGAAATTAGTCAGTGGTCCTCTTCAAACGGTCTTAAGCTGAATCCGTCTAAATGTCAGGTAGTAAATTTTACTTTCAGACGAAAAAGTGACCTACAACAACTAGCTAGCTCACATGGTCTCACTATCATTGACGGCATAGAGGTTGAAACTACATCAGATGTCAAGTACCTTGGACTGAGTATTTCCTCCGATCTTTCCTGGTCCTCTCACATCTTACTAGTGACTAGAAAGATGTTTCGCTTAACGTTCTACCTTAGGAAGTTTAGGCAGTCTGGTATAAAGCAGTCTTTGCTTTCTCAGTTTGTCAATTCCTGTATTCTACCCATCCCTCTTTACTGCTCCCCATTAATCTTTCCTGGACTACTTGAGAAAGACTTTGCTTCGCCGCGTAGGGCACTAAAAGCTGTTAGTAGGGTAAGTGGGATTTCGTCAAACCAACTAGTTAACACCGTTGTGGATAGACATATAATGTCATGTAAGAAACTAGCGAATTCTATATTGTCAGACCCCGAACACCCTCTCTATACGCAGCTCTCTCCTTGCATTTCATCTGGTAGAACTAGAAGCAACTATAGGAAGCTATATGCCAGGACTACCAAGTATAAAAACTCCACAATACCTTATCTGGCACAGCTGTTATGTGATGAGAAAACTGTTAGGCATGACACGATCAACTTACTGCGGCACTCTAACAAATAGTTCCCATTAGCTTTTGTTCTCCTTTCTTTGTTACTATTATATTGTCGCTCTCATATTCTATTACACACTAATTTTATATTTCATATCCTGTGGTGCATTGTTTAAATATGTGAATGCAATGCTGTTCTTTTTTTATTTATTTTATTTCTTTTTGTTGTTGTTGCTTTTTATTTTTAAATCCTTATAAAATTTATGAGGTAATTAGATGCAATATTGTAATGCAAGCTGAAAATTCCATACCTGTACCACAAATACTGTTTGGAATAAAGCTGTTATTATTATTATTTTGATATTTCACCTTTCAGCGAACTATTTTCAAGGGGTTCATAGCTTGCGATGAAACTCGCTGAAAATTCTATTTTGTGAATAAACGCGTTTGGCATAATAAAGCTATTATTATGTTGCTACGCTTTATTCTTGACTTCACGTTTTGGCATCTCTGAAAATATTTCGGTTTTTGCAAATAAGCATTTGTAACATTTATATAAGATGCTTTAGTGAGATACACAAATGACCGAAGTCACTCTTCAATTCGTGTTCGCTAACACGTGTGCGTCGGTGGCACAGTGGTTAGGACTCTCGCCGACCATGCACATGGTCCGAGGTTCGAGCCCCTGCCGGCGCACACCCGATATCTTTGGTCGGCCTGCCAAATTTAGGCTACCGATATCCATGCTGAAAATGCCATACTTGTACTGAAAAATACGGTGTGGCATCAAGCTGTAACCAAAATAAAAAAAGAAGCATTGGTGCAACTGAACTTTTTATTTCAATCTGGTATCTGAACGCTCAGTGGCATAGAAAGTAAATGATTGCTAATCGTTTTACAATTTCGTTTTCCACAAGCGTAAAAAAGGCATTTTAAATTGGCAGAAAATGTTATTTTAAGGAAAAACGTTTAACATTAATTAAAAGAATGTAAAACGCTAGTTACAGCTTGCAAATTAAGTTAAAATGAAAGCAATAGCTTGTTGAGAAATACATTTTGTAGTGTCCCACTAAAACGAAAATAAATATATACATCAGAGAGTTTTTAAGTTATTTATTGCTGTTAAATTTGAGGTTAGTAAGTACCTCTAGGTGAACAAAAATTAACGTTTCACACATTAAACTTTATAGATTGAACTCACCTTGTCAACCGCATGTTTCTGAAGCAATATACATGAAATTATTCTCACGAAAAGTCAATTGACAATGAAAATTCTAGATTTTTCTCAGACAGGCCATCAACATATTTCAAAAAAGTTTTTACTTATGTTTGATTTTTTGCCTTTATACAATCTAAAGTTGACCGAAGTTGCAAAATAATCAACGAAGCTAGTGAGTGGCTCACCTAGGTATACATAAAATACTAAACTTTTTAGCATTATTTATTTGCCAATACATGTTTAGACAAAAAATATTTACCGAAAATCGAAAGTGTATAGACTTATAAATTCTCAGAGGGTTGTTAAATAGCCTTCGGTATTCAGCTACATAAACAATGAGAATCTAAGTTGAGGGCATCAATTAACAATGGTTAAACGCCTTGAACCGTTTGACTCAGATATCCTGGATCTTCCTAAATATGTATACTTCTACCGAAACGCATTCAGGTATCATGTGAATTTCAGTCAGCGTATGTGCAGGTAATAGAGGGTAATCTACGATATTTTAGGCATAATGGATGAAACTGGTTCGCTAACTTGAATTTAATTTGCGACTAACTGGTAGGAATAGTTTCATCAGTAATGAGCTGAGGATATATTAGCGTCAGTAGCAAATAAAGCATATGTAAATCAGTAAATACCGAAATACCAAACGCTTAGGATCACGACATCCATTATAAAAAGTATAGAAGATAATAATATGTATGCGATTATTTCGAGATATGACGACATTCAGAAAATATTATCAACTATTAGATATGTCCTACCTTCCTCTGCATTGAACATGAAATGAAACATAAACATTTCACTCAGATTTCAGCAGATAACATTAAAATAATAGTTCTTGAAAAAAATAAGAAGTAGGCATGATTTTCGAGGGAGAACAACAACAGGTGTTCATCAATTTATCAAGGAAACCATTTATTTGAAAGGTATTCAAATATGAGAAAAATTTGGCATATTTAACGACTTTCGTAGTACTAAACACGTATTCATTGCATGTATACAGGATCTTGAAGGCATCAATTTTCACTTCATCTAGAATCACCGATTACGTCAGTCGGACAGATATTTCAATCTGTTGAGTATCGGTTATCGTGACGTTTATATCGGATGCGGCTGGCTGAATCACGATCACCCTCCTTTCTCTTTCCAATAAATTGACAACTAGTAACTTAGAGCTACAATCGAAAACAGAAATTATACAAAATATCTTGCAATTTAACCATCGAGACACCAACGAAGTTTAAAATATTTCACAGAGAAACATTCCGGTGTAATCAATTATCAGAGAACGATAACTACACATATTTTGTCACAGTCGCCTCTTTCATCATTATTAAGCACTTTGTTGCATGTGTCGAAAGATTTCATAAAGAAAGAGGAACTCTGATTGTGTGAAACACATTTCGTGAAGGAAACTAGAATTATAAAATGTTTTTGCACATAAGCAATGTACAACATTTTCTCTTCTTTCAAATTTAGAACTTTAATTGAGTCTATAGAAATCTGGTGACAGGATCACATTGAACCAATGAAACATCTTCAGACAATCTAATTGAACATAATCATTTTACAGAAAAGTAAAATATTTTTCGAAAAACGGATATGACATGTGAAAAACACGCAGTTTATCACAAAAATATTCTTCATCATTTATTCAGCCTTATAAATGAAGAACATTTGAATATGCAAAATATTAAATTCTTGAAAAACGTTGCGTCAAATCAAGAAACAGCACGTTACTACGTTTTCTGAGTGACCGAGTTGACGCAATTACATCTTCAGATTTATTGCCTTTAAAAGGAACATATGTTTCATGGGGATGAACTTACATTTTTCTTTACAACCGAACAAAGAACAAGTTTAGTTAAAAATTGAGTGGAGTTGATTTTTAAAAAGATCAGATTCTCTAAGATCATCAGAAACATAGGGAAAATTGTGGATTCACATATTTGAAACACATATTTAGGAAAGCGGTCACATCCATAAGAAAGCCGATGGGATAAGTGGCTCATGGAGGAATCAAAAGAATATTGACATTCCGCTTAACGCTGACCAAAATTGAAAGGTCATATGTTGTCTACTCTTCGTTTTATATTTCTAAACGCAAACATGACGCACAATCTCCATTTAAAAGTGCATTTAGCTGTACTCAGGAAGCACATACTCGCAGCAATATATTTCACGTCCTGACATATGTGTGATAATCTGATCGCAGTTCTCTGCATGAATTCTTTCCGAATTCTTCACTGCAAACTCTCGAGACAACCCAATAAAACTGATGAAACCATGATTCTAATAACGACGAGCACAACACGAAATGGGTATGCAATCCACATGCAGTTAAAGGAAACAAAACATATTGTCTTCTATGCTCTGTGTGAGAGTAACACGAGCTTGTGCGAGCTTTCAGTGAGAACATTACTCTTCACTGATGAGTGCCTTCAACCGATTGACTAGATTATTCTTGTTTGTCTTTAATATATATATATATATACGCTCACCGAAACTCATGCACATGTCAAGTGAAATTTCAGTAAGTGTATGTGCAAGTAATGGAAGATACTTTGCGATCACTTCATCATAACTGAAGAGTTTATGTTCTGTGTACGTCTAATGAATTTGACGATTAGCTATAAACATTTTTGACGTCTCTTTATTGTTTTTGTGTCAGGTATGATGGGATGCAAATATCAGTGACACGTGCCAACAAATTGGGCAATTTAGAAAACATGATCTCAATTAACTTTAGCAGATGAATTGTTCTTACTTTTTCCCATACATTGGGAAATAAATACGTCATCAAAATGTTTACCGAATAGTTCAGAAGCAATCAAGGTGACACAGATGGCGTTGGTGGCACAAAGGTAGAATGCTTGCCAACTATGCAGGTATTCCGGGGTTCAATTTCCGGAAGATAAACTCATTCAATAAGCTGAGCAAGTAATAAGACTGGTAAAGAGGAAAGTTGGGCATGAGGATAGCAACCTAATCCCGTAAACATAAACGTTACCACTACCGAAACTTCAAAGTTCTAGTTTGAAGACCTATTTTTGACTGAGAACGAAATAAGTATATACCAAGGTTTCACCTAAAATTCCGCGTAAGTGCATATTCTCAGTATTCAAAAGACACGTACACAAATAAGTATGCATAAAATGAAGGGTCGCAGAATTTTTCAAGAATACTTCTTTGTTATAGGACGCTACTGGTCGCATATTACAGAACTATTTGAAGGCTTTTGATTACTGTCTCCAAATTGTTCACTCGCACTTTTTAAACAAACGGGTATTTATTTTCACTACTGATTATTTCGGTGGAACAAAAACTAAGCTGTTCACTATCACTTTCCATGGTGCTACTTATATTGGATGAGGTTGCTTGACTCGCAGCCACTCCTCTCCCTATTCCTATTCAACTACCAGTTGTTAAGCTGGTCAACATTAAGGAGAACACAAGGCCAGAATCGAAGGCGGACACTGTGTGGTTGGCGATAATTCAACCATAGAAACACAAGCGTAGTTAAGTGTATTCAGCTGAATAACATCTTTTCATGATCAATGGTTATCTAACATCAACATCCTGATTTTAGTCGCTGATGCCTTCTGATAGGCGAAACCACTGTGCTGGCATGTAACTGCAAATCCCATGAAGAATCGACATACAAGAATTTTATCGTAATGCATTTTAACACTGAACAGCTCTGTCACTGATTTTGCTTTTTCGACCTGTTAAAACATCAGTCTTTTAACTGTGTTAACGCGTTCATCCTGTTGCATATCTTCAAGTGTCCTTGTTGACTTTATTCATTTTCCTTTAAAGGATATGAAATTTGAAACGTAAACGAAGACGTCTGAGGGTTATCACTAATCCTCTTCACCATTTTTAACCCCACTGAACTGTGTATCCACCACAAATTTCCTTATTTTTTCTCTCTAGGTGAATTATAATAACTAGACGGTCTTAATCCCTCTATGCTAAAGTGTGGTAATCCCCAATCATATTTTAGCTCTACCAATTTTTTCATTTTTTTCATTTTTGTCTATTCAATTTGTATACTCCTCCTTATCACGTCAATTGTTACTATTACTACTCTCAATTTTAACTGTCCCCGGTATTATTTTACATGTTCCACTTGTCATTCTAAATCCATTCCATTTTACAACATTAAATTTTATGCTACTAAATTTCAAACAATATTACGTAACGTTTTTATTTGATTTGGTTTGTCTACTAATCTTATAATTGCACACCCTTTTCAAGTTCTACTCATCCTATGAATTATTCTATATATGACA
The DNA here is from genome assembly GCA_944472155.2 of Trichobilharzia szidati. Lineage (NCBI taxonomy): Eukaryota > Metazoa > Platyhelminthes > Trematoda > Strigeidida > Schistosomatidae > Trichobilharzia > Trichobilharzia szidati. The sequence goes on along the minus strand of OX235271.1, from coordinate 260,461 downwards.
TTAATTTGCTTCGCCACATGATATTTAACTAAGATTATAATAACTACAAAGACAAGCCGTTTTGTCCACAGTGTTTCTCGAGTTCTGATGCTTCACACGATAATAGTCTTTCATAATCCTCGCAACATAGATTCAGTTCTTCTGGTTGTCGGAGAATGATTTGTAATTTATTTAAGCATGATAGGTTTTACTTACCGAATTCTGCCATTATTTCTAAACCATAATGTTGTTTACGTTTAAGTGAAATCAGCCTGAATATTGATAAACTAGTTTGGAAAGTGCGAAAAAGTAACCTTAAGCAAATGATTTTAGATTTTCAAGAGAAAATCAAAAAATCCTTGCTTGCTTTTTTTGTTGCTTTATATATACTCATTGGACGCATACAGTAGTTACATTCATATTTTGACGTGATTACCTGAGGTGTGACTTTTAATTGAAAATGTGCACACATTTGCAGCAACATATTTCACGTCCTGACATAAGTGTGATAATCTGATCTCACAATGAATATAACAGAAACCGATGGGAAGAACCTCCATAAGTAAGCCACACGTATCTTTACGGTGCTTATACTGATAAGTAACTCTCTTCATCCTGTGTTTTACACTATTTTAGAACGTTAGGTGAAATTTAAAAGACATTCTGCATAATATACACGACTACATCATTGAAATGTCTTAAAACTGTTGAGATGGATCCCTGAAATTAACGTCAACGGATTTCCTCTGTGATTGTCGGCCGAGACACTTGAAATGCTCACGATTTTCTTGACATTACTAAAGCGGCACGTTTCACTTTCCTAAGGTATATTTTTGTGACAAATGTTGTGAACAGGTTTTCAGTTATGACCTGAAGATACATTAAATTAAATGAGAATGAGCACAGATCAAGTAACGCGATGTAATAAAATTTATGAAAATTTTTTGGGTTTCTAATATTTTACCCTGAAACTTCATTCATTTCAATCAGCAGATGTGAAATTTGACGTATGATAGTCTTATGTCATTCAGGTAATCCATATAAAGTTCACATGTAAGAAATATTGTCTTACCGTCACTTATTATTCGAAAAATATAAACATCTCCAATTTACAATGGTTCAATTTTTGTCAGTGTACGTTGTCTTCAAAATAGTTCATGAATGTGGAAAATCAAAAAAATAATAAGAGCAAACTCCGTCAAACCACCATGAGCTTTCTCTGTTGCACATAATTGGCATGTCGGTCGCGAATAAATGTCTTCGATATGTCTTTGATAACTGATGTGGCCATTGTAACTCTAGTCAACATCCTCAGCGCTTATGTACCCATTTGTCTGAAAGGCTAACTGACATGAAAAGTTCCACATAAGCTGCAAATGTGGAAATATCTGTTAAGTGTGAATTTTGTCCTTAATTTACTAGTCACCGAATTGGTGAAGCAAATCAACCATTAGGCTGTATGTTACACTTCATAAAGAATACGTTCACCATGTCAAATTTATACTGCACAAAAATAGGGTTAAGCAAGCTCTTATCTTCAAATACAAATCTACGGCTATAATGTTTATTTTTCTCAATTCATCGTTGAGTACTCCATGTCACTGGCAAGCTTAGCTAACTTGGAATCAGCAGTTTCATTTCTCATAAGGAATCAACGCATACTGGATTACTGAATGGAGTTTAGCCAACTGTTTTTGTCGTAAAGTTATGTTATCTTCTACAGTGATATAAACTTAGGTGAACACATGGAAAGAGAACACTTACTAAGCCTGTTGATTGAAAAAAGAAAAGGTATACACAATGGTAAAAAAATTTCCACGTTATTTTTCTTTTTCTGCACGAGTCATTTGAAATAATGCATTTCAGTGTCTTCTCTTATGTGATTACCATGACAAATCGTTTCACCGAGCAGTCGTTTACTGGTATTAAATGTCCAAGCAAACGCTCCCAGAGAGAACTTTTCCTCTGATGGTCTATAAAAATGCATAAATTCACACATTCCGACCGACACATGATCTCTGCATGCAAAAGGAAATCTCCGAGCAGATCATATTGAGGAATAGTACTTCAGCACAGTTTAATTTCAGCATAAGTATTACCCTGTTTTTTCTTTGTGTCACGTGTTCTGCCAATGATAACTCAATGAAACAAAGGAACCACAGATTTTTTATATGAAAGAAATTTGTTAAAGACCTTTCAACAGCTGGCCAGTATTTAAGCGATAATGATCGTTATGAAAATTTGAAAACTATTTAAATGATATCAAATATGTATGTATGTAGATACATGCAGATATTACTCAACTCGTAATTCTGAATAAAGAGTCATATGTGATTCTTTATATATTTTTGTTTGGATTCACTGCATTGAAATGCAGTGAGATTCCACCAAGTTTCACCTTTATTAAATGTCATTGAAATGGCATAGTTGAATGCCTTCAATTTGCTACATTGAATATTCTTTTGCAAGTATTGTGCATGTCATATTTGAAGTGTCCATCAGGTAGCGCTGAAAGTCTAAATAACAGTGTCCACATTTTTAGCGAGCTTTTCAGATCTCAATTTCCGCATGCCATATATTTATTTTAGAAAGAGTGTTGAATTACTTTAGTGGTTATTTCATCTACGTGAGTAAACGACGTTTTTCGATTTAACTCAGCGGTTTACAACCAATCCATCAACAGTTAATATTGACTTACTTCTCTATAAACTGTCAGAAAATGTAGAAACGCCTCAATTTGATAAATGCTTATCCTCATCAATACACAGTTTTCTCAAAATGATTCAACAACGAGAAGAGCCTGTAGGTGGATGCTAATAGCACAGTGTTCAGTGACGTCATTATTAGGCTGCCTAACCCACTCATTTGTGCCATATTAGCCTGAAACTAATTATTAAAATGGCAAAATCATTGATGCTATTCACCACGTCTTTTTGGCCTTTATACGGTCTAAATGTTCTGCACTATGGAAGTAACAATAATTAACTCCATGAGATGCAAACAGCACGCCAATGAACAAAGAAGAAACAAATGTATATCTTTTCACGAATCTGAAGAAATTTGAGCAACTGTTATATGTGGTCTAATAGAATGTTTTACAGACAGGATACGCAATAATGCACTTTGTTGAACAGCGTTTATTAGTGCCTTGTAAATCACTTTTTTCATTCCTGCTTTTATAAATAACTGAAATGAGGACTTTGCATGAGAACATGATTGATGAATGATATTTTTCAGTATCGAGTTGGTTCAATCAATTCTTATACAGTGAGTCATTCAGCAATGAAGAAGAGATTTTGTGTGTAACGAACTCCGGAATTAGTATAAATAAATACTGCAATGTACGAGATTCATCGACGGAACACATTCCACGTTCATTATCACAATAGTCATTATCTGAAGTTCCATTATGTGTTAAATTAATGTTGATAAAGTCTCATAGTGTTTGTTGTACCGTGATACTTACTGATCACGACGTTTCAAACACAATTCATTGCTTATAAGCGTATCAATGTACTCACACAACTTCCTAACTTCGTTTATATAATTCAATTATTTACTGTCGCTTGACATAATTGGTACTAGTATTTTCCATATATCTGGTAGGAGTGATGAGTCATTCCTATTGCATATGTTGGGTGTAGACTCGATGAACAAGGATTCAGCAATCAACCTCTCTCTTTCCACCTACCTATATTACTTCTTAGAATTTTAACCCTCTCCCACCCATCCGATTGTGTGGTTGTGTGTTAATGCATGCAGTGCAATCGCTGAGTGTTTTTCTAAATTACTTATCTTCTCGGGGTCAACCATTCTTACCATAGCTAAACTCTTATGTTCCGACAATCTGACTACACCTAACCTACTAGTTTGACCTATGTTCCCAAGTGCACAAGTTATCTTTTATCGTTATCTGAATATCAGAAATGGTTAGCATAATTGAAAAATACCATTCATCATTTGCACTGATTCGTCACCGTAGGGTAAACACTTTCATTTGACTAATGCTTATCAGTTCCATCTAAATCTTTCAAGAGACTGCAAAATGCAGTTTTTCAATTAGACATTTTGCCATTATATTATACTTTGAAATTTTGTAAGATAGTTGGTGACAGGCAACTAGAAGCTGTCCACAGAGTCATAATGTATATTGAGACTCATCAGATGGACTTATCTGCTATCACGCTTTAGGTGAGCTATCTTTTCTTTGTGAATTAAATTATATATACAATTCACTGACAGTTGCGCAATACCTGAGGTGATTCTTCAAATCATAAACATATTGATACTTTTAAATTGGAAATGCAATAAAATTGGCTTGGATGAATTGCATGACTTACACTGACAAGATTCTGTTTAGAAAACATAAAAAATTTCAAAGTGAGGAGGATGGTGGGCATTAGTATTGTTTTTTCCGGTGCGAATTAATATTTCATCTACAACAACGTGCACCTGTTTTTATTTAACTGTTCCTATTATCTTTGCATGCACTTGTGAAATATGTTGCAGTTTCATTGAGCATACATGATAAATTTAAGTGTAGTTTTCTGTCATCAATACTCGATCATTTTTTATAGCTCTGTGACTTTTAACAATCACATGAAATAAATGGTCCACTCAGCTAGTCGGGTATTGTTACGTGATGCCTTATAGTATACAAAGTTCAAAACTAAAAGTTAGAAATAAGTGGAAATTGTGCTATGAATTTAGAACTAATGTGAGAAAGGAGTTTAATCAATGATTTTAAAGAAATGCCACCTGATGGCTTTGTTATCTACATGCGTAGTTTAGCAAACCATGTGTGGATGCAGTACTCATTATGAGGGAAATTTTCTTCTGTGCTTCGTATATTGAAAGGGTAGTTTCCTTCAGGATGGAGAGAGAGAATACTGTGTATATTTCAGCATTCATAATAATAAACCAAGGGCAATTGAGATTTCATTTAAGCTTTACTTTTAATTTGATTTAATTTACTGTTTTTTTTTCCTTCACGTTCCCCAGTGGAACATAGGGCTTCAAGCTAGTGGCTTGAAGTTTCTGTAGCAGTGTTTTATTTTACAGGATGGGGTTGCTAGCCTCATGCCCAACCTTTCCTCTTTATCAGCATTATTTCTGGCTCAGCGAGGTAAAGGAGTGCATCGGCAGGGGATCGAACCCCGGACCATGTGCATGGTCGGCAAGCGTCCTAACCGCTATATCACCGATGCACACACAAATTTACTGTAGGCAATGCAATACATCACCAACGTAATGAAAATGGAATCAGACTACCTCTAACAAATTGAATTTTAGGAAAACAGATAGAACAAATTTTAGCTAGATACTTGAAAATCACGATGCAAAATCTACGTTTGCACAAGGTATAAGTTGAAGCATGAAATGATTTATCTTATGTACATTCATTTTATTTGATTAGTGGCTTAGGTAACGCTTGAATAAAATATAATTGTAAATTGTAACCGATGATATAGTACATTGAGTAAAACAGTTAGTATCTTCGAAAACTTATTTTAACAATAATCAATTCAAATGACATAGAAGTACTCATTTGAACGCAATAAAATTTTAGACACATGATACTTACCGAGCTCTTTAGTAAAATAGAGAGCATTAAGGTAGCAGTTTGATTTTACAGTTGTTAAGTTGTTTCGTTAACTGCCACTTGTTTTTTAATCGTCCTGATATTTCATATCACTTCACAGTGATATTATTACGGAGTTTACCACTGGACAGATTATCTTATTCATCCAAATAAATTAAATTGTGTCATAAATTATTTTAATAATTACTGCAGGTTGAAGGCGCTGAAGATACTGTTCATTAGGTAGGTTTCACCAGTAAGTGAAATTTCTTGACTTTTAGTAAGATTTCATCTATGAATCTATTCTTTTGTTAACTTCACAACGCATCGCTAACCAACAATTTAATACGATTTTAGTAGATAAAATATATAATGTCTGCTATATGGCAGCACTGGTTATTTCAAAGAATTAATTTCTATCTGATTTTTTTCCGAATTAAACACACGCTACTATTCCACGAGACATTCAAAAATTCTTCGAAATTTATCTTTAAGGCACATGCAAAAATTTGTAGTAATAATAACATTTCTTGACCCTTCACTGTGATTATATTTTAATTTCTGTCAAATTTTAGTAGTTTAATTTGAATTGAACTTACCTTTAACTGTAATAACAACATTAAACCAATTGTGATTCGGAATTCTTGATTACTGACAAATCCTCTCATCTATCGAATAATTAAACTTAGTCATGTAATATTACATTTAACCGTAGGAAATTGAAAAATAACCACTTAAATTGTTAGAATAAGGTCAGTAATATTCAGAAGAATTTTGCTTCAAATCTATTCAGCTCATGGTTTTATTGTACTTGGAGATATTTTATGGCGTTTACGTGAAAATAATAAATTATAACCCCGAACGGATTCTCCAGTTCTATGAAAAGACCAGGTGAGATCATTTTGTAATATTTAACTTTTTATCATCGTAAATATGTGGGATACCTGTTCATCCAACAAACCAATGAAACCGGTCAGAAGTTTAACTGCGAACATCTGTCCATGACAGATGGATTTCACGATCTAAATTTAGCTCCAATCCAACCTGTTGAATATTGACAGGTCGAGTCTCGGAGTTGAAACGAAAGATTAATGTATCACTCAAGCATAAACCAAACGTTGGAAATGCACTGATTCCCGAAGCATCAAAGTAAAGGTGGGCTACGTTCTTGACCCACATTAAACGGGAAATTTGAATAACAAAAAAAAAGAAAGTGAAACAATTATTCTGAAGGTTCACTGAGATTTACCCATTTGCAAAACAGAGGTTTAATTAGCTATATATTACTAATTGAGTTCATTATTTTCTTAACCTGTAGGTATTTACTTGGCGTCAAATGTATGAACACTGATACTCATTATTTTTTTTATCGAATCGGTTTCTTTTTTAAAAGTGCAAGTAGAATTCTAACGAAACTGTTATTTCGAGAACAGTCAATTAAAGGTTTCTGTATCATCCTCAAAAATCATTATTTTCCGATACACTTGTGCATATGCTTAGTTGAAAAATTGAATTTGATGGCTGAATACTTACTCAGTTTGTCTGATTTCGAAAAATGAAAATAAGGTAAGCATGATAATTCGAATATTTATTAACTTCTTTTAATCTTAGTGAATGCAGTTACATCCACAATAAAAATTTAAATATTCACTGCAGAATGTATACAAAGTTTAAGTTCATCAAATAATGGCTATGAAGGCTACCTATTCAGGACCTAATATAAACTGAATAAACACAACTGATCTCTAAAAGAAACCGAAGAGATGTGTAGAGTTCTTCGCAAGAACATTGAATATATAGCGTTTTTTACTATCATTATGGTTCCCTTAGGTTCCAGCAGAACAGGAAGTTTCAACGGCAAGTCTGAATTTGCTCATTTTTTCTGTTCTTCTCTTCATCGGTGTCCATGTTTGCTCATCGTAATGCATCTCATCCACTCATGATATCCTTCAAGTCGACCTCGAACGCCTCACTCGTCTTTTCCCGCTTAGTTTCCACTCAAGGACCTGGCACGTGATGTCATTTGATCGCCTCTTCAGCGTGAATATACTCCATCCTCATTTCCTCCTACATATATGTTGAGCAATAGATTATTGATAAGTTTTTCCCCCTATCTTCTTACTGCTTACACTTTCTGAACATTGAGTCTTCGGTACTTAACAAGGACAGCTGTTGAAAGATGTTTGGAACCTATTCGAAAAACTTTGCGTGACACGGACATGAAATTTCTGGTTTGTATAAAAGAATGGACTAACCAGACATTATTGTTGGAGATTTATATGCTGCTCTTCGTGTTCAGTGAATAATGGATGTGCATCTTGCCTTCCTGATTCTGGCTTTTACATTGTCATTATTTTCGCGTGTGGTTGAAACATTGCTATCCAGATACGTGAAGTAAGTAATTGTTCACATCTTTTCTCGCTGATGGTGATCAGTGACGTAGTTGCTATTAGTCGGTTATCCTCAACACCTCCATCTTCCCTATGGTCACCTGATGTCCTGTTCTCCCTGGCTGCTGCTTCAGTCAGCTTGCTGGTTTTTGCATTTAGGTCTCCGCGAAACTGAGATCTTCTATATTGTCTTTATCAGTCCAGCTTATTTCTGTCTCCTCGCTACAATGGACAGTCAGATGAGAAACCCGGTGCATCACGGTGATAATAACCAGTCTTGTCTTACTCCTGTATTTAACTCAGATGCCTCGCTTATTTTTCGTTTTAAATCATTTGAAAGGTTCCATAGTGATAAGGCTCTAGCGTTTAAGCAGTTTCTAAATTACTTTGTGGCCAGAGCTGCTAAATGCCTTCACAAGGTCGATGTGGTATTGCTGATATAGACTGACAGCACAATCGAAAATCAAACCACTATAATGATTAGACGTGAATAGAAACCTACGAGTGAAAGAAAACTGAAAACAGCGAAGTGGTACTTGAAAGCCATCCCACATCAAGCTTCAAACACTCAAGTCAACAAAACTTTTAATTATTGCCATATATGACAAGAAAAATGGGTAAAAATCGCCCCAAATTCTTACTGGATTTACCTGAAGAAGAGAAAAAATGAGCAAAGAATATGGCTACATGAACACGTGCCGTCGCAAATATGTCAAAAATTGAAAAAATAGTAGAACTCGATAAACACTCTGGGTTACTATCGAAAACGCCCTGTGAGTATTGTTATTCAATGAAAATGAGCATGCCTGAAACAGGAACGGGAAAAATCACCTTGTCATGTGTTATACACTGACTATGGCATATGATTTACTCCCTGAACCTCATAAGGTGAATAACACATTTGCCAATTAAGCAAAAAGAGGACAGAGAAAGTGAACTTCAAACTGAATTCATTTAAAGTTAATACACATCCTGTTTCTAAGGCTACAGTGAACAATTCTCAAATGACAATGAAACAATGTTATCATTTTCATGTCAAATTTAACATTCAAAAATCAAAAGTTCTGTGAGAATTGTGATAATTAAAATGAATAATCAGACTACAGGAATAATTAAATTTTAATATTTCAAAGTAAAGAATAGTTAGTGATAATATATATATGAAAATAACTTAGATGAAGTCCCTAAATACTTATTCGGATAAATAAGTAGTTGTACCATAGAGCATTGAGTTTGCAGTATTTCATGATAAAAAATTCCTACGCTGAAAGGAAATTCTAAAGGACTTACTAGATCCTGTAAGTGAATTAATACAAAATCCTGTAGAAAAAGACACGAAATCGTTCGTGGAAAAACAAAATATGGGGCCAAATCCTAATAAGTGGAGGTGTCTCAAGGAAAAGACATCACAGTATCAAGAAAAATGTTCGAAGAATCACGAAAACCGGAAACATCTAAACACCAGTCATGCGGAAACGGACCTATTTTGAAGCACGTCAAAATCCGAAATCAAAACACTGTAATTGTCATTAGAATCAACCTACAAAAGCAATAACAAATTCAGTTCAAAAATCGGAACATGATAATCAAAATTCAAGAGTAAACAGCGTGTAAAACAAAACAAGAAAGCGAATAAGGCCACCTTAAATATAAGCAAACAACAAAATGAAACGAGATTTTCAGTTGTGCAAAGAGGATCACTTCGACAAAATCGTCGTACTGGGAATAACCAACACAATAAAACGAATGAGAATGCAATTTGCCATGCCCTCATAAAACCGGTCTCAAAGAGAAATGTCCAATGAAAAACATAATCTGTCGATGAAAACAGCAACCGTGGAAATAGTGAATAACCACCATCACAATATTACAACGTCTTCGACACTTCATCACGATATCGCCGAAACCAATCTCAGGTGACCGCATTTGCTCAGAGTGCACATTCATTCGACTCTTTACGAGGTGATAACAGTGGTGTGTGAAAGTGAATAATGCGTGTTATGAGAGTGGGGAATAAGTGATTATTGTAACCGAGAATGACTGGCTGCTTCAGATGAGAACAATAAAATCCGCGGACGGTTTTATCATTTGACAATCTCTCATGGTTGATGATGATTTGGTCAACCACCGAACTTTGTCTGAATGCGTTTCTGAAGGCTTAGGATGAGAATACAAATCTGTCTTCTTCCATTAATGCTTCTGTTTGAGATTGGTGTGGGGATGGTAATTATCGTAGGACAGGGTATATGTTGAATTCCAGGAATCTTCAACGTTATTGTGATTGATGTGTTAACTCATTGTTACACACGTGACAACCCAAATTGACCCGATCAGCATCTCAACATATGGCGTATTAATCTGTCAAACGGTGTCTGCACTCGGTTTCCATCTCCATGTATGTAGACCTCAATTTGAAGCTTTTCGGCTTATTTCACTTGTAAATGTGTGTGAAACACATTACAGTCTTGTGAATATTAACAGATTTCAACTAGTATCAGAGTGACATACTTGGCTTATCAGGTAATTAGTGCTTTGAGCTAAGCGACTTGATTAGATTCCAATGTCTCACCAGATAATTTTCAAAGTAAGTGATTGCGAGGTAGGTATCGTTGTGGTGAGAGCTGTCTACTAGCCAAATTGGTAGACAGTAATTTACGTCAATATGTACGTTCCCAAGATTTGTCGTGAGAAACAACCAATCGGAAGACTGTGTTTGTTTGTTTACATATCCATAGTAATGTACATGAAAACAAATATAAATATGCGTTGATTTCCTTAATAAATGATCTGTTGCCTGACTCTTGCCTTCTGTCGTTACACCGTCACGATATGGTTTGTGAGAGTCGATACTTTTGTGATTACAAATAACTCAGTGACAGTATGTTTATTCAGGTGACTGAGTATGATGTCGAGCAAAGTAGGGAAGTTTGTGGTATGCATATTGCCACTCATATTGTATTCGAAATCTTTGTGTTATGATTGATAAATAATTGAATGAACATCTTTTAGACCATAAGATTTATGCTTACTTCTTTCTGTGAGTGAGAACAAATTCACTTGATTCAGCACCGTATATTCAACACAATCGAAATAATCATTAAACAACAGTTTTAACTTCAATGTAGGCATCGTAAGGATTCTCTTGTACATTAGTTTTCAAAATTACACAAGCGTATTACAATCAATAAACCAGTTAACACTGTTTAGGTAGTCTTCATTAGTTTCAAAAGTTATGTTCATATCTTCACGAATAAAGTGGTATAAATAAAGTGGTATATAAGAAACAAATGAAGCAAATTTAATTTGCTGCGCTTATACCGTCCATCAGTTATCTTGTTTGTTGGCTACAATGTCAGATAGAAGGTTGGCTATTTGAGGTATTGATGAAGAGAAGATTGAGCGTAATGTTGCATCCAAGAAGTGAGGAGAAGCCACTGAATAATCGTGCAAAATAATAGAATACTTATTTTAGGTTACTAACTTTCATTAGCTGCAATATAATGAGATGAAAAAAGATGCATTATGAGAGAAGACCATGTACGCAAATCAAACAAATATAAATAGATATTTCATGAAGGATAATTCTGTGGCATCGAAATGCATGAAATAGCTGTGTAAGTGAAAAATACGCCTCAATTATTCACGTCACCTAGAAATTAGGGAATTAGACGCGAAATTAAGTAAGGTAAACACCAACCAGACACATGACAATAAATTAGGTTAAAATAACAACAAACCATATATTAAACAAATAAACACAAACAGCACAGACAAAGCAAATATCAAACTTAACTCATCTGGGATTTATGCCGGTCCTACTTATTGTTTTTTTTGACGAATAAAGTAAATAGTAGGTGTTCAAATGAACTGTCGTCAAGATTTGACAGAATAGTTCTAAAATATTTGGGCGCCGATTGAGAAGTAGACATTTAAAAAAAAAGATTGAAATGAGTAATTCCAACGTTTCGTTCGGCAATCTGGTCCGAACTTCTTCAGGAAAATGAATCGAAATTAACATAACATAGGTTTATATATAAAAAGGAACATCACTTATTTTGGAAATTTGTCCAATCATGAGTCATTCAAAAAGTTTCAACAAGTATAATAAACAAAATTTTATGAGCTGTGGTCAAAATTTGACCCCGGGCGTACAAATATTGGTCTACCTTTGTTAAACACTTTAAACACAGTGTGTATGAATGTGTGGGTAAAACAAGTGATGTTCCTTTTTAAATATAAACCTGTGGTATGTACATTTCGATTAATTTCCCTGAAGAAGTTCGGAACAGATTGCCGAACGAAACGTTGGAATTACTTATTTCAATCTCGCAGAGAACTTACAAATTTTATTTTTTACAAATATAAATAGTAGGTGGAATAAAGATTGCTCATGGTGAAGTTTCTGTAGCAGGTTTGTTTACAGGGTGGGGTTGCTGGCCTCACGATGACTAATTTTTCGTATTCAAGATAAACAACTTAATCTGCCATAGTGATAAACAATTTCTTACCACCTGATGAAACAAGTCTCAGTTCAAAATGTTCTCTGACAAACAAAATCAATCAGATCATGGCAACGAATCCGGAAACTGAGAATAACCACAAGGATCACATGATAAAAATCAATATTGTCCTACGATGTCACTGAATGCTATCTTAGGTAGCCCTAATTACTCTTAGATTGAATTCACTTACCTATTTCCGATAGTGTTATGAAATTTAGGAACAATAAATAAATATAATTTAGTTTCATCAGCTGAACGTATTTCAGAAGTGTTACCCAGAAGAATATGTCATTTCAGTAGACTACACTTTGGATAACGATTTGAACGTCCATAGAATTCAGTGAGAAGCTTATGTATCAAATGCAGTGAAAATGTACCTACTCAAAACTGATTTGATTGAAGTGCTTTAAGTTCAGGAAATGAATGTACACCTGTCCACATACATCAATTTCTGTCTGAGTTTACACCGAAAATCAAATGAATGCAAAAGGAAATTTTTTATATTTTAATCAAACTAGTGTCAATGCTCAACTGAGTGAGGTAAAGACGTCAAAGCACCACTTGGTCGACCAATTTGATCTGAACAACTTTCCCCAAGTTGATGCATTGAAATTACAGCCGGTTCGTAAAATCGCCCTGCGCCTCGATACCTGTTAAACTTCATTTGCATTTGTCTGTTGTATTACACATATGAATTCTTTTAAAAGATATTCTGGTCACGTGGATGTGAATAGATTTGAGCAAATCGAAGAATAAGATATTCAGGCAATACAGGAATTAGTGCTTCAAGCTAGGTGAATGAGATAAACGCAAGTGTTCCTTCAGTGCATTGCAAGAAGAGGTGGTCACGGATAAGCTGCTGGTGTCAATCAGTTGATGAAAGGCAATCCTTTTCTGAATACAACGTGATTTATGTCAGTATGATAATTCTTATAGTTGTTTGACGATATAATTGAATATGTGAGTAACTGAATAATGTGGAAACCAACATTCTTCAAGCTAAATGATTACGCTTACTTTTATCTGCGAATGAAAACAAAGTCATTTGTTTTAACAAGATCTATTCAACATGATGTAAATAATCAGATAGCATCAGTCTCATTTTTGATGGAAGGATTGTGGGCTTCTGTTCAGCTAAAAATTTCCAAAACCACACAAGTGTATTACACTCAGCAAACCAGTCAACACTGTATAAATAGGCATCCTTGAACTCAAAATTTATGTTCAGATCTTGTCAGATATTGAGGAGCTTATTCGATTTGTAGGATTCTTATCCTCCGTTGGTAAGCCAGTATGTAAGTCAAAATTTCAAGTAGTGTAGAGGAGATTGTAGCTGGAGCAGTAACCCCTCGATGAAGACATTGTGAAGTGGTGGCGCTGTGTCAAAATTGGCAGAAATCATATCTCATTCGCCGGCCATTTGATCAGGTTACAGTGGCTTGATGGTCTACTAGCTCGCGTTGCAACCATAAGGTCCTTGATTTGATCCTGTCTGTTTGGTGCTTACTGATGTAGAGTCTCAAACGAGGTTGGCAAAACAGCTGTCCAGTACTTTCAGGTGTTTTGATGGTTCTATAATTGATGTCACCTCATGACGAAATCCTCCAACCAGTCAAACAAAACAAACGACTTCCGACTCCAACATACATGTCGAAGATCTTCCAGGTAGTATACAATTCCCTCAATACGTTCGAATGAACAGAATACTAGATATTTACGGAGATAGCTGAGCGATCTGTTCCACACAATTCTGAACAAAATGATACGGCGGAAAACAAATCAAATCGCCAGAAAGTCCAATAGATTTGACTGAGAACACTACAGATGACACGCATCAAACCAATTGCCTATCCCATCTGAATGCTTAGGATGAGAATACAAATCTGTCAACATACATCTCTTTCTCTTTCCTTTTTTCTTGGATGGCAAATCGACGTGTAGTTTTAGGTAATTCGCATACACAGTCGTCTTTATACTCAACTGAGTGTTCAGACTATCACACATGGTGAACTGACGATTATTTTCCATCTGAGAAACTTTTATCCATTTGATCTTTTGAAGTTCAAACTAGTGTCTGAAATTATCTATCATATCGACATCTTTTTATCTGCCTTTAAGGCCATTTAGTTTAGTTCACGTAAACATCTGTGCAAAACCACACTCATTCCAGTAAAAGCACAAATTTGGACATGGATAAGAGTAACAAATTCGAGTAATCCAATAACTATTGCATCAGGTTTGATTGATGAGTCTGAAGTTAGTATATTTGAAGATAAGTGCACTGAATGGTTTCATACGGGGAATGAGAGACGATAATTTTCAAGCGTGATATTAGTTTTGTCATTATCACAACTGAAGCACATGTCTTATGATGAATTTGACTGATATTTTCCCCTTTTCAAAGTGCTTTTATTAACTTGTTTGATGTCTTCAAAAACATTTTTGAACAATATGAATAAGGCTTACTCTTTTCTGCAGTTGTGAACAAATTCATTCCATAAAGCACATTGGAAAATAAACATATTACCAATAGGGTTGAAAAATAATTTAAATATGAATAACGGTGTTCTCCAAGAATAGAAATCCTATTAGTTGCCAGAATTCACTTGACGTAATAATTAAAATAATTATCTTTGTGAATGACACTCATAAATTCGATTAATATTGAACAAATTGTCATTCTAATCTTAAAAGATGGTACCGAGCATCTTGAGAAATAAAGCCAGTTTTGTAATCATAAATACAGAATTCAGGTAAAGGCATTCGAAATGCTGGTAATTAGGCTTGCATGTAAGATTTTGAACACCCTAACTTCTTGATATAGATTTTGCAGATTTTATTCACACTCGAAAACTGAAGAGTGATGTGCAAATCTTAAGCATAAAATTTGCTCTAAAAATTTATTAACTGACTTTCTGTTTCTGGAAAATATTAAATAAGTAGACAAAGAAACAAGATGTTGCAATTGTCGAAGTTTGTGCAATTCTAGTTTATTAACCAGGTGTCTGCGTACAAAAGTAAACAGTCGTAACTTTGAATCTGCCATAGTGTTACATTCGACTTTACTTTCATTATTATGAATATTATTACCACTTTATTTTCCTACCTGTTATTAATATTCCTGGTTCACTTTAAACTACCTTATATCTGTAGCATTATCTTAACTCTTTTCAGGATTAGTATTATAAATATAACTACCAATATTACTCATTTCGCAATCCTTGATGTATTCTCCAATGAATAATTGTTTATCTTAGTGGTGTAATTGATGCGTAATGCATTTTATCTTAATTTTAATCTGCCATACTCCCTTTCCGTTATCTGTTTGCATGTGACCTGAAAAACGTTAGCACGTGTCGGTTTGCGTGATTAGTTCAATGAAGTTTATTTGCTTATATCTCCCAACGTATTTTTAGTAGCATAAATATATATGTATATATCAATCTGCGTACGTAGAGCATTCAGCTGAAGAGTTCTGCCTAAATATTTTGAATTCGTAAAATCCCTCTTTATTCACCTTTGTTGCTTCTTTCGAAGTCATAGTGCGATTCTGTGACGAGATGCAAGGTTAACATTCACAGACTCCATTTCAGTTCAATGAATTCTTCGTGATATTCAGTCAGGCGAATTGCAAACTGTCACAACTGTCACAAACAAAGTGAAAACGATAATTATCTTCATAGAATAGTGTCACCACATAAATACAGAGGTGTAAGGGGCAGTAGTAACCTGTGATAACACATCAGCAGCAATATTCTTATCATATAATGAACACTGACTGTGGCATGTGCATTATTCTCCACAACTCATGAAGCGAGTCTCTCATTTACCAACTAAGCTTAATCAGATATGAAAAATGGCTTGAAAAGTGATTCTGATGTAATAGTTTCCGAAAGTGTTTTTCATTTGACATTTCAAGTAGATTTATTATTATTGAGTGGATTATAAAATGAGAGGGAATAAATATATCAAAGTGAGAGTTTGTCAATGTTTTTACTTAGGCTCTTTTGACAATCGTGTTCAGAGATATAAGGGTCTTTTCAAGTTCTTATTATTCGTTTTCTACGATTTATTTTAGCGAGATACGTTTTTAGTGTGATTTACTATGTTTCACCCCAAATATTCTCTCTGTGTTTCAGAGAATACTCACCTTTCACTAAAAACATGGATGATTTTGAAAGATTTTGCATATAGGAACTTTAGTAAATTCATAATCAATATTATTTACATTTATGCACTGAGTATTAAAATAACCAAATTTAAGGAGGCTCTTTTGAGGATGAACGCGTCTAAAAATAGTCTAGACGATAATTCACTCGCTAAATTCGACGATCGTCAAGCAGAAGAATTTCGCAAAGTTGATCAAATTATTCACCTATATAATTGTATCATTTCGAAATTTTGCTGTTGATATTTTAAAATAAATCACAGCAGTACGCAGTGACGACGAAATTTGAAAAAGCGCATAGAACTTTGAGCGGTAGGAAAGCTATTTATTCCACTGGTAACACATGAGGACTTTTCGATTATTTCGCCAAAACACATAGTGGATAGTGATTTCATGAATCATTGAAACCAGTAAGCAGGTTGCGTGTCAAATGCATTGAACATTTGTGCCTTGCAACTTGGTTTCAGTGAGACGTTGAATGTTCAGGAGGAAATGTAAATCCCTCTACGTTCACATATTTCTCTATCACTTTACTGTGGTGAAATGACGAATGCTATGGGAGGAAGTATTTGTAAAAATCGAACGAGTATTGATGCTCAACTTAGTGGTGGGAAAATACCACAAGACCGCATAACGCTCAATTTACGCTTCAGGAACATCACTGCATACAATATGCTGAAGTGTCACACACTGTCTCAAATTAGCTTTCTCCTCGATGTTCGTTCACCTCGATTTCGAGCTAACTGGTTCATATCACGAATTAATTTTTGTGGAACATGCCAAAGTCTTGCGAATGTAAATAGAACTGGATAAGGATAAGAGTAATATAATCGGTCAGTTAAGCAAATGTTTCGTGAAGCTTGGTGAATGATTTGAATTTAGGTGGTTTCCAGTATTATTATGAGTAAGATAGGCTGTTGAGGTAATGAAAGGCGTCAAACATCTAATAAGACACGATATTATTCTGACTGCGAAATAGTTTTTTGTCATTATCAAAACTCAAGTTAGTCAACTCGCTACCAGCGGATGAAACCACAAACATCGTATACTGAATTTGACACATATTTAGTTCACAGTCACAGTGTGTGTGGATGTCTGCATATCTAAGCTAATTTGAGAACAACGACTTCAAAGGATACTATGATTTGTACTTACTCTTGCCTGTACATGTAAACATATTCATTTTATTCAACACATGATTTATTCAAAAATATTCAGGTATGGTTAAATGATTACTTCCATTTCAATATGACCATTCTTCAAAGAGTCAAATTCATGTCCAATGCATGAATATATCTGACTTTAGAATTTCCAAAATTATCCCAACGGATAATAAACCACCTAGTGCTAAAGCCATAGAATCCCTGAACCCGAAAATGAATGTGTGCAAAATGACAAGAAAGTTGACTCTGAAAGCGCCTAAGGAGCTTATGCAGGTTATGGTATTCATGGTATCGGTCATTCAGCTAAAGTGTTAATCAACCAGTGAACAAGAATTCAAAAACTACAACATATGCATGTTCAAAACGGCTACATCACTGAACCCGTGTAAAAATTAAGTGAGACATTTTAAATTTCATACGAAAAATTTGAATCAAGATATTTGTATACTGACTTTGTAATCCTAAACAATTGAATGAAGAAATCGACACAGAAGATCATGAATACTCGCAATAATAGAGATATCTCATCACCATTTATTCAAGCAGATTGAATATAAAGAAACCTGCATAACAGGAGGCAAAAAGATGGTAAAAACAGGAATAGACAAAATGTGTTATCAAAATGACCAAAGTCAAAATGAATTCCCGTGGACCTGCATCTTATATTAAATCAAAAGTAATTCGTGGTTTGCATTAAGCAAGAAAAAATTGAACAATCAGTCACAAGCAGCACAGACAAAACAAACATCAAACTTAACTAATCTGCGATTTATGTCGGTCCTACTTCTCAGGATACCGTGACAATTCGCAAAACTACAATAATGTCATGGAATCACTACCATGTGAAATGTCACTCTCATCTTACAAGTATTCTGACATGACTGTCACACAACTGAAGTAGACGACTCGCTGGATTACTCTGTGTCAGAATCTCCGACTGATTTCTTTCCCTTAACATTCGTAGTTATCGACAAACGTGAGGCTACATAAACCAAATCGCAGCGAATAAATGAACTTCCACATGATTATCGTCGACCTCATATGAGCATAGACATATATGCGTGTGTGGATTGGTGCTTTTCAATGGGATGTAATCAGTGCCCATGCGAGTTTCGACACAACTGAAACTTTGAATCAATTCCCATACAAAGTAGCATACTGCAATTATGTGAGATTGAAACGCCTCATCTGACCTCCGAATGGTAAAATGATCTATCTGACGATTGATGTGTCACTCATATGGCGTGCTGAAATGATATCGCCGTATCACATATGAATTAGTTGTTTTAACTGATTAGGAAAGAACCCCGATCACATCGGTCAGTGGGAGACAAATGTCACCCATAATGCACCAGAATTATCCACACTGAGTCAAGATGCACATGAAAGCGTATCCGTTTCATGAAGTGGTGGACATTCGATAATGTATGTAGGACATCACCGAAGGTGTGCTTAGGTTGTCAGACTTGTTTCTGTGTGTCCATGCGAAGTGAAATGTTCACAGAATGAAAAGTCACTCCAGTAATGGGATCAAGTGTATTACTAGTGGAAAGTAAGGATTTTTCAAAAGCGCAATGCTGAGACAACACTACCGCAGCGAACCGAAGTATATTTAGTTCACCTCGGAAATGTCACGAGCAAAGTAAATCAGTTAGCGCTTAGCGTTTTGCTTAGTGATATTCAACCATCTTTACAATATTTTACATAATGGTGCAATTGCATGTCACACAATATGCAATGTATATTAATTTTCGCATCGGCTTATGTAATTGTCCGGGCCTGTCTACTTGAAGTCGATGAATACGTGAGTGCATGTTTTCATTCCTGATTTCCTAATGTCTCGTTTTCTAGCAATAGTAACTCTTAACATGTTTGCAGTTTTCAATTGGAGTCTTTCGAAATTGAAACACATCGAATTTATCTTACCTTTAACTATGATAGGAATGTGTGATTTAAAGCGATTTTGTATATACAAATTCAACGCAATGAAATGATTAGCATTAATCGCAACAATGCGCCGACTATTCAGTCGTATATTCTGAGATATGACTGAAACATAAAAGCATATTGAATGGCAACGGAAGTAGAGGCGAAACGGCATGGTAGAGACTGCTCGTGTTACATAGGTCAAATGAATTGCATTGATGGATTCAATCAACATTATTGATATTATGAATAGCAAGTTGATTGGAATACCATTCTATATTCAGGAAATCTGAAATGGAATATGTCACTCAATATATCAGTTCGAATTTAGACTTTAATGAGTGTTTGTGATGATGGCTGAGCACTGTGATTCAGCCGAATTCTGAAGAAGATAATAAGTAGCAAGACAGAGCATATCACTTGAGAAACTAAATAAATTGTTTGCGTGCGTGACGGATAACACTCATTAGAACAACCAACAGTCCCATCACTTGGAAACGACGCATCATCATCCACATGCGCTGAATAAAATAAGCCGTTTCCGGGAGATAACATCAGAATTACTTCGAATGATATGTCGTTCTGAGGGTTCAAATCTCATTGTGATCAAGGAAACAT
Organism: Trichobilharzia szidati; assembly: GCA_944472155.2. Taxonomy (NCBI): domain Eukaryota; kingdom Metazoa; phylum Platyhelminthes; class Trematoda; order Strigeidida; family Schistosomatidae; genus Trichobilharzia; species Trichobilharzia szidati. Next base: position 240,134 of record OX235271.1, on the reverse strand, counting down.
AATTCATCACGCCTCGATGAAACGATTCTCAGTTCGAAATATTTCTGACAAAGCAAACATATCGGTTGAAGACAACACCCATGGAAACCGAGAATAACCACAAGCACAATATCACAACGTCTTCGACACTCCATCACGATATCGCCGAAACCAATCTCAGGTGACCTCATTTGCTCAGAGTGCACATTCATTCAACTCTTTACGAGGTGATAACAGTGGTGTGTGAAAGTGAATAATGCGTGTTATGAGAGTGGGGAATAAGTGATTATTGTAACCGAGAATGACTGGCTGCTTCAGATGAGAACAATAAAATCCGCGGACGGTTTTATCATTTGACAATCTCTCATGGTTGATGATGATTTGGTCAACCACCGAACTTTGTCTGAATGAGTTTCTGAAGGCATAGGATGAGAATGCAAATCTGTCGTCTTCCATCAATGCTTCTGTTTGAGATTGGTATGGAGATGGTAATTATCGTAGGACAGGGTATTTGTTGAATTCCAGGAATCTTCAACGTTATTCTGATTGATGTGTTAACTCATTGTTACAAACGTGACAACCCAAATTGACCCGATCAGCATCTCAGCATATGGCGTATTAATCTGTCAAACGGTGTCTGCACTCGGTTTCCATCTCCATGTATGTAGACCTAAATTTAAAGCTTTTCGGCTTATTTCACTTGTAAATGTGTGTGAAACACATTACAGTCTTGTGAATATTAACAGATTTCAACTAGTATCAGAGTGACATACTTGGCTTATCAGGGAATTAGTGCTTTGAGCTAAGCGACTTGATTAGATTCCAATGTCTCACCAGATAATTTTCAAAGTAAGTGATTGTGAGGTAGGTACTGTCATGATATGGTTTGTGAGAGTCGATACTTTTGTGATTACAAATAACTCAGTGCCAGAATGTTTATCCAGGTGACTGAGTATGATGTCGAGCAAAGTAGGGAAGTTTGTGGTATGCATATTGCCACTCATATTGTATTCGAAATCTTTGTGTTATGATTGATAAATAATTGAATGAACATCTTTTAGACCATAAGATTTATGCTTACTCCTTTCTGTGAGTGAGAATAAATTCAGTTGATTCAGCACCGTATATTCAACACAATGGAAATAATCATTAAACAACAGTTTAAACTTCAGTGTAGGCATCGTAGGGATTCTCTTGGACTTTAGTTTTCAAAATTACGCAAGCGTCTTACAATGATTAATCTAGTCAACACTGTATAAGTAATCATCCTTGAACTCATATTAATACATGTGAAAATTTCGGGCACTGTGTTAGTAAGTAATTCCATATTAGTTTGTTTATTAGGTATATCACACACTTCATCCAGTAAATAATACTGTTTCACTGTGTGACATACCTAATAAACACACTTATATGGAATCCTTGAACTCAAAATTTATGTTCAGATCTTGTCAAATATTGAGTAGCTTATTCGATTTTTGGGATTCATACCCTCCTTTGCTAAGCCCGTGTGTAAGTTAGACTTTCAACCAGAATGTTGATTGGTGTATATGTTGATAAAGGTTAGCCTCAGCATGGTGAAGCTCCTGAAGACTGGAGAGATATCACTCAACAGTGAGACACAGTAATAGATTTTACATTTTTACTACTAACCTTCATACTCTAAAATATATTTAATCGATGATAACAGACGCATTATGCAAATTTATGTTTATATGAAAATATAAACTATTATTATTATAATTATTATTATAAATCTATATTATGTCAGCAATCATATCAGTTGAACAAAATATCATCAGACCGATATTTATAACGTCAACTTGAATTATTTGAGAATTATGAGGAAATAAGTCGAGTAATATCGAAACTGTCATAAAGGACAATACGTGTTTCCTATTACATAAAAAATGCTCCAACAAAATTAAATAGATCGCACTCAACAGAGAAATAGTTTTCACAATAACCTCAGCAAAACTCAAAAGTCCACTATGCACTGACAATGTGTGTCCAAGCGAAGTGAATTATTCACAATATGAAATGTCACTCCAGTGATGAGATCATGAGTAATACTGGGTGAAATATGTGCATGAAGATAAAGGGTTTCTTGAAATTAGAATGCAGTATGCTGTAGCGAATCAAAAGTATATTCGTGTCAAGTGCTACTGATAAGATTTATCGGTAGTATATAACGAGGTGGTCATTGGCATACAAGAAGCAAATAGCAGGGAAACACATTTGACTTCGGAGAAGACTACAAATAATACAGCGTTTTGGAAATACATGGAAGACGTGAAAGGAACACAAAGAAACACGACATGAAGTCCAGATATAACAAAACACGAAAAATTTGTGCAAATGGTGCGCTGAAGATAAGGTATACAGAATATGGCTATAATAAACAGTCCTTCATCAAACATTTCGTATCCTTCTATTTTATATTAACTTAACATATTAAATGGCATGATTCAGTGTTACATGCATGATGATTAGTTAGCTGTAAGCGTTCGGATGAGTGATTTTCAACTATCATTCACAATAGTATAAATTATACTAACATTGTATGTCATATGTTGTCAATGTATATCAAATTTCGCATCGGTTTATGTATTTGTATAGGCCTGTTTTACTTGAAGTAGATGAGTGCACAAGTGTATGATTGTTTATTTTCGGGTTTCTTTATATTGGCAATCGTACTATGATGTATTTTTGGGGTTTTGAATTCTCACTTCTCAAAATTTGGAAAAGATTCAATTAATCTTACCTGCAACTATGATTGTGAAATATGATTAAAAGTCACTTTTATGCAAACGTTTTACTGAATTAAATGATTGCTTTTACTGGCTTCACGTATTCAGTCATATATTCTAAGGAATGAATGCCTGAAAATATCATGCTGATTGACAACGGAAATTTAGGAGATTCGGCAACATTCAGAAAACGCGTGCCACATAAGTCAAATGAATTGCATGTGTATATGTATTCAACATTCTACCATTTTTCCTTTGTTAATTTTTTTCCTTCGAAAATATAGACAATATTTAAGCGAATAGTGAATGCAAGCTATTGTGAACCTTAGTATGCATGTTGAAGGTCACTCAGACAGTGCTTCACTCACTACATGTCTTCAAGTGAACTGAACACTGGATGTTGATAATGGTGGCTGAGAGCTTGAAACCAGCCGTATACTAAAATCATTCAACATGGTCCTGATGATGTCACAAGAAATTTGAACAGAACACATTGTATTCATCAAGACGGTATGCATTCAGCGACTACCTGTCTCATTTCCTTCTGCTTGCATGCCAAGTTGATTCGTACACTTAAATTATTGTCTGTTTAAGACGAATAAAGTAAATAGTAGGTGGATTAGAGATGACCAATTTTTCGTATTGAAGATGAACAACTTAATCTGCCATAGTGATAAACAATTTCTCACCACCTCATGAAACAAGTCTCAGTTCAAAATGTTCTCTGACAAACAAAATCAATCAGATCACGGCAACGAATCCGGAAACTGAGAATAACCACAAGGATCACATGATAAAGATCAATATTGTCCTACGATGTCACTGAATGCTATCTTAGGTAGCCCTAATTACTCTTAGATTGAATTCATTTACCTATTTACGATAGTGTTATGAAATTTAGGAACAATAAATAAATATAATTTAGTTTGATCAGCTGAACGTCCTTCAGAAGTGTTACCCAGAAGAATATGTCATTTCAGTAGACTACACTTTGGATAACGATTTGAACGTCCACTGAATTCAGTGAGAAGCTTACGTATCAAATGCAGTGAAAATGTACCTACTCAAAACTGATTTGATTGAGGTGCTTTAAGTTCAGGAAATGAATGTACACCTGTCCACATCCATCAATTTCTGTCTGAGTTTACAACGAAAATCAAATGAATGCAAACAGAAATTTTTTTATATTTTAATCAAACTAGTGTCAATGCTCAACTGAGTGAGGTGAAGACGTCAAAGCACCACTTGGTCGACCAATTTGATCTGAACAACTTTCCCCAAGTTGATGCATTGAAATTACAGCCGGTTCGTAAAATCGCCCTGCGCCTCGATACCTGTTAAACTTCATTTGCCTTTGTCTGTTGTATTACACATATGAATTCTTTTAAAAGATATTCTGGTCACGTGAATGTGAATAGATTTGAGCAAATTATAGAATAAGATATTCAGGCAATACAGGAGTTAGTGCTTCAAGCTAGGTGAATGAGATAAACGCAAGTGTTCCTTGAGTGCATTGCAACAAGCGGTGGACACGGATAAGCTGCTGGTGTCAATCAGTTGATGAAAGGCAATCCTTTTCTGAATACAACGTGATTTATGTCAGTATGATAATTCTTATAGTTGTTTGACGATATAATTGAATATGTGAGTAACTGAATAATGTGGAAACCAACATTCTTCAAGCTAAATGATTACGCTTACTTTTATCTGCGAATGAAAACAAAGTCATTTGTTTTAACAAGATCTATTCAACATGATGTAAATAATCATATAGCATCAGTCTCATTTTTGATGGAAGGATTGTGGGCTTCTGTTCAGCTAAAAATTTCCAAAACCACACAAGTGTATTACACTCAGCAAACCAGTCAACACTGTATAAATAGGCATCCTTGAACTCAAAATTTATGTTCAGATCTTGTCAGATATTGAGGAGCTTATTCGATTTGTAGGATTCTTATCCTCCGTTGGTAAGCCAGTATGTAAGTCAAAATTTCAAGTAGTGTAGAGGAGATTGTAGCTGGAGCAGTAACTCCTCGATGAAGACATTGTGAAGTGGTGGCGCTGTGTCAAAATTGGCAGAAATCATATCTCATTCGCTGGCCATTTGATCAGGTTACAGTGGCTTGACGGTCTACTAGCTCGCGTTGCAACCATAAGGTCCTTGATTTGACCCTCTGTGGTTGGTGCTTACTGATGTAGAGTCTCAAACGAGGTTGGCAAAACAGCTGTCCAGTACTTTCAGGTGTTTTGATGGTTCTGTAATTGATGTCACCTCATGACGAAATCCTCCAACCAGTCAAATAAAACAAACGACTTCCGACTCCAACATACATGTCGAAGATCTTTCAGGTAGTATACAATTCCCTCAATACGTTCGAATGAACAGAATGCTAGATATTTACGGAGATAGCTGAGCGATCTGTTCCACACAATTCTGAACAAAATGATACGGCGGAAAACAAATCAAATCGCCAGAAAGTCCAATAGATTTGACTGAGAACACTACAGATGACACGCATCAAACCAATTGCCTATCCCATCTGAATGCTTAGGATGAGAATACAAATCTGTCAACATACATCTCTTTCTCTTTCCTCTTTTCTTGGATGGCAAATCGACGTGTAGTTTTAGATAATTTGCATACACAGTCGTCTTTATACTCAACCGAGTGTTCAGACTATCACACATGGTGAACTGACGATTATTTTCCATCTGAGCAACTTTTATCCATTTGATCTTTTGAAGTTCAAACTAGTGTCTGAAATTTTCTATCATATCGACATCTTTTTATCTGCTTTTAAGGCCATTTAGTTTAGTTCACGTAAACATCTGTGCAAAACCACACCCCTTCCAGTAAAAACACAGATTTGGACATGGATAAGAGTAACAAATTCGAGTAATCCAATAACTATTGCATCAGGTTTGATTGATGAGTCTGAAGTTAGTATATTTGAAGATAAGTGCACTGCATGGTTTCATACGGGGAATGAGAGACAACAGTTTTCAGGCGTGATATTAGTTTTATCTTTATCACAACTGAAGCACATGTCTTATGATGAATTTGACTGATATTTTCCCCTTTTCAAAGTGCTTTTATTAACTTGTTTGATGTCTTCAAAAACATTTTTGAACAATATCAATAAGATTTTATGCTTACTCTTTTCTGTGAGTGAGAACAAATTCATTCCATAAAGCACATTGGAAAATAAACATATTACCAATAGGGTTGAAAATTACTTTGAATATGAATAAGGGTGTTCTCCAGGAATAGAAATCCTATTAGTTGCCAGAATTCACTTGACGTAATAATTAAAATAATTATCTTTGTGAATGACACTCATAAATTCGATTAATATTGAACAAATTGTCATTCTAATCTTAAAAGATGATACCGAGCATCTTGAGAAATAAAGCCAGTTTTGTAATTATAAAAACAGAATTCAGGTTAAGGCATTCGAAAGGCTGGTAATTAGGCTAGCATGTCAGATTGTAAACACCCTAACTTCTTGATATAGATTTTGCAGATTTTATTCACACTCGAAAACTGAAGAGTGATGTGCGAAATCTTAAGCATAAAATTTGCTTTAAAAGTTTATTAACTGACTTTCTGTTTCTGGAAAATATTAAATAAGTAGACAAAGAAACAAGATGTTGCAATTGTCGAAGTTTGTGCAATTCTAGTTTATTAACCAGGTGTCTGCGTACAAAAGTAAACAGTCGTAACTTTGAATCTGCCATAGTATTACCTTTTACTTAACTTTCATTATTATGAATATTATTACCACTTCATTTTCCTACCTGTTATTAATATTCCTGGTTCACTTTAAACTACCTTATATCTGTAGCATTATCTTAACTCTTTTCAGGATTAGTATTATAAATATAACTACTAATATTACTCATTTCGCAATCCTTGATGTATTCTCCAATGAATAATTGTTTATCATAGTGGTGTAATTGATGCGTAGTGCATTTTATCTTAATTTTAATCTGCCATACTCCCTTTCCGTTATCTGTTTGCATGTGACCTGAAGAACGTTAGCACGAGTCGATTAGCATGATTAGTTCAATGAAGTTTATTTGCTTATATTTGCTTATATCTCCAAACGTATTTTCAGTAGCATAAATATATATGTATATATAAATCTGCGTACGTAGAGCATTCAGCTGAAGAATTCTACCTAAATATTTTGAATTCATAAAATCCCTCTTTATTCACCTTTGTTGCTTCTTTCGAAGTCATAGTGCGATTCTATGACGAGATGCAAGGTTAACATTCACAAACTCCATTTCAGTTCAATGAATTCTTCGTGATATTCAGTCAGGCGAATTGCAAACTGTCACAACTGTCACAAACAAAGTGAAAACGATAATTATCTTCATAGAGTAGTGTCACCACATAAATACAGAGGTGTAAGGGATAGTAGTAACCTGTGATAACACATCAGCAGCAATATTCTTATCATATAATGAACACTGACTGTGGCATGTGCATTATTCTCCACAACTCATGAAGCGAGTCTCTCATTTACCAACTAAGCTTAATCAGATATGAAAAATGGCTTGAAAAGTTATTCTGATGTAATAGTTTCCGAAAGTGTTTTTCACTTGACATTTCAAGTAGATTTATTATTATTGAGTGGATTATAAAATGAGAGGGAATAAATATATCAAAGTGAGAGTTTGTCAATGTTTTTACTTAGGCTCTTTTGACAATCGTGTTTAGAGATATAAGGGTCTTTTCAAGTTCTTATTATTCGTTTTCTACGATTTGTTTTAATGAGATACATTTTTAGTGTGATTTTCTATGTTTCACCCCAAATATTCTCTCTGTGTTTTAGAGAATACTCACCTTTCACTAAAAACATGGATGATTTTGAAAGATTTTGCATATAGGAACTTTAGTAAATTCATAATCAATATTATTTACATTTATGCACTGAGTATTAAAATAACCAAATTTAAGGAGGCTCTTTTGAGGATGAACGCGTCTAAAAATAGTCTAGACGATAATTCACTCGCTAAATTCGACGATCGTCAAGCAGAAGAATTTCGCAAAGTTGATCAAATTATTCACCTATATAATTGTATCATTTCGAAATTTCGCTGTTGATATTTTAAAATAAATCACAGCAGTACGCAGTGACGACGAAATTTGAAAAAGCGCATAGTACTTTGAGCGGTAGGAAAGCTATTTATTCCGCTGGTAACACATGAGGACTTTTCGATTATTTCGCCAAAACACATAGTGGATAGTGATTTCATGAATCATTGAAACCAGTAAGCAGGTTGCGTGTCAAATGCATTGAACATTTGTGCGTTGCAACTTGGTTTCAGTGAGACGTTGAATGTTCAGGAGGAGAATGTAAATCCCTCTACGTTCACATATTTCTCTATCACTTTACTGTGGTGAAATGACGAATGCTGTGGGTGGAAGTATTTGCAAAAATCGAACGAGTGTTGATGCTCAACTTAGTGGTGGGAAAATACCACAAGACCGCATAACGCTCAATTTACGCTTCAGGAACATCACTGCATACAATATGCTGAAGTGTCACACACTGTCTCAAATTAGCTTTCTCCTCGATGCTTGTTCACCCCGATTTAGAGCTAACTGGTGCATATCACGAATTAATTTTTGTGGAACATGCCAAAGTCTTGCGAATGTAAATAGAACTGGATAAGGATAAGAGTAATATAATCGGTCAGTTAAGCAAATGTTTCGTGAAGCTTGGTGAATGAGTTGAATTTAGGTGGTTTCCAGTATTATTATGAGTAAGATAGGCTGTTGAGGTAATGAAAGGCGTCAAACATCTAATAAGACACGATATTATTCTGACTGTGAAATAGTTTTTTGTCATTATCAAAACTCAAGTTAGTCAACTCGCTACCAGCGGATGAAACCGCATACATCGTATACTGAATTTGACTCATATTTAGTTCACAGTCTCAGTGTGTGTGGATGTCTGCATATCTAAGCTCATTTGAGAATAACCACTTGGAAAGATACTATGATTTGGACTTACTCTTGCCTGTACATGTAAGCATATTCATTTTATTCAACACATGATTTATTCAAAAATATTCAGGTATGGTTAAATGATTACTTCCATTTCAATATGACCATTCTTCAAAGAGTCAAATTCATGTCCAATGCATGAATATATCTGACTTTAGAATTTCCAAAATTATCCCAACGGATAATAAACCACCTAGTGCTAAAGCCATAGAATCCCTGAACCCGAAAATGAATGTGTGCAAAATGACAAGAAAGTTGACTCTGAAAGCACCTAAGGAGCTTATGCAGGTTATGGTATTCATGGTATCGGTCATTCAGCTAAAGTGTTAATCAACCAGTGAACAAGAATTCAAAAACTACAACATATGCATGTTCAAAACGGCTACATCACTGAACCCGTGTAAAAATTATGTGGGACATTTTAAATTTCATACGAAAAATTTGAATTAAGATATTTATATACTGACTTTGTAATCCTAAACAATTGAATGAAGAAATCGACACAGAAGATCATGAATACTCGCAATAATAAAGATATCTCATCACCATTTATTCAAGCAGATTGAATATTAAGAAACCTGCATAACAGGAGGCAAAAAGATGGTAAAAACAGGAATAGACAAAATGTGTTATCAAAATGACCAAAGCCAAAATAAATTTCCGCGAAACTGCAGCACATATTAAATCAAAAGTAATTCGTGGTTTGCATTAAGCAAGAAAAAATTGAACAATCAGTCACAAGCAGCACAGACAAAACAAACATCAAACTTAACTCATCTGCGATTTATGCCGGTCCTACTTCTCAGGAAACCGTGATAATTCGCAAAACTACAATAATGTCATGGAATCACTACCATGTGAAATGTCACTCTCATCTTACAAGTATTCTGACATGATTGTCACACAACTGAAGTAGACGACTCGCTGGATTACTCTGTGTCAGAATCTCCGACTGATTTCTTTCTCTCAGCATTCGTAGTTATCGAGAAACGTGAGGCTATGTACACCAAATCGCAGCAAATAAATGAACTTCCACATGATTATCGCCGACCTCATATGAACATAGACATATATGCGTGTGTGGATTGGCGCTTTTCAATGAGATGTAATCAGTGCCCATGCGAGTTTCGACACAACTAAAAATTTGAATCAATTCCCATACAAAGTAGCATACTGCAATTATGTGAGATTGAAACGCCTCATCTGACCTCCGAATGGTAAAATGATCTATCTGACGATTGATGTGTCACTCATACGGCGTGCTGAAATGATATCGCCGTATCACATATGAATAAGTTGTTTTAACTGATAAGAAAAGAAACCGGATCACATCGGTCAGTGGGAGACAAATGTCACCCATAATGCACCAGAATTATCCACACTGAGTCAAGATGCACATGAAAGCGTATCCGTTTCATGAAGTGGTGGACATTCGATAATGTATGTAGGACATCACCGAAGGTGTGCTTAGGTTGTCAGACTTGTTTCTGTGTGTCCATGCGAAGTGAAATGTTCACAGAATGAAAAGTCACTCCAGTAATGGGATCAAGTGTATTACTAGTGGAAAGTAAGGATTTTTCGAAAGCGGAATGCTGAGACAACACTACCGCAGCGAACCGAAGTATATTTAGTTCACATAGGAAATGTCACGAGCAAAGTGAATCAGTTAGCGCTTAGCGTTTTGCTTAGTGATATTCAACCATCTTTACAATATTTTACATAATGCTGTCATTGCATGTCACACGATATGCAATGTATATTAATTTTCGCATCGGCTTATGTAATTGTCCGGGCCTGTCTACTTGAAGTCGATGAATACGTGAATACACGTTTTCATTCCTGATTTCCTAATGTCTCGTTTTCTAGCAATAGTAACTCTTAACATGTTTGCAGTTTTGAATTGGAGTCTTTCGAAATTGAAACACATCGAATTTATCTTACCTTTAACTATGATAGGAATGTGTGATTTAAAGCGATTTTGTATATACAAATTGAACTCAATGAAATGATTAGCATTAATCGCAACAATGCGCCGACTATTCAGTCGTATATTCTGAGATATGACTGAAACATAAAAGCATATTGAATGGCAACGGAAGTAGAGGCGAAACGGCATGGTAGAGACTGCTCGTGTTACATAGGTCAAATGAATTGCATTGATGGATTCAATCAACATTATTGATATTATGAAAAGCAAGTTGATTCGAATACCATTCTATATTCAGGAAATCTGAAATGGAATATGTCACTCAATATATCAGTTCGAATTTAGACTTTATTGAGTGTTTGTGATGATGGCTGGGCACTGTGATTCAGCCGAATTCTGAAGAAGATAATAAGTAGCAAGACAGAGCATATCACTTGAGAAACTAAATAAATTGTTTGCGTGCGTGACGGATTACACTCATTAGAACAACCAACAGTCCCATCACTTAGAAACAACAATTGATTATCCACATGCGCTGAATAAAATAAGCCGACTCCGGGAGATATCATCAGAACTACTTCGAATGATATGTCGTTCTGAGGGTTCAAATCTCATTGTGATCAAGGAAACATAATTCATCACGCCTCGATGAAACGATTCTCAGTTCGAAATATTTCTGACAAAGCAAACATATCGGTTGAAGACAACACCCATGGAAACCGAGAATAACCACAAGCACAATATTACAACGTCTTCGACACTCCATCACGATATCGCCGAAAACAATCTCAGGTGACCGCATTTGCTCAGAGTGCACATTCATTCGACTCTTTACGAGGTGATAACAGTGGTGTGTGAAAGCGAATAATGCGTGTTATGAGAGTGGGAAATAAGTGATTATTGTAACCGAGAATGACTGGCTGCTTCAGATGAGAACGTTTAAATCCGGGGACGGTTTTATCATTTGACAATCTCTCATGGTTGATGATGATTTGGTCAACCACCGAACTTTGTCTGAATGAGTTTCTGAAGGCTTAGGATGAGAATACAAATCTGTCTTCTTCCATCAATGCTTCTGTTTGAGATTGGTGTGGAGATGGTAATTATCGTAGGACAGGGTATTTGTTGAATTCCAGGAATCTTCAACGTTATTCTGATTGATGTGTAAACTCATTGTTACAAACGTGACAACCCAAATTGACCCGATCAGCATCTCAGCATATGGCGTATTAATCTGTCAAACGGTGTCTGCACTCGGTTTCCATCTCCATGTATGTAGACCTAAATTTAAAGCTTTTCGGCTTATTTCACTTGTAAATGTGTGTGAAACACATTACAGCCTTGTGAATATTAACAGATTTCAACTAGTATCAGAGTGACATACTTGGCTTATCAGGGAATTAGTGCTTCGAGCTAAGCGACTTGATTAGATTCAAATGTCTCACCAGATAATTTTCAAAGTAAGTGATTGTGAGTTAGGTACTGTCATGATATGGTTTGTGAGAGTCGATACTTTTGTGATTACAAATAACTCAGTGCCAGTATGTTTATCCAGGTGACTGAGTATGATGTCGAGCAAAGTAGGGAAGTTTGTGGTATGCATATTGCCACTCATATTGTATTCGAAATCTTTGTGTTACGATTGATAAATAATTGAATGAACATCTTTTAGACCATAAGATTTATGCTTACTTCTTTCTGTGAGTGAGAACAAATTCACTTGATTCAGCACCGTATATTCAACACAATGGAAATAATCATTAAACAACAGTTTAAACTTCAGTGTAGGCATCGTGGGGATTCTCTTGTACTTTAGTTTTCAAAATTACACAAGCGTATTACAATGAATAAACTAGTCAACACTGTATAAATAAGCATCCTTGAACTCATATTATACATGTGTAAAATTTGGGCACTGTGTTAGTAAGTAATTCCATATTAGTTTGTTTATTAGGTATATCACACACGTCATCCAGTAAATTTTACTGTTTCACTGTGTGATATACCTAAAAACAAACTTATATGGAATCCTTAACTCAAAATTTATGTTCAGATCTTGTCAAATTTCGAGGAGCTTATTCGATTTGTAGGATTCTTACCCTCCGTTGGTAAGCCAGTGTGTAAGTGAAACTTTCAACCAGAACGGTGACTGGTGGATATGTTGATAAAGGTCAGCCTTAGCATGGTGAAGCTCCTGAAGACTGGAGAGATATCACTCAACAGTGAGACACAGTAATAGATTTTACATTTTTATTACTAACCTTCATACTCTAAAATAGATTTAATCGATGATAACAGACGCATTATGAGGGAAATCTATATTATGTCAGCAATCATATCAGTTGAACAAAATATCATCAGACCGATATTTATAACGTCAACTTGAATTATTTGAGAATTATGAGGAAATAAGTCGAGTAATATCGAAACTGTCATAACGGACAATACATGTTTCCCATTAAATAAAAAATGCTACAAAATTAAATAGATCGGACTCAACAGAGAAATAGTTTTCACAATAACCTCAGCAAAACTCAAAAGTCCACTATGCACTGACAATGTGTGTCCAAGCGAAGTGAATTATTCACAATATGAAATGTCACTCCAGTGATGAGATCATGAGTAATACTGGGTGAAATATGTGCATGAATTTAAGGGTTTCTTGAAATTAGAATGCAGTATGCTGCAGCGAATCAAAAGTATATTCGTGTCAGGTGCTACTGATATAATTTATCGGTAGTATATAACGAGGTGGTCATTGGCATACAAGAAGCAAATAGCAGGGAAACACATTTGACTTCGGAGAAGAATACAAATAATACAGCGCTTTGGAAATACATGGAAGACGTGAAAGGAACACAAAGAAACACAACATGAAGTCCAGATATACCAAAACACGAGAAATTTGTGCAAATGGTGCGCAGAAGATAAGGTATACAGAATATGGCTATAATAAACAGTCCTTCATCAAACATTTCGTAGCCTTCTATTTCATTTAACTTAACATATGAAATGGCATGATTCAGTGTTACATGCATGATGATTAGTTAGCTGTAAGCGTTCGAATGAGTGATTTTCAACTATCATTCACATTAGTATAAATAATACTAACATTGTATGTTATATGTTTTCAATGTATATCAAATTTCGCATCGGTTCTTGTATTTATATAGGCCTGTTTTACTTGAAGTAGATGAGTGCACAAGTGTATGATTGTTTTTTTACGGGTTTCTTTATATTGGCAATCGTACTATGATGTATTTTTTGGATTTTAGAATTATCACCTCTCAAAATTTGGAAAAGATTCAATTAATCTTACCTGCAACTATGATTGTGAAATATGATTAAAAGTCACTTTTATGCAAACATTTTACTGAATTAAATGATTGCTTTTACTGGCTTCACGTATTCAGTCATATATTCTAAGGAATGAATGCCTGAAAAATATCATGCTGATTGACAACAGAAATTAAGGAGATTCGATAACATTCAGAAAACGCGTGCCACATAATTCAAATGAATTGCATGTGTATATGTATCCAACATTCCACCATTTTTCCTTTGTTAATTTTTTTCCTTCGAAAATATAGACAATATTTAGGCGAATAGTGAATGCAAGCTATTGTGAAACTTAGTATACACGTTGAAGGTCACTCAGAAAGTGCTTCACTCACTACATGTCTTCAAGTGAACTGAAAACTGGATGATGATAATGGTGGCTGAGCGATTGAAACCAGCCGTATACTAAAATTATTCAACATGGTCCTGATGATGTCACCAGAAATTTGAACAGAACACATTGTATTCATCAAAGACGGTATGCTTTCAGCGACTACCTGTCTCATTTCCTTCTGCTTGCATGCCAAGTAGATTCGTACACTTATATTATTGTCTGTTTAAGACGAATAAAGTAAATAGTAGGTGGATTAAAGATGACTAATTTTTCGTATTCAAGAGGAACAACGTAATCTGCCATAGTGATAAACAATTTCTTACCACCTGATGAAACAAGTCTCAGTTCAAAATGTTCTCTGACAAACAAAATCAATCAGATCACGGCAACGAATCCGGAAACTGAGAATAACCACAAGGATCACATGATAAAGACCAATATTGTCCTACGATGTCACTGAATGCTATCAAAGATAGCCCTAATTACTCTTAGATTGAATCCAAACACCTATTTCCGATAGTGTTATGAAATTTAGGAACAATAAATAAATATAATTTAGTTTGATCAGCTGAACGTCCTTCAGAAGTGTTACCGAGAAGAATATGTCATTTCAGTAGACTACACTTTGGATAACGATTTGAACGTCCACTGAATTCAGTGAGAAGCTTATGTATCAAATGCAGTGAAAATGTACCTACTCAAAACTGATTTGATTGAAGTGCTTTAAGTTCAGGAAATGAATGTACACCTGTCCACATCCATCAATTTCTGTCTGAGTTTACAACGAAAATCAAATGAATGCAAAAGGAAATTTTTTATATTTTAATCAAACTAGTGTCAATGCTCAACTGAGTGAGGTGAAGACGTCAAAGCACCACTTGATCGACCAATTTGATCTGAACAACTTTCCCCAAGTTGATGCATTGAAATTACAGCCGGTTCGTAAAATTGCCCTGCGCCTCGATACCTGTTAAACTTCATTTGCCTTTGTCTGTTGTATTACACATATGAATTCTTTTAAAAGATATTCTGGTCACGTGAATGTGAATAGATTTGAGCAAATTATAGAATAAGATATTCAGGCAATACAGGAGTTAGTGCTTCAAGCTAGGTGAATGAGATAAACGCAAGTGTTCCTTGAGTGCATTGCAACAAGCGGTGGACACGGATAAGCTGCTGGTGTCAATCAGTTGATGAAAGGCAATCCTTTTCTGAATACAACGTGATTTATGTCAGTATGATAATTCTTATAGTTGTTTGACGATATAATTGAATATGTGAGTAACTGAATAATGTGGAAACCAACATTCTTCAAGCTAAATGATTACGCTTACTTTTATCTGCGAATGAAAACAAAGTCATTTGTTTTAACAAGATCTATTCAACATGATGTAAATAATCATATAGCATCAGTCTCATTTTTGATGGAAGGATTGTGGGCTTCTGTTCAACTAAAAATTTCCAAAACCACACAAGTGTATTACACTCAGCAAACCAGTCAACACTGTATAAATAGGCATCCTTGAACTCAAAATTTATGTTCAGATCTTGTCAAATATTGAGGAGCTTATTCGATTTGTAGGATTCTTATCCTCCGTTGGTAAGCCAGTATGTAAGTCAAAATTTCAAGTAGTGTAGAGGAGATTGTAGCTGGAGCAGTAACTCCTCGATGAAGACATTGTGAAGTGGTGGCACTGTGTCAAAATTGGCAGAAATCATATCTCATTCGCTGGCCATTTGATCAGGTTACAGTGGCTTAACGGTCTGCTAGCTCGCGTTGCAACCATAAGGTCTTTGATTTGACCCTCTGTGGTTGGTGCTTACTGATGTAGAGTCTCAAACGAGGTTGGCAAAACAGCTGTCCAGTACTTTCAGGTGTTTTGATGGTTCTATAATTGATGTCACCTCATGACGAAATCCTCCAACCAGTCAAATAAAACAAACGACTTCCGACTCCAACATACATGTCGAAGATCTTTCAGGTAGTATACAATTCCCTCAATACGTTCGAATGAACAGAATGCTAGATATTTACGGAGATAGCTGAGCGATCTGTTCCACACAATTCTGAACAAAATGATACGGCGGAAAACAAATCAAATCGCCAGAAAGTCCAATAGATTTGACTGAGAACACTACAGATGACACGCATCAAACCAATTGCCTATCCCATCTGAATGCTTAGGATGAGAATACAAATCTGTCAACATACATCTCTTTCTCTTTCCTCTTTTCTTGGATGGCAAATCGACGTGTAGTTTTAGATAATTTGCATACACAGTCGTCTTTATACTCAACCGAGTGTTCAGACTATCACACATGGTGAACTGACGATTATTTTCCATCTGAGAAACTTTTATCCATTTGATCTTTTGAAGTTCAAACTAGTGTCTGAAATTTTCTATCATATCGACATCTTTTTATCTGCTTTTAAGGCCATTTAGTTTAGTTCACGTAAACATCTGTGCAAAACCACACTCATTCCAGTAAAAACACAGATTTGGACATGGATAAGAGTAACAAATTCGAGTAATCCAATAACTATTGCATCAGGTTTGATTGATGAGTCTGAAGTTAGTATATTTGAAGATAAGTGCACTGCATGGTTTCATACGGGGAATGAGAGACAACAGTTTTCAGGCGTGATATTAGTTTTATCTTTATCACAACTGAAGCACATGTCTTATGATGAATTTGACTGATATTTTCCCCTTTTCAAAGTGCTTTTATTAACTTGTTTGATGTCTTCAAAAACATTTTTGAACAATATCAATAAGATTTTATGCTTACTCTTTTCTGTGAGTGAGAACAAATTCATTCCATAAAGCACATTGGAAAATAAACATATTACCAATAGGGTTGAAAATTACTTTGAATATGAATAAGGGTGTTCTCCAGGAATAGAAATCCTATTAGTTGCCAGAATTCACTTGACGTAATAATTAAAATAATTATCTTTGTGAATGACATTCATAAATTCGATTAACAATGAACAAATTGTCATTCTAATCTTAAAAGATGATACCGAGCATCTTGAGAAATAAAGCCAGTTTTGTAATTATAAAAACAGAATTCAGGTTAAGGCATTCGAAAGGCTGGTAATTAGGCTAGCATGTCAGATTTTAAACACCCTAACTTCTTGATATAGATTTTGCAGATTTTATTCACACTCGAAAACTGAAGAGTGATGTGCGAAATCTTAAGCATAAAATTTGCTTTAAAAGTTTATTAACTGACTTTCTGTTTCTGGAAAATATTAAATAAGTAGACAAAGAAACAAGATGTTGCAATTGTCGAAGTTTGTGCAATTCTAGTTTATTAACCAGGTGTCTGCGTACAAAAGTAAACAGTCGTAACTTTGAATCTGCCATATTATTACCTTTTACTTAACTTTCATTATTATTAATATTATTACCACTTCATTTTCCTACCTGTTATTAATATTCCTGGTTCACTTTAAACTACCTTATATCTGTAGCATTATCTTAACTCTTTTCAGGATTAGTATTATAAATATAACTACTAATATTACTCATTTCGCAATCCTTGATGTATTCTCCAATGAATAATTGTTTATCATAGTGGTGTAATCGATGCGTAGTGCATTTTATCTTAATTTTAATCTGCCATACTCCCTTTCCGTTATCTGTTTGCATGTGACCTGAAGAACGTTAGCACCAGTCGATTAGCATGATTAGTTCAATGAAGTTTATTTGCTTATATTTGCTTATATCTCCAAACGTATTTTCAGTAGCATAAATATATATGTATATATAAATCTGCGTACGTAGAGCATTCAGCTGAAGAATTCTACCTAAATATTTTGAATTCATAAAATCCCTCTTTATTCACCTTTGTTGCTTATTTCGAAGTCATAGTGCGATTCTATGACGAGATGCAAGGTTAACATTCACAGACTCCATTTCAGTTCAATGAATTCTTCGTGATATTCAGTCAGGCGAATTGCAAACTGTCACAACTGTCACAAACAAAGTGAAAACGATAGTTATCTTCATAGAGTAGTGTCACCACATAAATACACAGGTGTAAGGGATAGTAGTAACCTGTGATAACACATCAGCAGCAATATTCTTATCATATAATGAACACTGACTGTGGCATGTGCATTATTCTCCACAACTCATGAAGCGAGTCTCTCATTTACCAACTAAGCTTAATCAGATATGAAAAATGGCTTGAAAAGTTATTCTGATGTAATAGTTTCCGAAAGTGTTTTTCACTTGACATTTCAAGTAGATTTATTATTATTGAGTGGATTATAAAATGAGAGGGAATAAATATATCAAAGTGAGAGTTTGTCAATGTTTTTACTTAGGCTCTTTTGACAATCGTGTTTAGAGATATAAGGGTCTTTTCAAGTTCTTATTATTCGTTTTCTACGATTTGTTTTAATGAGATACATTTTTAGTGTGATTTTCTATGTTTCACCCCAAATATTCTCTCTGTGTTTCAGAGAATACTCACCTTTCACTAAAAACATGGATGATTTTGAAAGATTTTGCATATAGGAACTTTAGTAAATTCATAATCAATATTATTTACATTTATGCACTGAGTATTAAAATAACCAAATTTAAGGAGGCTCTTTTGAGGATGAACGCGTCTAAAAATAGTCTAGACGATAATTCACTCGCTAAATTCGACGATCGTCAAGCAGAAGAATTTCGCAAAGTTGATCAAATTATTCACCTATATAATTGTATCATTTCGAAATTTCGCTGTTGATATTTTAAAATAAATCACAGCAGTACGCAGTGACGACGAAATTTGAAAAAGCGCATAGAACTTTGAGCGGTAGGAAAGCTATTTATTCCGCTGGTAACACATGAGGACTTTTCGATTATTTCGCCAAAACACATAGTGGATAGTGATTTCATGAATCATTGAAACCAGTATGCTTTAATATTATATGGTGTTAAACTGAAAATTGATTTGTAGAATTTGTTCAAAATGACTCAACTGCACAGTTGCTAATGGAAATGCTTTAACTGGTCTACTTGAATATCATGGTCACTTACCTTTAACTAAATAAGAAAAAGTGCAGCAAATAGTTTTCTGGAGTATATTATTGTTAACCCTAGAACTTGTTATTCTCGGAATCGACTATTACTTCATCACACGAACACCGACCACCAGTCAATCACTCACGAAATATTTCATCAGGTAATGCAGAAATGCAGTGATTTCAAGTTGTGTTAACATATTCTATTTCCAACGTATGGCAAAAATTGAATAACTCAATATTATACAAATACATTAAAACACCATAGTATCTTAGTTCACTTTGAAAATGAAATACAGGGATTGAGATATCAAATCCGTTTAAATTGAAGTGGTTTCGGCGCTACAGTGCGTTATTCAGACTGTAATTTAGAATGAAAACGATTCTTGATTAAAATGGAAGAAACCTGTGCGCATTATCACAGACGACATCTGAATAGAATTATTCCAGATGAGGTGGAGTCAATTACTGGAATTCATTATTAGGCGGCTGAATTTTCCAGCGATAACATGCGTAAACTACCACCTATTCTATCACTTAAAGACATCGATTATTGTACCACATACTGGAAACACATTACAATGTTTTAGGATATTGTTAATGGCCTGCTTTTTGAATTCGTCGCACTGCGGAAACTGATATAAATCACACGTTTAACATAAGAACCATACTGAAAATATCCTACAATGTAACCAACAGCTACCTCAGTTAGCCCTAATTACTCCAAGAGTGAATTCATTCTATTCTTCATGAAAGAATTACAGTTGGGTGAAAATTTGTATAATCTGTATTGTGGAATTTAGGAAAAATTGATAGATATGATCGAGAATGAAACACTGAATCTCATGAACAATTGTGACTTTTCGATGCTTTTTAAATGATTTGACAATTGTGTTTGAATTTTCGATTTAACCAGGAGGCGAATATGATCATGATATAAAACTGACTTTTGTTTTTTACAAATCACATGCAAATATGTAGCAACTTACTCTTCACTGCAAATTAAAAATTGTCATTATTCAACTAGTATGTTTATTGGTTACAAAATCACTTTGAGTGAGTACGGAAGGTCTTGTCACTTTTTAAGTTTTTAAAGTTTTTGATAGGTTAAACTTACTGTAACTGCCTTTAATTTGAATTGACATATTTATCAGTTTAGTTACTGTATATTTTACAATTTGAATCATTTACATGTATGTCGAGCATCTTTGTTTCTGCATTTTTCCTGCAAATGGATAATACGAAATATTTCAGTGACAAAGTTTGATAGCCTTTTATCATGGATCATTTGTTGAAGGAAAACATTTGATTTTGATTTCTGTTTCAATTCTTCGTTTAAGTTAAGGTTGCTACTAACCAATCACCTAACTTTCGGGTTGGTTTTTTTTATCATAAGATCTAAAAATATCAGCTGCGATTATCATTCTGCGTCAAATTGAGAGATATTTTCAGATTGCTCTCACTTTAAAAAGACAGAACTACTGGTTTGTATTAACAGGATATCTTCAAGTAAAAGCTGAGGTGAGTGTAGCAATTACATATTTGGGAAATTACTCAGCTGGAATTAGTAGGTCAAATTAGGTTTTCAAGTTGAGTACAAGTTGAAACTTCTGGCACTTACTTAACTCTTCTGTGATTCATAAATTATCGAAAATGAAAATTAATAATATATGTGTAAAACGTGGACACTGTGGTAGAAAGTAATTCCATATTAGTTTATTTATTAAACAAATCACACAGGGAAACACTATTATTTACTGGATGACATTTCAAACAAAATTTACTGCTCATAATCATATAAATTATCAACTCAGGTTTCGAAGTCATATGATTATAATTGATGTGATTATAAACAATACATTTTATTCGAAACGTCATCCAGTAAATAATACTGTTTCACTGTGATATTTCTAATAAGCAAATTAATAAGTTTTATTTATTGTCGTCTTAATAAAAAGTTATTTTTTCGTTTTCACTCATAAATTGAAACTGGCTTGTGTTGACATTTCAGAAATGAGGTTGAAGAATAGTTAAATGACGCCTAACTTAAATTAGCTCTCTGAAGATTAAAAGCAGTTAATTCTCAATCACAAAATATTGATCATTATTGATTTCACTCAAAGGGCAAACTGAAGAATAGTAAATGATAGTGTAGATGGTTCCGTTAAAAATCTCCCCATGTTCACAATAAATCTAGTCAAACCTTATGCACTGTTTACATTTAAGCCTTTTGAATCTTATTGGCTTAAAGGCTTTTCGTACTTGATCACCAGTTAGTTTCGACGAATATTTCTAATTTCAAGTATTCTTCTCACAGTCGTGAAATAATAGCCTTAATCCGTAAATTCTTATATGTTCAACCCGTTTTGGTTAAAGTTTATATAAATGATAAGTTTAAAACGTTAGCATAAACGAGAGCGTGCCCATTAAATCGGATGAAAGTATTTTCACCAATGCGTCAACCAGTTTGATTATTCATTAAACTTAGGAAATAATGCCTAATGTTTACACCAAGCGCGTCACGTCTGAAGAGTATTCAATACATTAATTAGAATGGCAATGAATGAAATTATTAAGAAAATGTCACACCTTTGAATTTAGTGCCTACAACACAAAGAGCACGTCAGAAATTTATAAAATATTCTTTATTCAACAGTAGTTTCACTCGAAATATGCAGAAAACAAATTAAATATGGTCAAAATCATTGCAATTCCATGCATTTATTCCCCTTGATGAATTTAAATAAAGCAAGAACAACAGTGGTTTGTGCAGGAACAAACCACCAGAATTTTTATTAACTACACAACTTTTTCATCTGAATCTCAATTAGAAGCATGACTAATATTTTCATAAACAATAATGAACGTTTTGCAGCATATTTATTTCACAATGAGATGACGGTCACCATGATATGCCCTATTCAAAATATTAGGAAATGTGGTTACGCAGTTATTCTATATTTTACAAATAACACTCACTATTAGTATCTGTGAAAAAGTAGTTACACTCCGAGTTTATTCCTCATTATTTTATAACAATAAGAAAACTTTATTTTGGACAATTTTCGAACAGATAGTGCAGAAATTTCCAGAGTTTCTACTTCCAAAATATTACCTCTTCATTTGAGATTTGTATGTGATGTTATAATCTGATGTATGTAATGTGTCGTAGTGCCATTAGATATGAAGAAAGAACCAATTCTTTAAGTTTTTTGTGTTTAGGTGGAGGCTAATGGAATAAACACACGAGTTCACGAAAAGATCTAATGATGAAATTGCATGATTTAAAAATTTGTAGGAAATAGAGAGGGGCTTAGACATTCTGACAGATAATAATTTTAATAGCTCAGTGATTAAAAGCCGGGCAGCAAATGCGAGTAGAAGTCTTGTGAAGAACCTTTAAAAGTAATAACTTTTTATGACTTTCGGTATAATTTTACTGTTGTGGTCACCAAACATGAAAATTTAAAATGAATTTTTAACTAGTTTATATGACATTCATAGGTAAACCCATCAGAGTTTTAATTGACAGTCTCGTGAAAGTACAGTGCTTATTCACTACCTGTGCTCAGCCTTGTCACTTTGTCTGCAACGATTAGTGAGCTAATATTCTAAACGTTCACTCCATTATTGACAGACTGGTAAACTGATTTGAAATTACTTCTCAATATATTACTCAGAGGCATTGAAAAATGTAATGTTCGCGAACAACACGTTAGGGAGAATCATTAGTAAAAGTTTCAGAATTCTTACCTAAATTGTTAAAATTTTTTCTCGGTTTTAAAATGCTTGTCATGCTGTTTTGCATATAGAACGGTGTAAATTGCAAAATAATTCTGTCTGTTGAATAGTCCTGTAGTCAAAAATGCTTCCCATCTTTCCTTTTGATCTATGAAAAGTTGTGTTATTGCTTCATTTCAAATGCAAATGACGCCAAACAAACTAATTATCCTTCACTCGTGATGATTCTCACGCCAGCAACAAAATTATTCCCAGCCGAGTTTGTGTACTATATATTTTTTGAAGAATTTACAACCGAAGTTCAAGAAGACTCTTTTAGTCTACGTCAAGACGTGTACTTCCTTCAAGACCTAAGCTGTTATTGATATTAAGTTAACTCCATCACAATCTGATATCAGCTAGTAGGCCACTGTGAACCAAGAGGTAAAAGACTACTTTTTGAGTTTTCTTTCATCAGGAACCCTATGAACGTGTTCCGTGTTTATCAGCAGTTGGTAGACACTGAGCATTGCTATATACCAAGAAATTATTTTTGATCATGCTAACCTCCTGTAAGACTTCACAGGACAGACTAGTTGAACTATCGCAAACTTTCTTGGCGAATTCAGATAAGCAAAGAAACCAATATTTGGAGGTATACAAATCGAGTAATATGAAAATTTGCAGGAATTTAGCGAAACTGTTTTTAAGCTTACCTTGACCTCTACCTACAAACATTCCATTGTTGACGGTTTAAAAGTTTAAAAACAATCCTTTGTCTGCATAAAACGAAATAATGTTTCATTGAACTTTTCATGAAACACTGCAAACGATTATCTATTTAAAGGGCACTTGTTCAGAAATAGACTCAGATAGAAACCAACTTACATTTATATAAATCTTCAAGCTCTGTTAGTAAATTTATATCAAAAACAAGTTTTCATTTTTATTTTTAAAATTTCCATATATCAATCACCAATGCACAAAATACGAATGTGTTCTAGAAAGCCTGATCATTTCTGATAATTTTATGCACAAAATGTGCTGTGAATATACGCAGCCAACAGCTGGATAGATTTTATATGTAATGTCTTAAAAAGAGTCAAGTATATTTTTAAAACCCATTTATGATTGTTCTCATATTAAATTTTCTGATACAATCGTATGATATATCCATTCGAAGAATCCATTTTTGATATCTATTTTTAAATCACTTACTTTTCTTATAATCCTCATTGCCTGTAAAAGATGTTGATTGGTAAAAAGTTATAAAAGTTATAAATATAAGTTATAAAAATGTCCATTCACGCTGTTCATTGTTTTAACTTGTTTAAATTTAAATCGTCAACTGCCTTTGAAAAGAGCTATGACAAATACTGAAAACTTTTACTATTATCTGTTAACATAATTTTTTACTCTCTGTACTAAAGTAATTAAATGATGGAGTATGTTCACAGAAACATATTTCAATATTTGTATTAGTATGGATAACTGATTTTAAAATGTATTGTTCATACAAGTTAATGGCATTTTACCAAAACGCTATTTTCGCCTAACTTCTTATTCTCCCTCTAATATCTTGAAGAGGAACTTTTGCATCATCCTTCATAATATCAGGCAGACTGTGATGCCCAGAAATCTCTCCGATGGAAGTGCATTATTTCAGTTTTCGTTCTCCTGTATATCAGTCATAGTTTGCATCACTTGATGTGTTTATTTCACGTTTTTTTGATATACAAAATACTTGAAGCAACACGTATTTCAGTTTCTCGTAGGCGCCTTACCATGAAAATCACAAAAATCAATGACTTCTAAAAATGCCTCATGATTCAAGTTACATTAGAAAGGCAAAAGGATAAAAGTAACTTAGATTCCAACACTTACTGAGTGCTTTCATAAAAAAAGAACCTTGACGTCAGCAAATTCTTTATTCAAGCATTTGTTTCGTTTATTCAGGCCAGCGATACAGTTTTTCACATAAATTCAACGGTATATTAATCATAATACAATTAATAATGGTATTAGCTTTATGCGGGACAATATATTCACTCAACATAAAATCTCCAAATTAAACAGTGATCAGTAGAATACGGCATGTCACAAAAACGTTTTATCTGCCAGCAAATTTTATTCTCTCCTTAGTTTTAGTACTTTATTTCCTTCTGAGTAGCACAAAATTATGTTGATGATCCAGTGATGACGTGCGCATTTATCTGTTGCCAATCAGATACAATGGGAACTGTGATTTTAGAAATGGTATAGCAACATGCTAAGTAGATTTTTCATCAGCGAAGTAGTGTAATCAGGTATCCAGTAGCTGAACATGATCGTTTCATTACTTCATTTACCCTATTGATTTGGAGGCAATCTAAATGATTCTCTAATTTCGTAATAATGTTTTTTCTGGATATAGGTTTTCCTGCCATTTGAAGAAGAAGAAGGAACCATCACCCTCTATCATGCTGCCATGAACTATGATAGCGTAATTCTATTCACATGAAATTACTTCTCAAAATGTCTTGTGTATTGAGTTAGCATTAGAAATATCATCTCTGTCATATTAGGATGCATTTTTTGGTATCTATTAGAAACTGGCCGAGAAATGTAGTTAAGATATCACTTACCAGTTGATGGAGTGTTACCTGTTCAAGTCGAAGTTACTTATTACTCAAACTACATCAACACTTTATATGAGCATCAATGTCACAATTTATACTAATGTTTTTAAACTTTCAGAGCATTTAGTGATATCCGAACACTTTTAGAGAGATTTTCCAAAACATTTACATTAACCAAAAGCTTTTGAAGACTGACGCTTAAGTCGCTAGTGGTATATTTATCTTTCAGACGATGAAAGTTCAGTCGACTATCTGTTATTGGACAAATCCAGTAAGTCTTCGCGTATCACATGTTGACTATTCGGTTCAAATTTACTAAGGAAACAATGATTCACAAACGTGTCCTGCCAGTGTAAACTGCTTTGATATTTACTTGCCTGAGAGACTGGCAAGTCCTTTTCCTGCCACACCAGCTTTTCTTTCTACACACTGTCTCCTTATCTTTTATTTGCCGATGAGTTTTCAGCAAATAAAAATTTATGGACAAGTGGCTTCATTTCACTCACCTTGGCACATTCAGTTTTACATGTTTCGGAAAATGGAGAATACGTTGCATGGTTGTACAATGCCTTACATTTTTACTTGATGGAAGGCTACGCGAGGGGAGAAATGCTATAAATTCAGCCGAGTTTTTTTATCATAATCATATGTGCGCCCAGCAGTTGAGAAACAGACTTCAGAATAAAGCTTAAACGTTTACAAATACTCCAACTTTGAGTTTAAAGTTTAGCTTCTTCTATTTTCAATGTGGTAGTATATTCAGTTCCCTTTATTGCACTTCAGTGTTATTGTTTTGCAGTCAGCACTGCTTAACAGGCACAAAACTAAGGCTGCGGTATGTTTGAACCAGATTCAGTGAAAATTCAAAATGCAATATTGTAAATGGCGTGACACAAGCTTAACTACACTTTAATTATATGCTGTGAAAGTAGGAGTGCTTAAATAGTTGTTTGTTGTGAAGTTTCTGGAAATCGAAATGAGGCACGATTTTTAACGCATGGTTTTTAGTAAGATATTAAATTCTGAGTTTAATTTTAAGTGTCTCTATCACTTTATGTGGCAAGAATTCTTTGCAGAATATATAACTCTAGACATTCTACCGCTTAATTCGTCGATATGAACAGAAACTTGTTGCTCATCATAAAATCAGACGGCGAAAGTAAGTGATCTAATGGAACCCATGCATACTAATGCCTAAAAACATCAAGATTCCGTACAGAAACGCACCAAATTTTTACCTATGTTTCAGCTGGGTATTGATTTTAATTTGATTACTTCGGATGAAAATACTTGAAAATGTAGAACCTATTCTACGAATGAATGTCTACATGAACACTTAAATTCATGCGTATATCATTGGCTTTGCAATTCACCTACTTAATCTTTGATACCTTTTCAGTTAACGCATAAATACAGCTTGAATACAGATTTATACATTTGAGGATGAAGATGACTGCGTTCATAATATGACCATTAATAGACATGATAGAATTCGCTGATTACTTTACTGCCCGGTCGATTCGTTAGCTTTTTTATTCACTATTGCCAACAACGAAAACGACAATAACGACATGATAGTATGCTACAACGAGAGGCATAAAATAAGATCGCGAGAAAAGAAAGACCGTTTACGTAGCCAGCCTTTACTGTTTCGTATCAACAGTGAATTAGGTTGAAAGCAGTTGCGTTTATATATGCACTAAATAACTTCGAGTGACACGAAATACATTGACAAGTTAAAGCAGTCAGTAGCCAGTAGGATTACGGGTTCATGGGCGGGTTTGAGAAATACAAACATCAACATAAAGATAAATGTAGTGTTTCAAATATATTAGGTTTATACAACAATTTACGGCGCGTCGGTGGCATGGAGGTTAGGACGCTCGCCGACCATGCACATGGTCCGGGGTTCGATCCCCGGTCGACGCACTCCTTTACCTCGCTAAGCCAGAAATAATGCTGGTGAAGAGAAAAGGTTAGGCATTAGGCTAGCAACCCCATCCTGTAAAATAAACACTGCTACAGAAACTTCAAGCCACTAGCTTGAAGCCCTATGTTCCAGTGAGGAACGTGAAGGAAAAAAAATACAACAATTTGCGGCACTAACGACTTCATATCGCTTCAATTCATTTCCCCACATTCTCATAATATTTAGTTGGTATTAGGCTTTCTGCCTTGCTCCCATTATTTCAAAGAAGTTTTAAAAATCGAACATGCTACTAGTCAATTCGCTAAAGTTATCGAATTTAATCAATTTTCTTTAGTTGCTTAAAGTTAACAAAGGAAATAGGTATATTTTAACAGCCAGCTATGATAATAAACATTGAATATACCATCAGATGACTCTCCTATAATAATAATTTGCTTTATTCCAAAGCAGTACATGTGATACAGAATGGAATTCTCAGCATTTTTCCTACAGTATTGCATCCAGTTAGTACATTATCAATAAATAGAATTCTACATAGATTAAGGAAAATCTCAGTTCATTATTACAACAACACATTGGCATGTCGGCAGCAAAGCAAAAGTTGAACAGTGTTTGAAGTTGTTAGAAAAGTAGGTGGTGTCATATTTACTGGCGTAAACGGAAGAAAGAAACAAAGCAGCACATAACGGATAAAAGAGAGAGAGAGAAGGAAAAGAAAGAAAGAAAATGTTGTATCTATAAATGATATGAGTTGGACAGACGAGGTCCAGTTGTACTACTGACTATTTAACGAATTATAGGTGTCACACCTAATGCTTTCTTTAACACACAGAACACGAGCTAAGTAGGGTATGGTTGAGTTTTTATACTTGCTGATGCGAGCATATAGTTTTCTATATAGGCTTCTGGTTTTACCTGACGAGATGCAAGAGGAGAGTTGTAAGTGAAGAGGGTGGTTTGAGTTAAATCAAATGGATTTGGCCCATTTTTCACATTAGTCCTATCTACAAATAATGAAGGTAAACTCATAGATACTCGGATTATTGTTGTAAATGATTTAATAGAAACATTATCTTTAAGAATATTGTTAAACGTACCAGCAGTGGATTCACTGATGATGAAGCCAAAAAGTATGACAGCTACAAAAGTCGTGGAAACCATGATTTGTACACACAGCAGTGTGTTCAGCGCATTCCATTAAATACCTTTTCCTCCCATATGTAAACCAATGAAATTTAATGCAGCATTTCACGTGAAAAACATCAAAACAATATAGTTCATCATGCTAAATGATCCACTTTTCTTTTACATTATTTGTGCTTATCAAAGTTTCAGTTTCTTGTTTACGTTGATAATATCCTACAACGTCGTCTACAGTTTTAGAAATATTCAGATGCTTGACTTCTAGAGCATCTGACAACAAGATAAACAATGAAAATAATAAACGACAAAACACAAAACCATTACAATTTAGAGAAAAACAGTTTCGTGATCTTTAATTCTCACTACGTTATATAATATTTTGAAGAGATTATACAATTTTCACTAAAGAGAGTACACACTGTCTCACCACCCTTCAGTCACATTAGTTTTCAAAACTGTCATCTTATCCCATCCATCCTATTGTATGGTTGTGTGTGTTTGCATGTAGTGCTATAGCTGAGCTATTCTCCAGATTTCTTTTCCTATTATGGAAGTCAAGCGATCTAGATTTTACAAGGGTTTTGTGCTCCGCTAGTTGGTTTGACCCTGTTCTACTACTTTGACCTATGTATTTGAGCTGACAATCATTGCAGTTAGGGTATTTGGTAAACTAAATTGTTTTGTTTAACTGGCTTCACAGGATCCTTTGGCCCACACAGCTTATTTCTAAGTAAGTTTGTGGGTTTGAATGCCATTTTCAATACTGCCTTGTTAAAATTCTGCGTGAGGTTTCCGAGGTCCTCCTTTTTATGAAAGGAAGTACCACTGATTTATATTCCCCATTGTTGGTGTTGTCAATATCCTGAGCATGTTTGACATGCATCTTGTCATTAATATTATTATAATCGTCATTAATATCACCATCACCAACATTATTTATAATTTTATTTTTACATTTTCTTACATACTTCACGATTAATTAATCAGGTAGACCATGTGAAACACTGCTGCATGACATGAAGTGCGAACCAAGAAAGTGTGATATCTCTCCTTTGTCTTCTTCGGTAAATGCATGCAATTCAGTTGAATGGAAATTGGAAAAGTATCACGAATCCATTCTGTGAATCAGGGAGGCAACCAAACAATAGCTTTCTCACGCATTGCAATACCCCCGAACCCAGGATTATGTATTTCTCATGATACACTCATCCGCATTGCTGAAACCCTGGAAGCACCGTTCAATCTCTGAAAGAAACCACCATCCAAAATGAATAATCCCAAAGATTCATGGACAAGAATGTCACTGCTTTAAGAGGTTTGGCAAAACCGAATATTTGACTTTGAAGGAAACTTCAAATGGGTTAAGATAAAATAAAGTATAATTATTTTCCCCTAGGTAACACACAATGTAAGTTTTGTTATTGGTAATATTTTCAGAAGAGATTATTTCAAGTACAGAAGATGGAAGAGATTTGGAAATCACTGCTGGAATGCACGACACTTATAGAAATTTGATTTTACTTTATGGGTGAATTTTCACACTCAATTTATAGAGTAAATTTTGAGCATTGCGGATCAGATAAAATAAGGTATAGTTATATTTCAATAGTTTACACACATTGATAAGTTTTGTTATTGGTAATATTTCGAGCAAAACAATTCCAGCAGTGGTGTGAACACGAGCAGTAATTTTGCTCGAAATATTACCAATAACAAAACTTATCATTGTGCGTAAACTATTGAAATATAAATATACCTTATTTAATTTAAAGAGGTTCGCTTAATAGATTCGCGCTTCTTTTCAAAAATTTCGAAATTGAAGATTTGATTAGTATCATTTTATCAGAGAGTGAGAGAGCATATGAGACTTAGTAGATAGAAAAATCAACTAGCAGTGGAAAGGCAATAGACGCAGGTGGAAGTAAACTAAATTTGTAGGTATTATTACTGATAATACTACACTGAGTTCCAAATGAATAATATGTCTTGAACACGAAGCCTAGATATTGACTTCTACAAACATCCACGATTCTCCAAATGCCGTCATAACATTAGAGACTGTGATTCTTCATGAAGGCATGAAGAATGCTGTTGGTCTCCTCAGTATGTTCCCAATCTGTAACCGAAGGGTTATCTGTCGGTTCGATCCTATGTGATGAGAGCTGGCTGCAAGCCAAAATTGTAGACAACAATTCACGTCAATGTTCGCGTTCCGAATCAGGGTTATGAGAAAACCAAAAACAAAGCTTAACCTTAAGATAATCTCGAGTCAATCACAGTGAAGATAGCATATAGAAATATGATTCGCAGAGGTATGGCTTGAATTTCTGAGGAAAGTTCAAGAAGAGATAACAGAACAAGCTTCAGTGAGAAAACAAATACACAGAAGAGGTTGCTTCTATAGTTAAATCTTGATTTTCTCAATTAACAATCGGTTGTCTGGCTCTCGTCTTCTGTCAATACACCTGCACATTAGTTTGCTGATTATTTCTGGCACTGTGATCTTATATATTGAGCGTGAACCTTTGTTCACAAAAGTCTGCAGTGGCCTTCTGTGAACGGTTTTCGTGACAATCAGTTCAAATTTCTCACCTGTATACAGGAGCTGACTAACTTGATATTTGGTGTTGAAAATCCAAAACGTCTTCTGGATACTGAGTGTTTTAGATTTCCAAACTGGTTTCAGATTGATGAAGTTGCACTTTGCTCTGCCCATTGTTGATGCCGTTGATATGTTCATCCGTTCTGCCTGTGGTTGGAACGTTGCTGCCCCTACAACTGAAGTATGTCGGCCAAAATGAAAAGCTAGACAGATGACAGGTTTCAGAGAGTTTCATATCTAACAAACTAATAATAATAACTGACATAGCCGAAACTCCATAATTATAAAAAAAGCGTTGCACAATCTTAGAAGTATATCTGATGTATTTTCTCACGACTAGTGTGATATTACCGAGACTTCAGTGAACTCCACGTAATAAAACACAATATGGTAGCAACAGTTTCAGTTAGAAGAGAGACTGCGAAGACGTAAATAAAATATATCAGATGCGTCCTAGTGGTGAGGAGAAGATTGTGGATGCGTGAATTGAGGAGAGGATTCTGAGTGCAAATAAGCTAAACACAAACACGTATACGAAACCATGATAATGATTTGAATGAGAATAAATCTGTGAACAAGACTGTGCATAATCCACTGATAAATTAATTTGAGTTGTTTGCGTGAATGTGCGGAACGAAAACAATTATGACAATAATGAAGCCATGAGGAATCACATGATTCCAGTGAAGTGATATGGCAAATTACCACTGATTGTTTACCGGTCTCTCTTCTTATTTGAAAATAATCATCTACTCGTCAATGACGCCAACTTCCTTTTCATTTCTTAGTTGCAGAAGTAAACAAAATGCAGATAATTGTGAGATAACTGAAGGCAAACAGGAGGGCAGACGTCGACTAGATGAAAACGTGGCAGCAGTTTGAGTGAAAACAAAAGTTTTGTATCTGTGTAAGCATACTGTTGATGCGTAAACAATTGAGACGAGAGAGAATACGCTTTCATTTATGCTGGTATTTCTGTTCAATCTCCGATCTTTATAGAAGTGTGAGCTTTTCTGTTGCTTAGTGTGTGCCTCGTGAGAGTCTGGTGAATCGTACACAAGAAAACGACATACGTTGCCAGTAATCCTAGCTTTCTTAGGTTGACTCGTTGCCATCATTCACAGGGAAGTACTTGTGTCTTTGGTGTGATACCTATTAGGCAGTGGTTCATTGGTTTTCGCTCACCAAAGTTTCTATTCAGCTCATATGACGTAACTTCCAATGTTTCCAACTTTCAGAAAATTCACAATTAGCACTTGTGAACTGTCACCTCTCGCATTTCTTTGAATATCTCGCAAAACCGTCACATTACCATCTTCACTTGTGTGTCCACAGCCTTAAAATTTCAGAGCAGTTTCCGCTTCACATTGGATAGACAGTATCTTGATTTCGTTGACGTTTGACTATTTGACTACGTGTATAATCTCTAACTTGTCACCTTATTCCATCGTTTCAAACTTTCCTCACAAAAAGAGCTGACTATCTAGTCGAAGTAGACCTAAACTGTGTCATAACAATTAATTGTGAACTCATTTATTTAGTGTTTATTTTGGCTGATTTATTCCTGGACATACTATTAATCCAATCTAATTCTCCGAAATATACTACGATAATTTTCGACGAAGTGTTATTGAATGTAGGATTACAATCGAGTGAAGCAAATGAACATCCTCATCACTCAGCGTGTGTGCCCTTGACACATCATCTATACATTCTCCCAAAAATGCTTTGCTTTCTAGTGTCATTAGTGTTGCTGTTTGTAATTCTCAGCAGGCTGGTTCTTTGTCTTCATCACCACTGTCTTCTTTATAATCATCACTTGAATTCATGTCTTCAGTGGCTGCTTCTTCTCCCAGTCTGTTGGTTAGTTTGTATTATCATTTAGAGAATGTGTGGTCAATAAGACCATGACATTGATTTACATGAAACGACTCAGCGATGAGAATGTATACATAGTGAACAAAGGCACAAGTTTCAAGGGTGAAGGTAGTCTGGCATGTGTAGGAAAATCCGAATACTACAATACTACTACAATAAGAAGAAGACCGACGCTTGTAACAGACTGCGCGTTAGCTCACTGAGGACAAATAACAATAATAATGCTGGTGATATAATACCGATTGTATGGCGTAATTACTAAAGGAATAATAGTGAACGAATGTCACGTGATAAACCCATCTAGTTTACTAACTTGTTACTTTACTAAATAGTCACAAAGTTGAATAAAAAGTGAGGGTCGGTCTAGTGATTCTCCCTCTAAAACTAATCGGACTGCTACAGAAACATTGACGCACAATCAAATTATTAAAAATACAAATAATGTAAAAAAACAAACTAAATTTTCGCTGGAATTCAAGTAGCAAAATAACTCCAGCTGGTGGTACACTTCGAGAATCCAGTCAGTAGATGCATCTTCTTTCAATGGAAGCAACAATGAGAAGGGCAGCGTGTGACCTAACATACAAGCGGACCTCAACAAGTTTAATTACCTAAATAAATATCAAAAATGTAAACAAGCTAATGAGGATCCATTTCGTGATCAATCATTTGGTGACGTGAAAGTAGCTATCAACAGCTTGTTTTCGAGTACATAATTCAGGCTTCACTCTTCCAGTGGTAACAGCATAAGCCACTCTAAAGGTCTATGTAGTCCTGCTTTACCTACAAGCCATTCTGAAAGGTCCCGATGAGTTGGCTTCGTTTCCTGTATCTATCATTTGGTATAACGATGATGCTGTGAAACGAAGTTGATTCACTCAGAAGAAGATTTATTCAGTAGTCCTTTCAGAAAGCCACATATTGTATTTGAAAACTGTCTGTATTTGACAGAACTTGCTGCACATTTCGTGAGTAATGATCTTCTAGATAAATTATGTCAACAAAGTGAAGAGGAAACTGCTCTGAAATTTTAAGGCTGTGGACACACAAGTGAAGATGGTAATGTGACGGTTTTGCGAGATATTCAAAGAAATGCGAGAGGTGACAGTTCACAAGTGCTAATTGTGAATTTTCTGAAAGTTGGAAACATTGGAAGTTACGTCATATGAGCTGAATAGAAACTTTGGTGAGCGAAAACCAATGAACCACTGCCTAATAGGTATCACACCAAAGACACAAGTACTTCCCTGTGAATGATGGCAACGAGTCAACCTAAGAAAGCTAGGATTACTGGCAACGTATGTCGTTTTCTTGTGTACGATTCACCAGACTCTCACGAGGCACACACTAAGCAACAGAAAAGCTCACACTTCTATAAAGATCGGAGATTGAACAGAAATACCAGCATAAATGAAAGCGTATTCTCTCTCGTCTCAATTGTTTACGCATCAACAGTATGCTTACACAGATACAAAACTTTTGTTTTCACTCAATCTGCTGCCACGTTTTCATCTAGTCGACGTCTGCCCTCCTGTTTGCCTTCAGTTATCTCACAATTATCTGCATTTTGTTTACTTCTGCAACTAAGAAATGAAAAGGAAGTTGGCGTCATTGACGAGTAGATGATTATTTTCAAATAAGAAGAGAGACCGGTAAACAATCAGTGGTAATTTGCCATATCACTTCACTGGAATCATGTGATTCCTCATGGCTTCATTATTGTCATAATTGTTTTCGTTCCGCACATTCACGCAAACAACTCAAATTAATTTATCAGTGGATTATGCACAGTCTTGTTCACAGATTTATTTTCATTCAAATCATTATCATGGTTTCGTATACGTGTTTGTGTTTAGCTTATTTGCACTCAGAATCCTCTCCTCAATTCACGCATCCACAATCTTCTCCTCACCACTAGGACGCATCTGATATATTTTATTTACGTCTTCGCAGTCTCTCTTCTAACTGAAACTGTTGCTACCATATTGTGTTTTATTACGTGGAGTTCACTGAAGTCTCGGTAATATCACACTAGTCGTGAGAAAATACATCAGATATACTTCTAAGATTGTGCAACGCTTTTTTTATAATTATGGAGTTTCGGCTATGTCAGTTATTATTATTAGTTTGTTAGATATGAAACTCTCTGAAACCTGTCATCTGTCTAGCTTTTCATTTTGGCCGACATACTTCAGTTGTAGGGGCAGCAACGTTCCAACCACAGGCAGAACGGATGAACATATCAACGGCATCAACAATGGGCAGAGCAAAGTGCAACTTCATCAATCTGAAACCAGTTTGGAAATCTAAAACACTCAGTATCCAGAAGACGTTTTGGATTTTCAACACCAAATATCAAGTTAGTCAGCTCCTGTATACAGGTGAGAAATTTGAACTGATTGTCACGAAAACCGTTCACAGAAGGCCACTGCAGACTTTTGTGAACAAATGTTCACGCTCAATATATAAGATCACAGTGCCAGAAATAATCAGCAAACTAATGTGCAGGTGTATTGACAGAAGACGAGAGCCAGACAACCGATTGTTAATTGAGAAAATCAAGATTTAACTATAGAAGCAACCTCTTCTGTGTATTTGTTTTCTCACTGAAGCTTATTCTGTTATCTCTTCTTGAACTTTCCTCAGAAATTCAAGCCATACCTCTGCGAATCATATTTCTATATGCTATCTTCACTGTGATTGACTCGAGATTATCTTAAGGTTAAGCTTTGTTTTTGGTTTTCTCATAACCCTGATTCGGAACGTGAACATTGACGTGAATTGTTGTCTACAATTTTGGCTTGCAGCCAGCTCTCATCACATAGGATCGAACCGACAGATAACCCTTCGGTTACAGATTGGGAACATACTGAGGAGACCAACAGCATTCTTCATGCCTTCATGAAGAATCACAGTCTCTAATGTTATGACGGCATTTGGAGAATCGTGGATGTTTGTAGAAGTCAATATCTAGGCTTCGTGTTCAAGACATATTATTCATTTGGAACTCAGTGTAGTATTATCAGTAATAATACCTACAAATTTAGTTTACTTCCACCTGCGTCTATTGGCTTTCCACTGCTAGTTGATTTTTCTATCTACTAAGTCTCATATGCTCTCTCACTCTCTGATAAAATGATACTAATCAAATCTTCAATTTCGAAATTTTTGAAAAGAAGCGCGAATCTATTAAGCGAACCTCTTTAAATTAGATAAGGTATATTTATATTTCAATAGTTTACGCACAATGATAAGTTTTGTTATTGGTAATATTTCGAGCAAAATTACTGCTCGTGTTCACACCACTGCTGGAATTGTTTTGCTCGAAATATTACCAATAACAAAACTTATCAATGTGTGTAAACTATTGAAATATAACTATACCTTATTTTATCTGATCCGCAATGCTCAAAATTTACTCTATAAATTGAGTGTGAAAATTCACCCATAAAGTAAAATCAAATTTCTATAAGTGTCGTGCATTCCAGCAGTGATTTCCAAATCTCTTCCATCTTCTGTACTTGAAATAATCTCTTCTGAAAATATTACCAATAACAAAACTTACATTGTGTGTTACCTAGGGGAAAATAATTATACTTTATTTTATCTTAACCCATTTGAAGTTTCCTTCAAAGTCAAATATTCGGTTTTGCCAAACCTCTTAAAGCAGTGACATTCTTGTCCATGAATCTTTGGGATTATTCATTTTGGATGGTGGTTTCTTTCAGAGATTGAACGGTGCTTCCAGGGTTTCAGCAATGCGGATGAGTGTATCATGAGAAATACATAATCCTGGGTTCGGGGGTATTGCAATGCGTGAGAAAGCTATTGTTTGGTTGCCTCCCTGATTCACAGAATGGATTCGTGATACTTTTCCAATTTCCATTCAACTGAATTGCATGCATTTACCGAAGAAGACAAAGGAGAGATATCACACTTTCTTGGTTCGCACTTCATGTCATGCAGCAGTGTTTCACATGGTCTACCTGATTAATTAATCGTGAAGTATGTAAGAAA
This sequence comes from Trichobilharzia szidati, assembly GCA_944472155.2. Taxonomy (NCBI): domain Eukaryota; kingdom Metazoa; phylum Platyhelminthes; class Trematoda; order Strigeidida; family Schistosomatidae; genus Trichobilharzia; species Trichobilharzia szidati. The sequence continues at coordinate 202,855 of OX235271.1, read as the reverse complement.
ATGTAAAAATAAAATTATAAATAATGTTGGTGATGGTGATATTAATGACGATTATAATAATATTAATGACAAGATGCATGTCAAACATGCTCAGGATATTGACAACACCAACAATGGGGAATATAAATCAGTGGTACTTCCTTTCATAAAAAGGAGGACCTCGGAAACCTCACGCAGAATTTTAACAAGGCAGTATTGAAAATGGCATTCAAACCCACAAACTTACTTAGAAATAAGCTGTGTGGGCCAAAGGATCCTGTGAAGCCAGTTAAACAAAACAATTTAGTTTACCAAATACCCTAACTGCAATGATTGTCAGCTCAAATACATAGGTCAAAGTAGTAGAACAGGGTCAAACCAACTAGCGGAGCACAAAACCCTTGTAAAATCTAGATCGCTTGACTTCCATAATAGGAAAAGAAATCTGGAGAATAGCTCAGCTATAGCACTACATGCAAACACACACAACCATACAATAGGATGGATGGGATAAGATGACAGTTTTGAAAACTAATGTGACAGAAGGGTGGAGAGAGATTGATAATGGAAGCTTTGTTTATCGAACCAACTGCAAACACGTGGAATAGGGATGATTCACTACCCATCCACCCAGACATCTGGAAAATTCTACTACTCCTATGACAAATGTAAAACAATAAAAGAAAAGATAAATCGAAAGTGACGAAGTTTTATTGTTATAATTAATATGATTGTGAATAATTAATAGTGTTCGGAACTCGGTCATCCAGTGAATAATACTGTTTCATTATTTTCTATACCAACTGAACAAATTAATATGGAATTGAATACTACAATATTGCCCAAGTTTCACACGTATTTTTATATAGAACTATTTTGTGTGTATGTGTCCATTAGCTTTGTCAGACAGGAGTGAAAATTAGTTAGTTTGTTGTTAACGTCATGAAAATATTTCAGAAAATGTGATGAATAATCAAATTGTAACGACAGGGTTGAAGATAAGCATGAGTGTTGTGGTACTGAGTTGTCGACAGTAGTTGTCAGTGTTAGTCGATGCACAAGTGAATGCGAATAAGTGTACTGTCGATGCGTGATAAGATGGACAATTTAAAGAGTGAGTTTTGATTAGCATGTACATAGAAAGGAGGGAGAATAGGGAACTGTGTAAGAGATGTGGAGAAATACAAGAGTTATAAGGAGTTAGAAAAGCCGGCGCACAAAAATCAAGTGAGTTGAAGTCAACACATTTGTTGGCATATTATTAGAAGTGGTTGGATGACTTTCGTTTGTATAAATAAGTCTTGTTTTTCCAACTGAATGTCTACGGCTTCAGCAGTACAATGGAGACGAAAACGTATTACCTTTGGAAGGTTATTCTTGACTCTGCAGATTACTTTGAAGGAGGTGTTTGTTGAAACGTAATGGTAAGCGTTAAAGGGATTTGGGAGGATCACACTCATTGGAGAGCCTCTACAACCTTTCTACAGCATAGTGTTCCTGAATCATTCTGGACAGGATACGTGTCGAACGACCAGTATACCTGGCTGTGCAGCAACAGATGAAGTGACATATACACAGAAGTGGTCAGATGCGAGATTTTGTCCTTAAGACGTTTGCATACCAATGGACGATTGGTGAAGACTACTCTTACACTTGCTGCTAAGAATTTTCCCCTCAGACATACTGAAATTCTCCTCTTAAGTACATCGCAAGACAAACCTACCTTGAAATACAGTTTCATGGGAAGTTTCTTTATTGAACTAAGTGATGATTCGTCCTCCTGAACTTTTGGTCTGATATTCTTGTCCATGAATCTTTGGGAGTATTTATTTTGGATGGTGGTTTCTTTCAGAGATTGAACGGTGCTTCCAGGGTTTCAGCACTGCTGATGCGTGTGGCCCAAATGGCGAGGCATTTCATTCGATTTCGCTTTCGTTCTGCGGCCACTCAACTGCAGAATCTTGTTAGTTGACGTTTTTGAGGTTAGTCTCCCATGAGATGACTTTCTTTCGTACCCGTGACACCGTCTTGTTTATTCAACATCAAGAAAGCGTACTTCGGACTCGTTTTCCATTTCTAGAGTGGATTTTATTGCTTGCAAGCATTGGTTAAACACTTGTAGCAACCGAATTTTTTTAGTTTCCTGTCAAACACGTTCTTGGCTATCCTTTCCGTGGATCATGGAATGTCTCGCTCAGTTGTGAACTCATTTCGCTTTGTGAAATCATTCCTGATATTCTCGTAGAGGAAGAAACGCCTCTCCTGCATTATAAGAACACCCAACATCAAACAAATAATTGTAATTGTGCTCACATTACGGATATTCATTGAGTTAATTTTAAAAAAACTGAACCAGAAGATTAATTTAATCCAGAGAACTGAGGAGTGGAGGACTGAATTTTTAAGGTTTCCTGCAGTACGCGTTCTCTTAATACAACGTAAAACTTGAAACTTATTCAACTGCCTTTGAAAGAGTTTGTGAGCATTGAAATACTTCAACTGACAATAATATATCACTGGAATGCTCATAGCTCAACCTATACATCGGATATCCTCATATGCTGTTGCATTTTACTTGCTTCTTTAACTTCACTGCATCTTTTCTAACCATGAAAGAGTAGCCTATATGCTACTTGTCGAAGACGTTTTGGAAATCATACCAGTATTCATGTTCGTAACTCGGTGACCTCACGAGACGAGTAGGAACACCACAAAATCCATCAAAGCATGTAGTTATATCAGGCGTTACAAATACGAATAAGACATTTTTCTTTCACATCTACCATGATATCATCGAGGATACTATATCACCACATTATGGTCGCTGAGTCAAATAAATGAGGAGGTAATGTCACCAATGACAACAAATCAAAATTGTATAACATTGGAATTCCTTATTGTAGAATGGAATGCTGAATTGAAGTGAATAAAGATAAAACACTATGATGTACAGCATTGGGAAGGAGAGATAAGCAAAAGACACATATAAGGATGGGAGAAAACCTTCAATCCAAGTCCAGGAATGTTTGTATCGATGCATAAACATGTTCTCCTTCGATACAAACTTGTAGTCTAATCGATACTATCGGAACAGCACCAGATATCTGTAGAACACGTGGGAAAACTGTGCATGATAATGACTTCGAAGTGTGACAGTTCATGTTTCCAACTCTTATAACATTTATCCACCTTCATAAACGGCTCCACAGACTCATTTTCTTTTAGTGTGTCGCCAGTGATGTGGCCTTATTTCTCTGCACAATCCTCTGGGCTAATTCATCCTACTCTAAATTCTAGGCGACTCATCAGATTACGCTAGAGAAATTAAAATCATTGAAGGTAAGCTCTCAGCGGAATTCTATATTTTCCTTCTTCATTCCTCATTTAAAAAGCATTACTGATTTTGTTTGTATTTTGTTCGATATCCAAGAACAGCAGTGTGTTTCATCAGCATCATTACATTACATGACTTTTTCTGCAATGCATGGTGGCTAGCGAAAGAAGAAGGCGAATATTTATATATTTTGGTAACAGAACATCTGGTGAACTCTGAAAATCTAAATCCATTTGAAGATTCCTTCAAAGTCAAATATTGGATTCTACGAAACCTCTCAAAGGCAGTGAGATCAAGGCATCTGAGCATAGCTGGCGCACTAGCAATCAAAATGTTCAAGTCCATGCTACATATATTCGAAAGAAATACGTCCAACTATTGTGTTTACCATGTATTATTATTATAATTGTTTCCTTTAATTTCTAGAGGAACATAGGGCTTCAGCCGTTCGTCTCCACTGCGTTCGGTTCTCTGCTAGAGTCTTCACCTGGTTCCATGTCTGCCCACACGCTTTCATCTCCTCTTCACATGACCTCCTCCAAGTCACCCTTGCACTGACGAACAACTCGCCGCTTCCCTCTCGGGTTCCACTCGAGCGATGGCTTGTCTAGTGATGTCACTTGATGGTTTCCTCAGAGTATGGCCAATCCATCTCCATTTCTTCCTGCCTATTTGTTTCACAATCGTTTCCTGCTCAGTTGGTTCGCTCATTGCCGGAGATCTCTGTTGCTGATCTTTTCTGGCCGACCATCAGATCTTGAGTGGTATTGAGCGAAGACAACTGGTAATGAAGGTCTGTAGTTTGTTTGAGATGCTCTTTATGACGCGCCAACTCGATTCTTGGTTTGATATCCTCGTCAGTTCCACCTGTAGTTGAAACGATGCTTCCCAGGTAGGTAAAAGAGGTTGTTTCTTTCAGGTTCCTTCCATTTATGCTGATGGTTGTCTGTTGTTGTTGTTCTTGTCCGAGAATCTTCATCACCTCTGTTTTCTCCATGTTCACCTGAAAGCCTATCCTCTCTGGATGCTTCTTCTACCAACTTGTTGCTTTTCGCTTGGATATCTTACAGTTTCTGGGAAATCAGACACATATCATCGGCGAAGTCCAGATCCTCCAAGTTTTTTGTGTGAGTCCATTTGATGCCTGTTTCCTCATTACCCACTGTTTGTCGCATTATCCAGTCTACTGCAGTCAAGAAAATCTTTGGCGATAGTAGGCAGCCAGCTTGTCTTACTCCTGTCCTCACTTCGAAGGATTCCGTACGTTTCCCGTTGTGGATTATTTGGCATGCAGCATTGTCGTACAGCTGTTGGATGAGATGTATAATTGTTGGTGGCACCCCGTAGTAGCGAATTAGTTGCCAATTCACCTCTCCATCGACGCTGTCGAAGGCCTTTTCAAGGTTGATGAAGTTGAGATAGAGAGGTGACTGCCATTCCAGGCTTTGTTCAATGATGATCCGTAATGTGGCGATCTGATCAATGCATGACTTGTTTCTCCTGAATCCAGCCTGTTCCGGTCGGACAGGAGCGTAATTCCGCGCCAGTTCTTGCATTGACTTAAGTCTCCTTCCTTTGGTAGTTTGAATAAGTATCCTTTCTTCCAATCCTCGAGTACCCTGCCCTATTTCCACACCTTCTCCAGTAGTGGCGTCATCAAGTCCGCTGTTGTCTCTGGGTCCATTTTCAATGCTTCTGCTGGGATTCCATCTGGTCCTGCTGCTTTTCCAGCTTTTAGCATCTTCATTGCCTTCAGGACTTCAGATTTCGTTGGATGGTTGGTGTTCACTGGCAGCTCTGTCTCCGTCGTTGGTATTGTTGGGCGCGTTGTAGGTGGTGGTCGATTTAGGAGTGTTTCGTGTTAACCATGACCATTGTATAAAGTCAACTCCCTCAATACTTTTTACCCCATTGCCTTTCTTATCTAATATTTCCGTCTATTTCTGATAATATTACATTCACTGATTCCCGAGTTGTGCCTCTCTGCTCTATCATCTCACCATCCTGTCAACGTTGCTATGAATATGTTTGATTCCTTATTGCACGAAAATTCAGCAGCTATAATTCAAATATTTTTGTGCAATCTTCCTGTTTATGATTATAGTTTAATCTCTATTTGTAATTTTATTAATTTGCCCCTTCACCAGAAATAGTTCCCAAACTGGCTCACCCATTCAGTATAAAATGATGAATGTATGGCCTAGTTCACGACTTCGTCGAAAAGAAGGCATTCTTCGATGGAATCGTCATTTTATTATTTCCTATGATCTTATATTTATATTCCATAATTTATTTACGAGATGAGGACTACCTTAGTCTCAATTGAATGTTGAACCTCGCCTAGTTAACTAGCTCTTGAGTTCTCCAGCCAGTCTCAAGCCAGAAGAAAGAAGGAGGGTTGCGCATTAGGCTAGCCACTCTACCCCACAAAGTCAGTCAAACTTCTACAGAAAATTCAACGCACGAAAAATATATTGAAAATGCAAAACAACTGATTAACGGTATTATTCTTCGCAGGAATCGAAGAGGCGAAATGACACATCCAGCTGATGAAAGCTTTCGGGAAGCCAGTCAGACATCAGATGTGTCTTCTATCGATGAAAGCCAGAATAAGAATGAGAAAGTGGAATATTCACACAACGCACGAAGCCGGCTGATTAGGCTGCCCACATAGCCAAAGAAATGCGGGGATATGGCACAGAAATGCTGGATATCTGCGAGAGCAGGTGCAATGGATGTGCACTATAGAAATTGTCTACTAGTGTGTCAATAATCCAATCCGGTTACCAAGACCACAACCATGAGCATACTGAGTCAGACAGTGGCTATCACGATGTCACCAGAGGCAGCCAAAACTTAATGCAGTGGCAACCAGTTTCATCCAGAATTATGAGAGCGAGATTCAGTTCAGATGGAAGGAAAGTTAATGAAGGGAAAACCTACAGGCGTTCAATGAACTGCAAATATCAGACGAAAATCTGAGCCATAACGTAGAAACACTGAGGAAACCTGCGTGGAAAAATATTGGAACTCTCTTAAGGTGATGTTCAAAAAACAACCGTTTTATGCAGAAACTGGTGGCAAGAAAAGGAATTCATCCCAACGGACACATGTTGTGGTGAGAGCTGTCTACTAGCCAAATTGGTAGACAGTAATTTACGTCAATATTCACGTTCCCAAGATTTGTCGTGAGAAAATGTGAACAAAGATTGATTCAAAACCGACCACAGCAGACTTTGCGTAGGCGGATGCAGTTAGCATAAAGATGATCTGACATTCAAGAAAGACACAGAGAGAAGAAAGATTAACTATACGTGAGTAACAACCAATCGGAAGACTGTGTTTGTTTACTTAACTATCCATAGTGATGTACATGAAAATATATAAATATGCATTGATTTCCTTAATAAATGATCTGTTGCCTGACTCTTGCCTTCTGTCGTTACAATGTAAGCTGATAGAAAAAAAGGAAGCTGGTGAAAGTGAAAATGAATAAATGCAAAGGTGGAAAACAGAAGGAGAAGCTGAGTTCAGTGTACGTTGCACTATGTAAAGAAGTGAAGAAGAGTGCGAAGGAAGACAATGGACAATTCTATGACACAATATCATTTTGTTTTTCATTCATTCGGAAATACAAAACCTTTATTAAAATGAATTCTACGACACATTGAAAGCTGAAGTGGAACAGAGAGGCCGCAGTGAAAAGAGACCTCAGAACGTTATGACATAGAGGAGATGGTGTGAGAAGAGGATGAGAGAATATTGGAAATCATGGGGGTAGGTAAGTAGGGCTGAGGAAAATAGAACAAAGTGGAAATGAGTTGTTGAAGCCCTATGTTCCACTTGTAACACAAATGAACAATAATAATAATAATTTAATAGAATGTCGAGATACCGAAACAGATTCATCATGGGAAGAAATAGACCAAGGCGATATTGTAGAGTATGACTGTAACATAAAATAATTATTTTATCCATGGAATCATATGAGATTCAATTCCACAGAAATGAACATTTATTCTGATAGGGTAGTGAAATAACAACTAGTGTTGGCATTCATATTACTGAGTATTGGTAAGTAGTATAACATTACTGTATAAGTATTATTGCTCCATCGGATTTCAAGTGAAACACTGGTCTGGAACAGAAACGTCTCCATTTTCACTCCTCTTCGTATGGTTCCTCGCCTGGTCGTAAGTTCACATCTCCTGTCCACATTATTTCCTGCATGTGTCCAACCTATCACCATTTTTGGCATATTTTCTGAGCAACAGGTACTTGATTCGTTCTCTCCTGGCGTTGCTAGTTGCTAGTTCTTCTTAGTCACTTTGATCTTCAATATGAAACGAAGTGAGCTGCTGATAAAATTGCGACAGCCTATTGGAAATTCTTGTCATGATACACGGGCTAATTCTGAGACCTAAATTTATGAAATCCTGCTAAGCAAAATTTGGAGTTGAATGCATAGATAATTTCAACATATTCATATAACCTGTACCTTGATGTCATTCATTGGCGTATATGACACCGAGAATGATGAACATAGTTATATCTTCCACAAGCTTTTAAGATTTTTGACAAGAATAGTATCATCTCTGTGAGTAATATGTTCCTATTCAATTACATGGTACACTCTCAAGCTGAATACATTTCTTTATAGAAATTATCCGTTATTCTCAGATCAACCTCAATTCGTGCCTTACTAATTATCTCACGTCTCCTCCATGTCATGCTTTGAAATGAAGAAGAGTGCGAAGGAAGACAATAGACAATTCCACGACACAGGGAGAACAGAAGCAGAATAGGCTTCAGACAAATGAGTCATCTGAATGTGATATCAGATTATCAGGTCTCCACCGAGGAAAGGGTTAACAAAGAGAAAAGCTACAAAAGATGGTCAAGGAAACCTAATTACGAAAGAGAATAGGCAAATAAAACAATGGGCTGATCAATTCAAAAGACACTTATATCGATCATTACCTGCAACTCGCCCAGCAGTACCGCCACTAACAACAGCACTCATAGAAATACCATAGGTCACCAGCGCTCCAACAAAAGGATAAATCTTGAATGCGATCAATATGCTGCAGGCCAAGAAGGCAGTAGATTTGGACAGAATCTCTCTTAAAGCACTGAAAATGCATCTGATATGCAGACGTCATCATAGAAAAACGTTTGAACAGAAGTCAAGGTGTGCATAGATTTGAATTAGTGTTGCTTTGTGAAACTACCAAAAAGAGACAACATATGCGCTGCATGAATTGATGCGCAATCAGCCTGTTTTCCAGTCAAAAGAAAGAACTAAATCACGTCATCACCGGAAGAATAGAAGATGCATTGGATGCAGAACTCTGCAAAACCATGTGCTGATCAAATTGCTACTCTGCACTTCATCATTACCGGACAAAACATAGAATGGTAGTCAAACCTCTACCTCAATTTCATTGGCTTCGAAAACATTTTCGGTAGATAGAGTTGACCAAGAAGTAAGTTGGAAACTGCTTCAACACTACGGCGTCGAGTATCTAAGTCTCTCTTTATCAACCTCATTCAGCAGCTGGCTATATGACAGTTCCCTGCGTCAGAAGGTCCACAATGGAAAACTCAGCGACGCCTTAGAATTGAATGCAGGAGTAAGACATGACTGGCTGTCTACTATCACCACTCATGATATTCCTAATCGTGGTGGACTGGATCATGCGTCACACTGTGCACAGAGAGTGAGAAGAGAAGAGTACGCTGCACCACCGATAGGGAGACTCTAGAAGATCTGGATTTCTCGCCTGGATGATATATGTCTAGTTTCACATAAACTCGAACACCTGCAAGGGAAAATCAGCAAAATGGCTGGAGAATCAGTCTGAGAAGACAGGACTGCAGGTGAACATAGGGAAGACGGAGATATTGAAGACAACCAACCCGCAGTAACAACAACAACCAGCAGCAATCACCATCAACGGGAGGGATTCGACAGAGGTCACTTCCTTGCCTTATCCAGGAAGTATCATTTCAACCACAGCACTCAGCATAAAGAACAAGATTCAGACTTCAAACACAAACGCAAAGTCAGTCAGTTCTTCTTTACGGGTCAGAAACTTGGCCAGCGTGTCACGAAAATTACTCACAACCGGTCACAGAATTTCAGGAACGGATGCCTTCGTTGGCTCCATAGTGAATATCAAATGGCATGTGAGAGATAATTAGCAACAATAAACTCAGACAAGAAACCAACCAGGAGTCAATCACTCAACAACTACGTAGGAGAACATGGAGATGGATGTGGCGTACGTTGGGGAGGCCTTCTAATGACTTCACACTGCAGGTGATCGCTCGGGTGGAATCCCAATGGGAGAGAAGCGACGAGTGAGTCATCATTGTGAGGGTTACTTGTATCAGCTAAAGAATAGGTGTTGTGAAATACATAATACGTACATAAGAAAAGAAAGAATAAAAAACAGCACTACGTTTCTCTATGTAATCAGGTAAGAATTACAAACGTAAGTTGGGACTAATAAGAAATTGATTTTAACTTTACCAACAGCTGTCACCTCTGAAAATTTAGGAGTTTTATCGATCAAATGTTGCACAAGACTGATTACTGAACAAAAATATTCTATCCGATTACGTCTCCAGCAAGTTCTGCAGTTATATATACATAATAATCAAAGAATTTGTATCATCAATAACATTGGGGATTTTAGAAAGTAACGTCAAGTCACTAACATCAAAATTCAGAATGTTATTTGTAAACAGACTGTAAACAGACAGATAGATCATAACCCGAATGTTAGTATACAGTAATATATACAACTGTAACAATTAATTTAGCATAATGTTTCAAAGTTGGTCCTTATGAATGGCAATGAATGCAAATTAACGAATTCTCATGAGTCATGTTCATGTTATATTCCAATTATACTGATCACAAATTTCGAAGGGATCCTCCACTGGTTACAAAAGTTAGAAGGATATCCTTTCAACGACGAGGGTATCCATCAGGATTTTATCTTCATCTCATATAACATCAGATGTAAGATTAAAATGAATCTTCACGGATAAGAACTTAATCTAGCTTGTGTCATACTGCAGTGAACAGAAGGAGTGAAAATCAAAATATCTTATAGTTTAAGTGGGCTTTCTGTATATTGATCTTCTCTCCGACTCCAGATTATGTCCTCAAATGCAAATTGTTTGGGACTCACATGTAAGACGTATATGATTTTGCACGGTCTATCCAGTAGATGACTGGTATCTTCATAATTATTGCACGTTAGATGAATGTCACTAATATTTCTCAATAGGAAAGCATTTTAGCAATGAAATCAATACTCAGGGTTCCAATACGAGACATAAAATCAGTCAATAAAGCTTCTCATGAAATCCTCATAGCAACAAAAGTTGTCACATTCCTGAAGAAAACAAATGTTGTCACCACACAATATTAACTAATCTTTCAAGTACGGTAAAAGGGAAGAGAATGATTGTCAACAGTTTTGATCAGTTGATATATTAGTAAATAAAGAATTATCATAAAACGAGATCATTTTCTTACCTCAAAATCCATGCCTACAACACTTTCCACGTGTTCAAACGTATCTCTTAAAGAGAATTAACATATATCACTGCGTACTGCGCTAAAAATCTCAGCTGGCAGTTTTGACAGTTTATGTGTAGGAGAATGACACATTGACATAATTGGACATTACGGACTGTCAACTTTATTAATCTTGAGTATTCTATGAAAGTTGACTGAGTCAGACCTAATGGGTACCAAGGAATTATTCTGTTGGTTTCCAACAACATCCATGCTGCGACATTTCGCTGAATGGGCTGTTGCTTGCCTTCCACTTTCCTGTTGTAATTTGAAGAGAAAAAGCTATGAATTTAGTTGTGTCACTAAGAATGGATAATATTTTTGCTGTACAATCACATTTTTCCACTGAAATTACATCTGTTCCTTGTTCAGGTTTCAAGGCATGATACGTGATTCCTTTAGAAATTTAAAATGTGCAGAAGTCGAAATGCGTCTTGGTTTCCAACTTGAATTACGAAATTTATGTGCCATATCCAAAAAATTTTCCCTCAAACAGCTTTCATCCTCTGTCTAGGTAGGAACTATATGACACAAATTATCATAGAACGTTTCAAACTGCAAATCAATTTCTAAGTCTGAGGTAGACTTTAATAGGGTAGGTAAAGTGAAAAGTAGTACTCATAGTTAAGCCGATGACACGCTTGTCACATATCAAAATTTAATGAGAACGAGTTTATTTGATGGTCACCTGTACATCATTCAAACAATTTAGATTTAGTATTCTCACTGGTTTATTAACCGCAGAGCTCCAATAATCAGTTAACTGGATTTTAAAAATTTATGGAATCATCAGTCAAAATAAATGAAGATAACAGATGAACCTCATTTAACCATCATGTACTGCTGAGAGATCTCGTAAGACGAATAAGATTAGGAAAAATTTGTTTGAAATTTAGAAGATGGAAGAGATTTGGAAATCACTGCTCATCATCATTGAACAAAGTTTGGAATGGCAGTCACCTCTCTATCTCAACTTCATCGACTTTGAAAAGGCCTTCGACAGCGTCGATCGAGAGGTGATTTGGCAACTACTTCACTACTACGGGGTGCCGCCGACAATTATACTTCTCATCCAACAGTTGTATGACAACGCTGCATGCCAAGTAATCCACAACGGGAAGCTCACGGAATCCTTCGAAGTGAGGAAAGGAGTAAGACAGGGTTGCCTACTATCGCCAATGATTTTCCTGATTGCAGTAGATTGGATAATGCGACAAACAGCAGGCAATGAGGAAACAGGCATAAAATGGACTCACACAAAAAACTTGGAGGATCTGGACTTCGCCGATGATATATGTCTGATTTCCCACAAACTGGAAGATACGCGAGTGAAAAGTAACAAGTTGGCAGGAGAAGCATCAAAGATAGGACTCCAGGTGAACATAGAGAAAACGGAGGTGATGAAGATCCTTGGCCAACACCAACAGCAACAACAACAGACAGCAATCAGCATAAATGGAAAAAACCTGAAAGAAACTACCTCCTTTACCTACTTGGGAAGCATTGTTTCAACTACAGGCGGAACTGACGAGGATATCAAAGCAAGGATCGGGAAAGCAAGGCAAGCTTTCATTACTCTCAAGTCTGTGTGGAGGTCAACAGTATTCAGCGTCAAAAATAAGATCGGGATTTTCAACTCCAATGTGAAGTCAGTACTACTATACGGATCAGATACTTGGCGTGTCACAAAGAGCACCTGAAACAAGCTACAGACCTTCATTAACAGATGTCTTCGCTCAATACTCAAGATCAGATGGCCGGAAAGGATCAGCAACAAAGATCTCTGGGAGTGAACCAACCAGGAACCGATTGTGAAACAAATAGGCAGGAAGAAATGGAGATGGATTGGCCACACTCTGAGGAAACCAGCAAGTGACATCACTAGACAAGCCCTCGAATGGAACCTGAAAGGGAAGCGACGAGTTGGTCATCCAAGGGTGACCTGGAGGAGATCATGTGAAGAGGAGATGAAAGCATGTGGGCAGACCTGGAGCCAGGTGAAAACTCTAGCAGAGAACCGAACGCAATGGAGACGCATGGCTGAAGCCCTATGTTCCTCTAGGAACTAAAGGAAATAATAATAATAATAATATTTCAATAGTTTACGCACAATGATATGTTTTGTTATTGGTAATATTTCGAGCAAAATTACTGCTCGTGTTCACACCACTGCTGGAATTGTTTTGCTCGAAATATTACCAATAACAAAACTTACATTGTGTGTAAACTATTGAAATATAATTATACCTTATTTTATCTGATCCGCAATGCTCAAAATTTACTCTATAAATTGAGTGTGAAAATTCATCCGTTAAGTAAAGTCAAGTTTCTATAAGTGTCGTGCATTCCAGCAGTGATTTCCAAATCTCTTCCATCTTCTAAATTTCAAACAATTTGTTTTCTAATCTTATTCGTCTTACAAGGTCTCTCAGCGACTGTTGCAGTACATGATGGTTAAATGAGGTTCATCTGTTATCTTCATTTATTTTGACTGATGATTCCATAAATTTTTAAAATCCAGTTAACTGATTATCGGAGCTCTGCGGCTAATAAACCAGTGAGAATACTAAATCTAAATTGTTTGAATGATGTACAGGTGACCATCAAATAAACTCGTTCTCATTAAATTTTGATATGTGACAAGCGTGTCATCGGCTTAACTATGAGTACTACTTTTCACTTTACCTACCCTATTAAAGTCTACCTCAGACTTAGAAATTGATTTGCAGTTTGAAACGTTCTATGATAATTTGTGTCATATAGTTCCTACCTAGACAGAGGATGAAAGCTGTTTGAGGGAAAATTTTTTGGATATGGCACATAAATTTCGTAATTCAAGTTGGAAACCAAGACGCATTTCGACTTCTGCACATTTTAAATTTCTAAAGGAATCACGTATCATGCCTTGAAACCTGAACAAGGAACAGATGTAATTTCAGTGGAAAAATGTGATTGTACAGCAAAAATATTATCCATTCTTAGTGACACAACTAAATTCATAGCTTTTTCTCTTCAAATTACAACAGGAAAGTGGAAGGCAAGCAACAGCCCATTCAGCGAAATGTCGCAGCATGGATGTTGTTGGAAACCAACAGAATAATTCCTTGGTACCCATTAGGTCTGACTCAGTCAACTTTCATAGAATACTCAAGATTAATAAAGTTGACAGTCCGTAATGTCCAATTATGTCAATGTGTCATTCTCCTACACATAAACTGTCAAAACTGCCAGCTGAGATTTTTAGCGCAGTACGCAGTGATATATGTTAATTCTCTTTAAGAGATACGTTTGAACACGTGGAAAGTGTTGTAGGCATGGATTTTGAGGTAAGAAAATGATCTCGTTTTATGATAATTCTTTATTTACTAATATATCAACTGATCAAAACTGTTGACAATCATTCTCTTCCCTTTTACCGTACTTGAAAGATTAGTTAATATTGTGTGGTGACAACATCTGTTTTCTTCAGGAATGTGACAACTTTTGTTGCTATGAGGATTTCATGAGAAGCTTTATTGACTGATTTTATGTCTCGTATTGGAACCCTGAGTATTGATTTCATTGCTAAAATGCTTTCCTATTGAGAAATATTAGTGACATTCATCTAACGTGCAATAATTATGAAGATACCAGTCATCTACTGGATAGACCATGCAAAATCATATACGTCTTACATGTGAGTCCCAAACAATTTGCATTTGAGGACATAATCTGGAGTCGGAGAGAAGATCAATATACAGAAAGCCCACTTAAACTATAAGATATTTTGATTTTCACTCCTTCTGTTCACTGCAGTATGACACAAGCTAGATTAAGTTCTTATCCGTGAAGATTCATTTTAATCTTACATCTGATGTTATATGAGATGAAGATAAAATCCTGATGGATACCCTCGTCGTTGAAAGGATATCCTTCTAACTTTTGTAACCAGTGGAGGATCCCTTCGAAATTTGTGATCAGTATAATTGGAATATAACATGAACATGACTCATGAGAATTCGTTAATTTGCATTCATTGCCATTCATAAGGACCAACTTTGAAACATTATGCTAAATTAATTGTTACAGTTGTATATATTACTGTATACTAACATTCGGGTTATGATCTATCTGTCTGTTTACAGTCTGTTTACAAATAACATTCTGAATTTTGATGTTAGTGACTTGACGTTACTTTCTAAAATCCCCAATGTTATTGATGATACAAATTCTTTGATTATTATGTATATATAACTGCAGAACTTGCTGGAGACGTAATCGGATAGAATATTTTTGTTCAGTAATCAGTCTTGTGCAACATTTGATCGATAAAACTCCTAAATTTTCAGAGGTGACAGCTGTTGGTAAAGTTAAAATCAATTTCTTATTAGTCCCAACTTACGTTTGTAATTCTTACCTGATTACATAGAGAAACGTAGTGCTGTTTTTTATTCTTTCTTTTCTTATGTACGTATTATGTATTTCACAACACCTATTCTTTAGCTGATACAAGTAACCCTCACAATGATGACTCACTCGTCGCTTCTCTCCCATTGGGATTCCACCCGAGCGATCACCTGCAGTGTGAAGTCATTAGAAGGCCTCCCCAACGTACGCCATATCCATCTCCATGTTCTCCTACGTAGTTGTTGAGTGATTGACTCCTGGTTGGTTTCTTGTCTGAGTTTATTGTTGCTAATTATCTCTCACATGTCATTTGATATTCACTATGGAGCCAACGAAGGCATCCGTTCCTGAAATTCTGTGACCGGTTGTGAGTAATTTTCGTGACACGCTGGCCAAGTTTCTGACCCGTAAAGAAGAACTGACTGACTTTGCGTTTGTGTTTGAAGTCTGAATCTTGTTCTTTATGCTGAGTGCTGTGGTTGAAATGATACTTCCTGGATAAGGCAAGGAAGTGACCTCTGTCGAATCCCTCCCGTTGATGGTGATTGCTGCTGGTTGTTGTTGTTACTGCGGGTTGGTTGTCTTCAATATCTCCGTCTTCCCTATGTTCACCTGCAGTCCTGTCTTCTCAGACTGATTCTCCAGCCATTTTGCTGATTTTCCCTTGCAGGTGTTCGAGTTTATGTGAAACTAGACATATATCATCCAGGCGAGAAATCCAGATCTTCTAGAGTCTCCCTATCGGTGGTGCAGCGTACTCTTCTCTTCTCACTCTCTGTGCACAGTGTGACGCATGATCCAGTCCACCACGATTAGGAATATCATGAGTGGTGATAGTAGACAGCCAGTCATGTCTTACTCCTGCATTCAATTCTAAGGCGTCGCTGAGTTTTCCATTGTGGACCTTCTGACGCAGGGAACTGTCATATAGCCAGCTGCTCAATGAGGTTGATAAAGAGAGACTTAGATACTCGACGCCGTAGTGTTGAAGCAGTTTCCAACTTACTTCTTGGTCAACTCTATCTACCGAAAATGTTTTCGAAGCCAATGAAATTGAGGTAGAGGTTTGACTACCATTCTATGTTTTGTCCGGTAATGATGAAGTGCAGAGTAGCAATTTGATCAGCACATGGTTTTGCAGAGTTCTGCATCCAATGCATCTTCTATTCTTCCGGTGATGACGTGATTTAGTTCTTTCTTTTGACTGGAAAACAGGCTGATTGCGCATCAATTCATGCAGCGCATATGTTGTCTCTTTTTGGTAGTTTCACAAAGCAACACTAATTCAAATCTATGCACACCTTGACTTCTGTTCAAACGTTTTTCTATGATGACGTCTGCATATCAGATGCATTTTCAGTGCTTTAAGAGAGATTCTGTCCAAATCTACTGCCTTCTTGGCCTGCAGCATATTGATCGCATTCAAGATTTATCCTTTAGTTGGAGCGCTGGTGACCTATGGTATTTCTATGAGTGCTGTTGTTAGTGGCGGTACTGCTGGGCGAGTTGCAGGTAATGATCGATATAAGTGTCTTTTGAATTGATCAGCCCATTGTTTTATTTGCCTATTCTCTTTCGTAATTAGGTTTCCTTGACCATCTTTTGTAGCTTTTCTCTTTGTTAACCCTTTCCTCGGTGGAGACCTGATAATCTGATATCACATTCAGATGACTCATTTGTCTGAAGCCTATTCTGCTTCTGTTCTCCCTGTGTCGTGGAATTGTCTATTGTCTTCCTTCGCACTCTTCTTCATTTCAAAGCATGACATGGAGGAGACGTGAGATAATTAGTAAGGCACGAATTGAGGTTGATCTGAGAATAACGGATAATTTCTATAAAGAAATGTATTCAGCTTGAGAGTGTACCATGTAATTGAATAGGAACATATTACTCACAGAGATGATACTATTCTTGTCAAAAATCTTAAAAGCTTGTGAAAGATATAACTATGTTCATCATTCTCGGTGTCATATACGCCAATGAATGACATCAAGGTACAGGTTATATAAATATGTTGAAATTATCTATGCATTCAACTCCAAATTTTGCTTAGCAGGATTTCATAAATTTAGGTCTCAGAATTAGCCCGTGTATCATGATAAGAATTTCCAATAGGCTGTCGCAATTTTATCAGCAGCTCACTTCGCTTCATATTGAAGATCAAAGTGACTAAGAAGAACTAGCAACTAGCAACGCCAGGAGAGAACGAATCAAGTACCTGTTGCTCAGAAAATATGCCAAAAATGGTGATAGGTTGGACACATGCAGGAAATAATGTGGACAGGAGATGTGAACTTACGACCAGGCGAGGAACCATACGAAGAGGAGTGAAAATGGAGACGTTTCTCTTCCAGACCAGTGTTTCACTTGAAATCCGATGGAGCAATAATACTTATACAGTAATGTTATACTACTTACCAATACTCAGTAATATGAATGCCAACACTAGTTGTTATTTCACTACCCTATCAGAATAAATGTTCATTTCTGTGGAATTGAATCTCATATGATTCCATGGATAAAATAATTATTTTATGTTACAGTCATACTCTACAATATCGCCTTGGTCTATTTCTTCCCATGATGAATCTGTTTCGGTATCTCGACATTCTATTAAATTATTATTATTATTGTTCATTTGTGTTACAAGTGGAACATAGGGCTTGAACAACTCATTTCCACTTTGTTCTATTTTCCTCAGCCCTACTTACCTACCCCCATGATTTCCAATATTCTCTCATCCTCTTCTCACACCATCTCCTCTATGTCATAACGTTCTGAGGTCTCTTTTCACTGCGGCCTCTCTGTTCCACTTCAGCTTTCAATGTGTCGTAGAATTCATTTTAATAAAGGTTTTGTATTTCCGAATGAATGAAAAACAAAATGATATTGTGTCATAGAATTGTCCATTGTCTTCCTTCGCACTCTTCTTCACTTCTTTACATAGTGCAACGTACACTGAACTCAGCTTCTCCTTCTGTTTTCCACCTTTGCATTTAGTCACTTTCACCATCTTCCCCTTTTTCTATCAGCTTACATGTGTCCCTTGGGATGAACTCGAAGAGTGAACACTGTAGAACTCGTTGGTATAAGATCTTGCGTTAGTATACTCCGTACAGTTCGTGAACGTCGATACCTGCAGCCTCCAAACCCTTATATCCGCCGATTTCACGATCATTACGCTAATGTGCACCACTAGGAGGTTTGTAATACACGGATGTGATGGAATTGCCTATCAGTAAGAATTGCATTCTCTTCTGTACTTTTTAATCTGTAACTGTAATACACACACCATGGTATAATAAGTTTTTCACAAATTACGTGACCTTATACATAAAATAAAGTAAACATAATGATGGTGAGAAGTACTCTTCTTCATGAGAACAATGTGTACTGAGTTTCATCTCTTGCAGTCCGAATTATTCTGAATAGGTTTTTAGAGAAAAAGTGCATATCATTTGTTGTTTATCAATTGAGCAAAATATAATTAATGATACATAATTTCATTGTAGGTGGTTCTATGAGAATATATGTTGTCCTCACTCACTTACACTTGCTATATGTGTAGGCTGTACTAATGAAACATTAAATGTAGGTAATGACGAGAGCCGTAATCATAACAGCAGTATACACATCTAATTGTGATACAATATGTAGGCGCAGTGCAAATTCACTGTAGCCTCGTCATAGTGTAGACACTGTTTCAGTCATAGTGGGAGAGTTGTGATATCCTGAGTAGTAATAATATTCACACAGACGAAGTTGTTGTTGTCACGCTGAACCTATACCTTCTTTATTATGCTGTTTTTGTGATTTTCACTGAATAGCAATTTTAATATGGATCTATTCAGCTTATTTGGCCACATACTTAGAGGAATATTTATCAACGTTTTCATCTTTACTAGCATGAATTATAAGATTGAGACAGTGATGGTCTTTTGCGATAGGAAGTATGACACGTGTTTGCTCTGATATTCATTTACTGCTTATAGTCATATAATTCTTGAGATTATGGTCCAAATTTCTAAAAAAACGTGTTCGTAGAAACACAGTTGTTTTAGATAGTGCCTCAACATCGGTTATAACTGCATTACCACCCTGTAATACAGCAATAACTACTAGCTCACAAAATGGCTTGAGTGCAATTCTCACTCCTGTGATACAGATGAAAGATGTTCTTTTAGAGAACTCTGAGATGTGTAAATTAGACCTCCTTGTGAAAGATATCCAAAGGCAAGTAAATGAACTTCGGGAAAAATTAGGTCAGTTTGATAGAATGTCACTGCCAATGTCAAATATCACGGAGAGCGGTTCTGATATTGGCCAGGTTAAGTCTTTACTGGATGTAACCCAAAGCAACCTTTCGGATTTAGACCCAATAGCCTGTCTGTTAAGAAAGCATCCTAAAATGTCTCCGGACACCCTAAATAAGGCTGAAAATCTGATTGACTGCTTGGCTGCGGAGGTGATGAAGCGTATAACCTCTTCTCACCAGGCTATAGTTTACAATGTCCCAGATTCTCTTCCTCTGAAGACTGTGAAACACAAAATCTTGATTTGTTGCGGCATGGCTAGTGTTCCATGTGAATGCAAAAGACTTCGTAAAAAGTCTAACCAGGCTATTATTATATTATATTATTGTTCCCTTGGGTTCCTAGTGGAACATAGGGCTTCAACTGCACGTCTCCACTTGCTTCTGTCTTGTGCTGTACTTTTCACTTGCGTCCATGTTATTCCATACTGTTTCATCTCCTCCTCACACGATCTCCTCCATGTCACCCTTGGACGTCCCACTCGCCGCTTCCCTTTCGGGTTCCACTCGAGGGCCTGACGCGCGATGTCACTCAACGGCCTCCTCAGCGAGTGTCCAATCCATCTCCACTTCCTCCTGCATATTTGTTGGGCGATTGGTTCCTGTTTCGTTTGTTCCCACAGCTTCTTGTTTGTGATTCTTTCCGGCCATCTAATCTTCAGTATGGAGCGAAGACAGTTGTTGATAAAGGTCTGCAACCTGTTGAAAATATTCTTGGTGACCCGCCAAGTTTCTGATCCGTAAAGCAAAATTGACTTCACGTTTGTATTGAAAATCCGAATTTTGTTGTTGATGCTGAGTGACGAAGATTTCCAGATTGGTTTCAGGTTGATGAATGTGTTTCTCGCCTTCCCGATTCTCGATTTGACATCCTCGTCCGTTCCTCCTGTGGTTGAGACAATGCTCCCCAGATAAGTGAAAGAAGTAACCTCTTTCAAATCCCTCCCGTTGATGGTGATTGGCACTGGATGTTGCTGCTGTTGTTGTTGTTGGTTGGTTATTTTCATAACCTCCGTCTTGTCTATGTTCACCTGCAGTCCTGTCTTTGCTGCTTCTTCGACCAATTTGTCGGTTTTTGCTTGTAAGTCTTCGATTTTGTGTGACATCAAGCATAAATCATCTGCGAAATCCAGGTCTTCTAGGTTCTTCACGTCGGTCGAGGATATCCCTGTCTTTTCGTTTCCCACTGTCTGACGACGCATAATCCAGTCCACCACAATTAGGAATATCATTGGTGATAATAAGCACCCTTGTCTGACTCCTGTGTTTACTCCAAACGCGTAGCTGAGTTTTCCGTTGTGGATGACTTGACATGTGCCGTTGTCGTACAGTTGTTGAATAAGGTTGATGAATATTTGGGGTACGCCGTAGTACTCGAGTAGCTTCCAAATTACTTCGCGGTCAACGCTGTCGAAGGCCTTCTCAAAGTCTATGAAGTTGAGGTAGAGATTTGATTGCCATTCCATGCTTTGTTCGATGATAATGCGTAGAGTTGCAATTTGGTCAGAACATGATTTGCCTTTCCAGAATCCAGCTTGTTCGGGTCGGAGTTCTGTATCCAGTGCGTCCTCTATTCTCTCCAGGATGATGCGACTCAGGATTTTACTTGGCGTCGACAGGAGCATGATTCCTCGCCAGTTCTTGCAGAGTCCTAGGTCGCCCTTCTTTGGTAGTTTCACGAGGTAACCTTTCATCCAGTCAGTAGGCACCTTTCCCTCTTTCCAGATCTTTTGCAATAATGGAGTCAGCATATCTGCCGTCGTTTCTGGGTCCGCTTTCAGTGCTTCCGGGGGTATTCCATCTGGTCCAGCTGCTTTTCCACCTTTCAGAAGCTTGATTGCATTCATGACTTCAGCTTTCGTTGGAGGATTGGTGTCAACTTGCAGTTGTGTACGTGCTGTTGTTGGTATTACTGGACGGGTTGTAGGTGGTGGTCGATTCAAGAGTCCTTTGAAGTGGTCCGCCCATTGTTTGATCTGTCTTTCTTCTTTGGTAATTGGGTTCCCTTGGCTGTCTTTGATAGGTTTCACTTGTGTTGATCTCTTCCCGGATAGAGACTTGGTTATCTGATATAGTGTCCTCAGGTCCCTTTTGCCTGCTGCCTTCTCAGCTTCAGTAGCCAGGTTGTCGTAGAATTGTCTTTTGTCCTTCCTGGCACTCTTCTTCACTTCTTTGTCCAGTGCTGTATAAGTTGAGTTCAGCGTCTCTTTCTCTTGTCCATCTCTGCATTGAATCATTTTTTCTTTCACCTTTCTCCTCTCCTCTATTAGTTTCCAAGTGTCTGTTGAGAGCCATTCCTTGTCTTGTTTCTTCTTTCTTCCTAAAACCGTTGAACACGTTTCGTTGAAAATTACCTTCAGAGAGTTCCAATGGTCTTCCACTCATGATTCTTCCGTGATGTCACGTAGTGTTTCCTGCTTTGCTCTAACAGTTGCAGTGAAAATGTCCTGTGTGATTGTGTCCTTCAGTTTGTGAGTGTTGAACTTGCATTGTGGCCTATCCCCAGGTATCCTCGAGGCTTTCAGCTTCACCTTGAATGTCCCTTGTACTAGATAGTGGTCTGAACCCACATCTGCTCCTCTCCTCGATCTTGTGTCCAGTAGGCTCCGTCTCCACTTCCTTGAGATTGAAATGAAGTCTATCTGGTTTTTGGTATGTCCATCTGGTGAAATCCATGTTGCCTTGTGTATATCCCTGTGTTTGAACACACTGCCACCAATCACCAAATCATTGAAGGCGCAAAAGTCTGAGAAGAGTTCGCCATTTTCGTTCATTTCACCGAGGGCCTCCCGACCCATGGTGAGTTCTCTTCCTGTATTGTCTCCTCCCAGTTTCGCATTCATGTCGCCCATCAGGATTTTGATATCGCTCTATGGGACGTTGTCCATTACTGTTTGTAGTTGACTGTAGAAATCCTCCTTCTTCTCATGTTCTGAGGCGTTTGTAGGCGCGTAGCACTGAATGATTGTAACCTTTTTTCCTTTTGAGTTGAACCTGGCTGTCATTATCCTGGAGCAGATTGGTTCCCACTGCATGAGAGCTTTAGCCGCTGTTGGTGACATCATGATGGCTACTCCCTCGGTGTGCTCGTGATTGTCCTCTGGGTGACCGGAGTAGATTATTGTCTCTCCAGTTGATAGTTGGCTCCTTCCACATCCGTTCCATCTGCTCTCGCAGATTCCCAACACTTCTATTTTATATCTCCTCATTTCTGCGGCTACCTGAGCAGCCTTTCCAGCTTCGTACATTGTACGAACATTCCACGTCCCCATCCTTATTTTCGCTTTCATCGAAAGAAGGCACATCGGCTGACTGGCTTCCCGAAGGCTTTCACCAGCCCGCGTCATTTCACTTCCCCGATTCCAGCGAAAAATAAGGTCACTATTTGTAATTTTAGAATTTTGAATATATTTGTGCGTTGAAGTTTTAGTAGCAATTTGGTTAAGTTTTGGGGGTGGAGTTGCTAGCACCACGCCCCAACCCTCCCTCTTTATCCGGGCTTGGGACCGGCTAGAATACTAGTGACCTAGTAATCTAGGCAAGGTTCTAACCAGGCTAACTGTCCCATTATTTTTAAGTTCAGTAATTCCCTTGATTCTAGTAAGTTTACTAAATGTCAGGATCACCTAAGACTGAACAGCAGTTATAAGTCTATAACCATAGCTCAGGATAAAACACCGTGTCAGCGCAGAATAATGCGGAGTAATAACCTGGTCACCTCCTCTAGCTTAGAATTACCCAAAAACGATCGTGCACAGCAACAGTCACCTAATGCTGACATTAGCATTCAGCAAACCACACAACAACCACGCATTGCAATGGAACTAGGGACTGATTTAGATACCAGTACCCCTGTAAATAACGTCTCACCGAAAGATGTTGAAATAGGTAGAACTGCTGCAAGCTGTTCTAAGAAATTCTTACCCAAACGTGGTGACCTCACCACAATGAACAAATTTCGCCGGGTTGAGACTAATGATGGGGAAGAATACTTTGTATTCAATAAGCTTGCTGAAAGTAAGACTGTCAAAAAACCCTCACCTCTTACGAAAAAATCCTCTCGAAACACAAGTATATCTGGTGGTTTTCAGTATGCTCCACCTTATAGAAAGTCAGGCCCCAAAACCCCCAAAGTCTTGCAACCAAAGCACCTTCCCTCTCAATTTCCTTTAAGTTATAAAACCAACACGAAAGTGTGTACTGGTATGACGGATAGCACGTGTATGGGTAGACCATTTGATGCTATGCTTTTTAACCGTCAACCCAGGCCCAACCTCTACTATCCTTATATCCAGGAACACATGGTAAATTTTCCAAGTGTCCCGAATCACTGGTACGACCCATGGCACCTAGGACCACCTCACTGCACTCTAACCCCGATGTACAGACACCCAGTCCGACCCCCGTATCATTCATAAACTCTTGCGTTGTTGACGCACAAACAGAGTTAGGTTATGGTGATATCTTAAGCCAGTTTGTAGTATCCCGTGACTTATTCACGATATTGCTAATTAATGCACGTTCCTTAATCAATAAGATATCTGAACTAAGGGCATTATTATTTATCGCCAAGCCTACTGTAGCTCTGATTACTGAATCATGGTGCTCATACTCTGTACTTGATGTGCATATAGGCATAGATGATTACACTGTACACCGTGTAAATAGAGACTGCAAGCGTGGTGGAGGATGTCTCATATATATACATAACTCATTCGTAGCCAGTAAGGTGGAAGATGAAATACTGAACGAGGTACTTGATTCACTCTGGGTCGTCTTACAAGGAGATAAGTACAAGCTTCTCATAGGCTGTGTTTATCGAGCACCAAGCTCAACCAAAGAAACTGATGCGTTATTAGCTAAATCATTCGCACACGCCTCATCGTTTAGTACTAATTACAAAATAATTGCAGGGGACTTCAATCTTCCAGAAGTCAATTGGTTAAGTAGTTCCGGCCCCCAACGCTTCGACGAATTACTTGCCACTATCGATTGTTATGGATGGCAGCAACACGTCCAGACACCTACTCGTGGTGACAACATGTTGGACCTTGTGTTTTGTCATGACACAATCCCAGTCTCCACCTATGTTGGTAACAGATTTTCCAGTAGTGACCATAGAATGGTACTCTGCTCTCTGCCTTTCTCACCACTAAATACAGGAAACAAACAGGATTCAGGGAGTTTGATTTGTCGTAGTTACAAACATACAGACTGGGGATTAGTCCAAGAACTCATTCGACTCTGTCACTGGGATGAATATTTTACCACTGACTCCCTGGAGGCTGTAGTGTCCCTATTTTACAGGAATGTTATCCTTTGTCTAGATACTGTTGCTCCTAAGAAGGTAGTGAAATTAAGTAGACACCAAGCTGAATTCATTCCGAGGGCATGCCGCAATAAGTTAAGGAAGTTGAAGAAACAGTACTATTCCACTAAGGATATATCACCACTGCACTCAATCCATGAGTCTCTTGAATCTATCAAGCGCCAACGCTCTCAAAAGGACCTCGACGAAGAATTAAGGGCACTTGAAAGCACCTCCAAAGTTTATAACTTAACAACACTTCTTAAAAAACGAATGCAGTCGACGAGGGACATCCCCTATTTACTTCATGACAAAGTTATCTACAATGTGCCTGCCACCATCTGTGAAATATTCAGTGAGTGGTTTGCAAACTTCAGTTCAGAAACGCGCATTCCTGGTGACACCGGCCTCCTTACTAGCTCTTTCCTCGGAAGCATAGTGTTCACCGACCAATTAATAGAACAGGCAGTTAAAAGCCTGAAACCTTCCACTAGCACGGGACCAGATGGCCTTGCTTCTATAATTCTCAAAAACAGTGGGTGTGATATACCCCTACTACTTCTTAAATTCTTCTCAATATCTATGGACACTGGCACTTACCCTAAAGAGTGGAAAACTAGCTTCATAATTCCACACTATAAATCCGGTGATAAGGCAAACGTCCGCAATTACAGACCTATTAATATAACCCCAGTTGTCTCGCGAACCATGGATAAAGCTGTCAAAGATCAGTTGTCAGACTATCTACTTAGGGAAGATCTTGTTACAAGGTCTCAACACGGATTTCTCAAAAATAGGTCTTGCGTTACTTGCCACTTCGACTTTTTCAACTGCATCACTAGTAGTCGCGAAGCACGTAAGCTAGTTGTTGTTCTCTACTTCGATATATCTAGGGCATTTGACATGGTATCTCACAGTATTCTCTTTGAGAAGCTGTATTCATGTGGGATTCGCAATCCATTACTGAGCTGGTTAAAATCGTTTCTAAGCAATAGGGTACAAATAACCAAGGTTGGATCTGAATTGTCTCATCCTAGGCAGATCACAAGTGGGGTTGTGCAAGGTAGTGTCCTAGGTCCACTTTTATTTACAGTATACATTAACAGCATTTGCAACTGCTTCACTTCAGGTAAATCATTCCTATATGCTGACGACCTCAAAGTCGTTTACTCCTGCTACGCTCATGAACTAAGCGATATGGTAACTAAAATACATCTTGAACTAAGTGGTCTCGCAACATGGTGTACTGAATCCTGTCTAAAGTTCAACATTGATAAATGCGGCTGGATTTGTATCGGAAACAGTAACCTTGACCTGAATCTTGAAATAAATGGGCGTAAACTAGCCAAGCTCAACTCAGTCGTAGATCTCGGCATCAGATACTCTAGTAACTTAACGTTCTCTGAACAAACTGATTATGCCAGACGTAAAACACGAAGGCTCCTAGGATGCATAACTCGCAATTTCTTTTGTTGTGACACTAGGCTTTTATTATATAAAGTATGTGTCCGACCTATTTTAGAATACTGCCCGTTTATTCTTAGCGGACTCAGAAAAAATGACAAGCTTAAGTTAGAAGGAGTGCAACGGCAATTCACCTTAAGAATTCTTGGTTTAGAAAGTGGTCTCGAATACTATGAACGTTGCGACAGACTAAGTTTAGAACCACTCTGGAAAAGACGTCTTAAGCTGAACCTAATTTTTTACTACAAGCTAACTAATCTGCTCGTGCACTCCTCCGAGCCAATAATTAAATCTACCGCTGTCATCAGTTACAATCTTAGAAATCACCACAACCTAGCTGCTATAGAGCATTGTCAGACTTACATGCGGTATAATTTCTTCTTAAATAAGTTTTCAGTCATTTGGAATAGACTACCAGCTGATGTGCGCGATGCAAACACACTCGCAGTGTTCATCTCCTCAGTCACCAGACTGCTCAAAGATGTCAGTGCACTTCTGCGTCTGAATCCTACACCCACTTTTTCGTCCAACACAGATATTTTAAGTTCATTAAACGTGTAGTTACAACAAACTACAATTATAAATTTTTATATTATTGGAAGTACATGATAGACATTTTTACACAGGACGATAATAATGTGCCTAACGCGACGCTCATGAGATACCACAAAAGGTGTTGGTTGGTCCAGACAGCAGGACGGTGGCCATGGAAGTCGGAAACCGCTAAGGAGTGTGTAACAACTCACCTGCCGAATCAACCAGCCCTGAAAATGGATGGCGCTCGAGCGTTGGGCCTATACCGTACCGTTGCTGCAAGCTGGGCCTAAGCAGGGTGAGGGCAAACTGACTTGGTCCAGGCATGGAGTGGCGGCGACGAGTAGGAGGGTCGCTGTGGCTAGCGGGAAGCCTCAGGCGTAAGCCTAGGTGAAGCAACCACAGGCGCAGATCTTGGTGGTAGTAGCAAATATTCAAGTGAGAACCTTGAAGGCCGAAGTGGAGAAGGGTTCCATGGGAACAGCGGTTGGCCATGGGTCAGGCGGTCCTAAGTGATCCGGTAAATCGGAACAGAGACGGGGTGCCTGACATTGTCCGCTTGCGGGCTTTGTTAGTATTGCTGCTAAAGTACTGTTGCAACGCAGCCCCCTGTAGCGAAAGGGAATCGGGTTAATATTCCCGACCCTGTCCACGGAGATTGGTGCATGTTGGATCTTTGATTCAGTGTGTGCCCAGCGCGGTAACGCAACCGAACTCGGAGACGTCGGCGGGAGTTCTGGGAAGAGTTCTCTTTTCTTTGTTAGGAGTGCATCCACCCCCTGGAATCGGCTTGTCCGGAGATAGGGGGCTAGCCTCCGTAAAGCACCACCCTTCTTGTGGTGTCCGGAACGCTCCTGTCGGCCCTTGAAAATCCGAGCCAGGCAGTATAATTTTCGTGGCAGGCCGTACCCATATCCGCAGCAGGTCTCCAAGGTGAACAGCCTCTGGCAATTGAACAATGTAGGTAAGGGAAGTCGGCAAATTGGATCCGTAACTTCGGGAGAAGGATTGGCTCTGGGGGCCGAGTCAGACAGGCCGAGATCAGATACGTGTCGGTCCAGTTGGAGGCTGGTTTCTTTGCTGCTTTGTGTGCTTCGGTGCATATTGTTGTGGAGTTACTGGACTCTGACCGCGATCGATCGTGGGCGGTTTCAGCTGTTAGTGTTGTATGGCTAGCAACGCGCGTGGACTTGCTCTGCGTTGCGTCAAGCGGCTGTGCTTCCATTGTTTGGCGCGCGACGGCTAACTCAGAACTGGCACGGACCAGGGGAATCCGACTGTCTAATTAAAACAAAGCATTGCGATGTCCGCTGACCGGTTATGACGCAATGTGATTTCTGCCCAGTGCTCTGAATGTCAAAGTGAAGAAATTCAACCAAGCGCGGGAAAACGGCCGGAGCGCTACGTTTCGCTCGTGGGATTTGGATTCTTTTTATTTTCTTCTAGCGGTCCCCAGTTGCTGGAAATTAGTCTATTCTGATCCTCAGCGCACTACTATAACATTTTCTGGAAAAAATTTCGTCAATTCAGCTCCTATATCGTTCTGCCAAAATCTGGGCCATTGCATGGCATCGTTCATTTTCCAAATCCTATTCGCAACTGCTATTCATAACCCAAACTACAAATGTTCCATTCCTACTACTACTATCTAACATTTGCCAACTTTTCTTCGCTTAAAAGCCATTAATAAACGAGAACGGGTGACAACCATACTCGCACACACCTTGTCCTCAATAATTTCTAGCTAAACTCAAAATTTTGGTAAGTCTAGAACTTCAGAATAACTTCCATAGTTACGTTTATTGAGTTCAATGCTTTTGTCATAAAATTGTCTATGTATTTTGTTAAGTCTCGAAATTCTGCAAGCTTTTTGTTTATTAGGCTTCAGTTTTGTAGTTATTCGTTCATAAATTTTTTAATTCGTATCATTCGGTTATAAGTATGTTTCCCACGCAAATCCCCTTGCGATTCTGCACAGTTTACTTCTAAACCCGTCTCTTTAATCATTTTCTAAAATTTTTCCAGCTTGAAGTTTGCACTTCCCTAGACCGGCCCCAAACCAAGCTTTCACATTTTCTTTGTCAATTTTTTCTCTGGACATTTGTAACCTGTCCTTTTTGCCCACGTTTGTCAAACTCGACGAGCTGATTCTCGTGGTGCACTTTTTAAACTCATCTGTCGATCCCTTCAAAATTTTCC
Source organism: Trichobilharzia szidati (assembly GCA_944472155.2). Taxonomy (NCBI): domain Eukaryota; kingdom Metazoa; phylum Platyhelminthes; class Trematoda; order Strigeidida; family Schistosomatidae; genus Trichobilharzia; species Trichobilharzia szidati. The sequence continues at coordinate 173,745 of OX235271.1, read as the reverse complement.
CATCGTTTTGTCATAATCTTAACTGAAATTCGTGTTTTTCAAGTAGATTTTCTTCTGTGTGCATTTTTACGTCTCGATTGTTTGTCCATGAGATTCCTCTCGTGATTCTGCACAAGTAACTTATAAGCCCGTCTTCTCAATCATCTTCTAAACATTTTTCAGCTTGAAGTTTGCACTTCCCTAGACCGGCCCCAAACCAAGCTTTCACATTTTCTTTGTCAATTTTTTCTCTGGACATTTGTAACCTGTCCTTTTTGCCCACGTTTGTCAAACTCGACGAGCTGATTCTCGTGGTGCACTTTTTATATTCATCTGTCGACTGTTTTAAAAGTTTCTCATCTTTTTCTTATAATCACAACTAAAATTCACGTTTTTTCCGTTTATATTTTCTTCTGTGAATAATTTTACGCCTCGATTCTTTGTTCATGAGAACCGTCTCGAGATTCTGCACGTCTTAGCTATATACAGATTTGTTCCATGTATCTTAATGCAACTTTAAGCCTCAAATTGTAAAAGCTTAGAGTTCGACAAATTTGTAATTTCCGCATTTTTAATTATCGCTGAAGCCAAGCTACTAATAAGGCCCTCTGATTGGCCGTTGCTTATTTCGCTTGAGATAATTGTTCGCGACTTCACGTTTTCCTGCCTAACTTTGTTATCTTTGCTTTTTCGGGGATTTTGACCTCCTCCGACCCCCTCCGACGATAACCCCGGAGTATTTTTTCAAGGCGCATCTTTTGCTGCCATTTCTGTTTTCATAGCACTTTCGGTTGCTGAACTGCTGAGTAACCCTCCCGGTTGCTACTCAAAACAGCAGTCTTCACCCCCCTGTAATTGTCATTTGTCTCATTCAGTATTCTGTTCATTTTTACTTATTTCGTGGATAACTCTGTTATCTTTGATTTTTCGGGGATTCTGACTCCACTCACCCCCCCTCCGACGATAATCCCGGAGTATTTTTTCAAGGCGCATCTTTTGCTGCCATTTCTGTTTTCATAGCACTTTCGGTTGCTGAACTGCTGAGTAACCCTCCCGGTTGCTACTCAAAACAGCAGTCTTCACCCCCCTGTAATTGTCATTTGTCTCATTCTGTATTCTGTTCATTTTTATTTATTTCGAAATGAGACAAATGACAATTACTGGGGGGTGAAGACTGCTGTTTTGAGTAGCAACCGGGAGGGTTACTCAGCAGTTCAGCAACCGAAAGTGCTATGAAAACAGAAATGGCAGCAACAGATGCGCCTTGAAAAAATACTCTAGGATTATCGTCGGAGGGGGGGTGAGTGGAGTCAGAATCCCCGAAAAATCAAAGATAACAGAGTTATCCACGAAATAAGTAAAAATGAACAGAATACTGAATGAGACAAATGACAATTACAGGGGGGTGAAGACTGCTGTTTTGAGTAGCAACCGGGAGGGTTACTCAGCAGTTCAGCAACCGAAAGTGCTATGAAAACAGAAATGGCAGCAAAAGATGCGCCTTGAAAAAATACTCCGGGGTTATCGTCGGAGGGGGTCGGAGGAGGTCAAAATCCCCGAAAAAGCAAAGATAACAAAGTTAGGCAGGAAAACGTGAAGTCGCGAACAATTATCTCAAGCGAAATAAGCAACGGCCAATCAGAGGGCCTTATTAGTAGCTTGGCTTCAGCGATAATTAAAAATGCGGAAATTACAAATTTGTCGAACTCTAAGCTTTTACAATTTGAGGCTTAAAGTTGCATTAAGATACATGGAACAAATCTGTATATAGCTAAGACGTGCAGAATCTCGAGACGGTTCTCATGAACAAAGAATCGAGGCGTAAAATTATTCACAGAAGAAAATATAAACGGAAAAAACGTGAATTTTAGTTGTGATTATAAGAAAAAGATGAGAAACTTTTAAAACAGTCGACAGATGAATATAAAAAGTGCACCACGAGAATCAGCTCGTCGAGTTTGACAAACGTGGGCAAAAAGGACAGGTTACAAATGTCCAGAGAAAAAATTGACAAAGAAAATGTGAAAGCTTGGTTTGGGGCCGGTCTAGGGAAGTGCAAACTTCAAGCTGAAAAATGTTTAGAAGATGATTGAGAAGACGGGCTTATAAGTTACTTGTGCAGAATCACGAGAGGAATCTCATGGACAAACAATCGAGACGTAAAAATGCACACAGAAGAAAATCTACTTGAAAAACACGAATTTCAGTTAAGATTATGACAAAACGATGGGAAAATTTTGAAGGGATCGACAGATGAGTTTAAAAAGTGCACCACGAGAATCAGCTCGTCGAGTTTGACAAACGTGGGCAAAAAGGACAGGTTACAAATGTCCAGAGAAAAAATTGACAAAGAAAATGTGAAAGCTTGGTTTGGGGCCGGTCTAGGGAAGTGCAAACTTCAAGCTGAAAAATGTTTAGAAGATGATTGAGAAGACGGGCTTATAAGTTACTTGTGCAGAATCACGAGAGGAATCTCATGGACAAACAATCGAGACGTAAAAATGCACACAGAAGAAAATCTACTTGAAAAACACGAATTTCAGTTAAGATTATGACAAAACGATGGGAAAATTTTGAAGGGATCGACAGATGAGTTTAAAAAGTGCACCACGAGAATCAGCTCGTCGAGTTTGACAAACGTGGGCAAAAAGGACAGGTTACAAATGTCCAGAGAAAAAATTGACAAAGAAAATGTGAAAGCTTGGTTTGGGGCCGGTCTAGGGAAGTGCAAACTTCAAGCTGGAAAAATTTTAGAAAATGATTAAAGAGACGGGTTTAGAAGTAAACTGTGCAGAATCGCAAGGGGATTTGCGTGGGAAACATACTTATAACCGAATGATACGAATTAAAAAATTTATGAACGAATAACTACAAAACTGAAGCCTAATAAACAAAAAGCTTGCAGAATTTCGAGACTTAACAAAATACATAGACAATTTTATGACAAAAGCATTGAACTCAATAAACGTAACTATGGAAGTTATTCTGAAGTTCTAGACTTACCAAAATTTTGAGTTTAGCTAGAAATTATTGAGGACAAGGTGTGTGCGAGTATGGTTGTCACCCGTTCTCGTTTATTAATGGCTTTTAAGCGAAGAAAAGTTGGCAAATGTTAGATAGTAGTAGTAGGAATGGAACATTTGTAGTTTGGGTTATGAATAGCAGTTGCGAATAGGATTTGGAAAATGAACGATGCCATGCAATGGCCCAGATTTTGGCAGAACGATATAGGAGCTGAATTGACGAAATTTTTTCCAGAAAATGTTATAGTAGTGCGCTGAGGATCAGAATAGACTAATTTCCAGCAACTGGGGACCGCTAGAAGAAAATAAAAAGAATCCAAATCCCACGAGCGAAACGTAGCGCTCCGGCCGTTTTCCCGCGCTTGGTTGAATCTCTTCACTTTGACATTCAGAGCACTGGGCAGAAATCACATTGCGTCATAACCGGTCAGCGGACATCGCAATGCTTTGTTTTAATTAGACAGTCGGATTCCCCTGGTCCGTGCCAGTTCTGAGTTAGCCGTCGCGCGCCAAACAATGGAAGCACAGCCGCTTGACGCAACGCAGAGCAAGTCCACGCGCGTTGCTAGCCATACAACACTAACAGCTGAAACCGCCCACGATCGATCGCGGTCAGAGTCCAGTAACTCCACAACAATATGCACCGAAGCACACAAAGCAGCAAAGAAACCAGCCTCCAACTGGACCGACACGTATCTGATCTCGGCCTGTCTGACTCGGCCCCCAGAGCCAATCCTTCTCCCGAAGTTACGGATCCAATTTGCCGACTTCCCTTACCTACATTGTTCAATTGCCAGAGGCTGTTCACCTTGGAGACCTGCTGCGGATATGGGTACGGCCTGCCACGAAAATTATACTGCCTGGCTCGGATTTTCAAGGGCCGACAGGAGCGTTCCGGACACCACAAGAAGGGTGGTGCTTTACGGAGGCTAGCCCCCTATCTCCGGACAAGCCGATTCCAGGGGGTGGATGCACTCCTAACAAAGAAAAGAGAACTCTTCCCAGAACTCCCGCCGACGTCTCCGAGTTCGGTTGCGTTACCGCGCTGGGCACACACTGGCCAAGTTAAACTTTAGACACCAGTAACTACCAGTCAGCGAACTACGTCGAATTATCCAATGAGATTCACGAACGTAGTTCAATGTTGTATAGCGCTTGGTTCATTTCACTGCGTGCCCTTACAAGGTTACGTTTACAATTCGAGGAGGATAGTGTCTTTCAGTATTTCCTGGACTTAGGCTTGCTTCGAAAGGAGAGAAGTTGTTCGTGTGGTGGTGTAATGACTCTAAAAAGCTATACTAGGTCAACTGATGGTTTTGTACATCGCTGTGGAATATGCTAGAAGCGAGTTAGTATTAGAGAGGGTAATATTTCCTAGGAACTTTTTTGCTAGGTCGCATCTCTCCCTAACCTAGATTTTGTACATTTGCAACTACTGGATACTGAAACAGCCCGTGAGAGCCGCTGCTGCCGAGACGGAGAACAGCCTCGTCTCAACAGTTCAGTGGTATACCACTGGTATACCAGCACTGCAGGGACATCGCCTCATGGAAAATGTACAGAAGTACTTCGTTGTTAGGTGGGGACGATGTAGTAGTCCATGTGGATGAGACAGTGTTGGTGAAGAAGAAATATAACCGCTGTCGTCAGAGAGCGAACAACATTTGGGTCATAGGTTTATACGACACATCCCTCCGAAAAGGGTTTGTTGAAACAATAGCAGACAGGAAGGCGACTACTCTGGTATCTATTATAAAGCGACATGTGAAACCGGGATCAGTTGTACATACCGACGGGTGTTAAGGCTATCATTTGGTGTGACTTCTCTGTTGACAGTCGCACGCTGAATTGGGAAATGCTTCTGTCCCATGTCCGTGAAAGATACCCGTTGTAATTGTCTTATCCTATATTTTATGCATTTTTCTATGAATATACATTACCACTTATCATAAACGCCTCTTTCATGTGATTGGTCCGTTCAAGGTCGTTTGCTGATTGGTTGCTACTGGTGCTTAAAGTTTAACTTTGCCCACACACTGAATCAAAGATCCAACATGCACCAATCTCCGTGGACAGGATCGGGAATATTAACCCGATTCCCTTTCGCTACAGGGGGCTGCGTTGCAACAGTACTTTAGCAGCAATACTAACAAAGCCCGCAAGCGGACAATGTCAGGCACCCCGTCTCTGTTCCGATTTACCGGATCACTTAGGACCGCCTGACCCATGGCCAACCGCTGTTCCCATGGAACCCTTCTCCACTTCGGCCTTCAAGGTTCTCACTTGAATATTTGCTACTACCACCAAGATCTGCGCCTGTGGTTGCTTCACCTAGGCTTACGCCTGAGGCTTCCCGCTAGCCACAGCGACCCTCCTACTCGTCGCCGCCACTCCATGCCTGGACCAAGTCAGTTTGCCCTCACCCTGCTTAGGCCCAGCTTGCAGCAACGGTACGGTATAGGCCCAACGCTCGAGCGCCATCCATTTTCAGGGCTGGTTGATTCGGCAGGTGAGTTGTTACACACTCCTTAGCGGTTTCCGACTTCCATGGCCACCGTCCTGCTGTCTGGACCAACCAACACCTTTTGTGGTATCTCATGAGCGTCGCGTTAGGCACATTATTATCGTCCTGTGTAAAAATGTCTATCATGTACTTCCAATAATATAAAAATTTATAATTGTAGTTTGTTGTAACTACACGTTTAATGAACTTAAAATATCTGTGTTGGACGAAAAAGTGGGTGTAGGATTCAGACGCAGAAGTGCACTGACATCTTTGAGCAGTCTGGTGACTGAGGAGATGAACACTGCGAGTGTGTTTGCATCGCGCACATCAGCTGGTAGTCTATTCCAAATGACTGAAAACTTATTTAAGAAGAAATTATACCGCATGTAAGTCTGACAATGCTCTATAGCAGCTAGGTTGTGGTGATTTCTAAGATTGTAACTGATGACAGCGGTAGATTTAATTATTGGCTCGGAGGAGTGCACGAGCAGATTAGTTAGCTTGTAGTAAAAAATTAGGTTCAGCTTAAGACGTCTTTTCCAGAGTGGTTCTAAACTTAGTCTGTCGCAACGTTCATAGTATTCGAGACCACTTTCTAAACCAAGAATTCTTAAGGTGAATTGCCGTTGCACTCCTTCTAACTTAAGCTTGTCATTTTTTCTGAGTCCGCTAAGAATAAACGGGCAGTATTCTAAAATAGGTCGGACACATACTTTATATAATAAAAGCCTAGTGTCACAACAAAAGAAATTGCGAGTTATGCATCCTATGAGCCTTCGTGTTTTACGTCTGGCATAATCAGTTTGTTCAGAGAACGTTAAGTTACTAGAGTATCTGATGCCGAGATCTACGACTGAGTTGAGCTTGGCTAGTTTACGCCCATTTATTTCAAGATTCAGGTCAAGGTTACTGTTTCCGATACAAATCCAGCCGCATTTATCAATGTTGAACTTTAGACAGGATTCAGTACACCATGTTGCGAGACCACTTAGTTCAAGATGTATTTTAGTTACCATATCGCTTAGTTCATGAGCGTAGCAGGAGTAAACGACTTTGAGGTCGTCAGCATATAGGAATGATTTACCTGAAGTGAAGCAGTTGCAAATGCTGTTAATGTATACTGTAAATAAAAGTGGACCTAGGACACTACCTTGCACAACCCCACTTGTGATCTGCCTAGGATGAGACAATTCAGATCCAACCTTGGTTATTTGTACCCTATTGCTTAGAAACGATTTTAACCAGCTCAGTAATGGATTGCGAATCCCACATGAATACAGCTTCTCAAAGAGAATACTGTGAGATACCATGTCAAATGCCCTAGATATATCGAAGTAGAGAACAACAACTAGCTTACGTGCTTCGCGACTACTAGTGATGCAGTTGAAAAAGTCGAAGTGGCAAGTAACGCAAGACCTATTTTTGAGAAATCCGTGTTGAGACCTTGTAACAAGATCTTCCCTAAGTAGATAGTCTGACAACTGATCTTTGACAGCTTTATCCATGGTTCGCGAGACAACTGGGGTTATATTAATAGGTCTGTAATTGCGGACGTTTGCCTTATCACCGGATTTATAGTGTGGAATTATGAAGCTAGTTTTCCACTCTTTAGGGTAAGTGCCAGTGTCCATAGATATTGAGAAGAATTTAAGAAGTAGTAGGGGTATATCACACCCACTGTTTTTGAGAATTATAGAAGCAAGGCCATCTGGTCCCGTGCTAGTGGAAGGTTTCAGGCTTTTAACTGCCTGTTCTATTAATTGGTCGGTGAACACTATGCTTCCGAGGAAAGAGCTAGTAAGGAGGCCGGTGTCACCAGGAATGCGCGTTTCTGAACTGAAGTTTGCAAACCACTCACTGAATATTTCACAGATGGTGGCAGGCACATTGTAGATAACTTTGTCATGAAGTAAATAGGGGATGTCCCTCGTCGACTGCATTCGTTTTTTAAGAAGTGTTGTTAAGTTATAAACTTTGGAGGTGCTTTCAAGTGCCCTTAATTCTTCGTCGAGGTCCTTTTGAGAGCGTTGGCGCTTGATAGATTCAAGAGACTCATGGATTGAGTGCAGTGGTGATATATCCTTAGTGGAATAGTACTGTTTCTTCAACTTCCTTAACTTATTGCGGCATGCCCTCGGAATGAATTCAGCTTGGTGTCTACTTAATTTCACTACCTTCTTAGGAGCAACAGTATCTAGACAAAGGATAACATTCCTGTAAAATAGGGACACTACAGCCTCCAGGGAGTCAGTGGTAAAATATTCATCCCAGTGACAGAGTCGAATGAGTTCTTGGACTAATCCCCAGTCTGTATGTTTGTAACTACGACAAATCAAACTCCCTGAATCCTGTTTGTTTCCTGTATTTAGTGGTGAGAAAGGCAGAGAGCAGAGTACCATTCTATGGTCACTACTGGAAAATCTGTTACCAACATAGGTGGAGACTGGGATTGTGTCATGACAAAACACAAGGTCCAACATGTTGTCACCACGAGTAGGTGTCTGGACGTGTTGCTGCCATCCATAACAATCGATAGTGGCAAGTAATTTGTCGAAGCGTTGGGGGCCGGAACTACTTAACCAATTGACTTCTGGAAGATTGAAGTCCCCTGCAATTATTTTGTAATTAGTACTAAACGATGAGGCGTGTGCGAATGATTTAGCTAATAACGCATCAGTTTCTTTGGTTGAGCTTGGTGCTCGATAAACACAGCCTATGAGAAGCTTGTACTTATCTCCTTGTAAGACGACCCAGAGTGAATCAAGTACCTCGTTCAGTATTTCATCTTCCACCTTACTGGCTACGAATGAGTTATGTATATATATGAGACATCCTCCACCACGCTTGCAGTCTCTATTTACACGGTGTACAGTGTAATCATCTATGCCTATATGCACATCAAGTACAGAGTATGAGCACCATGATTCAGTAATCAGAGCTACAGTAGGCTTGGCGATAAATAATAATGCCCTTAGTTCAGATATCTTATTGATTAAGGAACGTGCATTAATTAGCAATATCGTGAATAAGTCACGGGATACTACAAACTGGCTTAAGATATCACCATAACCTAACTCTGTTTGTGCGTCAACAACGCAAGAGTTTATGAATGATACGGGGGTCGGACTGGGTGTCTGTACATCGGGGTTAGAGTGCAGTGAGGTGGTCCTAGGTGCCATGGGTCGTACCAGTGATTCGGGACACTTGGAAAATTTACCATGTGTTCCTGGATATAAGGATAGTAGAGGTTGGGCCTGGGTTGACGGTTAAAAAGCATAGCATCAAATGGTCTACCCATACACGTGCTATCCGTCATACCAGTACACACTTTCGTGTTGGTTTTATAACTTAAAGGAAATTGAGAGGGAAGGTGCTTTGGTTGCAAGACTTTGGGGGTTTTGGGGCCTGACTTTCTATAAGGTGGAGCATACTGAAAACCACCAGATATACTTGTGTTTCGAGAGGATTTTTTCGTAAGAGGTGAGGGTTTTTTGACAGTCTTACTTTCAGCAAGCTTATTGAATACAAAGTATTCTTCCCCATCATTAGTCTCAACCCGGCGAAATTTGTTCATTGTGGTGAGGTTGTTGCGTGTTCTATTTGACTAAATGAGCGTACACGTATTTCCTAGTACTTCTTCACGTTTATCAATGTGCGCAGACGTTGTGGCTACTCGACGCCCACAACGGAAAATCAGAAGGCACTCGTGAAGAGTATAATCGTGTATTAAAGCCGTAGTCTAATTTCAAAATTGTATCAAGGTAACGTTCAACAGTAAATTGACAAATGTTTACGAAGTACATATAAAATCGGTCTGTGTAAACCTATAATATGAGTATGCAAATTAGATTAAAATCGTATGTTTATAGTTGGTACAGGGGTACTACATAATTCCCCCACCAGAACACTGAAATATAAAAAAATACATTTAAGTGTTCGACAAAAACATGCATCGGCGTAATTTGCAGCAGAGATAGTACATAGAAAGCGATTTATTAAGCTGAAAAATGAGCAATTTAATGCGGTCAATAAGGCCGATAATAAATGCGATAATAAAAGAAAAAATAGGATTGATGATCGTGGTAGAATATATAAGGAATGATACAATCGGCCGGGGATCTGTAGTCTGTATACGGAAACGATACGTGAATATTAAGCGCTATATGATTAAATGTAATAATACAGGGAATATCGATGTTAAAATAGTAGTGACGTGATTTACGTATGAAAATATTAATCAGTTAAATGAGTAGTTAAATGACAATTACGAATAAAGATAATAAAAATGAAAATTCGTAGTAAGTTATATTTTGATGATTTGCACATAACGTTTAGGCCAATGAACTCTCCTACCAGAACGTGTAGTTTTCATAGGTTTCTCTGGCGACGTTGAAGCTTGCGTGGATGTAGCTGTTGGCACTTCGTTCAGCTGGTCTTTATTGTTGGCTTCGAAATCGTCGATGAATGCTGGTTTGACTCTGTCGACACTGATGGCTTCTGCTTTATTCAGTCGTTCTATCGTGATAACTTTATCATTTCTATTTAGAACTTTGAATGGGCCATCATAAGCGGGTTGAAGTGGTCGTTGTACACCCTCTCTCCTGATGAAGACGTGAGTGCAATCTGTCAGTTGTGGCGGGATGTATGACGTTCGTTCCTGCTAGCGTGGAAGTGATATCTTGAGCTCGTTCATGTGTTGTTTTAGCTGGTGCACATAACCAGTCATATCTTGTGGAACTTGGTTACCTGGGGTGAAAAATTCTCCTGGTAGTCGTAATGTTGTTCCATAGACTAGTTCGGAAACACAGCAGCCAATATCTTTCTTTAGAGCAGATCGTATACCAAGTAGTACCAGTGGGAGTTTGGTTGACCAGTCGTTTTGAGTCAAAGAAGCAGCGAGCGCGGCTTTGAGTTGTCGATGAAGGCGTTCAACCATGCCGTTGGAACTAGGATGGTAGGCGGTTGTTCGTATTCGTTTAATGCCCAGTAGTTCAGTTAGCTGGTTAAAAAGTCGGCTTTCAAACTGAGCACCTCTGTCCGTAGTGATAATGGATGGGACACCAAAATTAGCTATCCAGTTCTCGACCAAAGCTTTAGCTACCGTTTCAGCTGAGACGTCGGCTATTGGAACTGCTACAGGCCAACGAGTGAATCTATCGATGCAAGTTAGAATATAGTTGAAACCATTGGAAGGAGGTAGTGGACCAACTATGTCTACATGTATATGTTCAAATCTAGAGTCGGGATTAGGGAAACGACCAAGTGGTGCATTAGTGTGACGGTTGATTTTGACTCTTTGACAAGATAAGCAATTTCGTGTCCACTTCTTAACATCGCTATTAATGTTCGGCCATATAAATCTTTCTTTTATTAGTTTGATAGTAGCGCTGACACCGGGATGAGACAAGTTATGTAACTTCTCGAATACTGTATGTCTCATAGCTGCTGGAACGAAGGGTCGATATTTACCTGTAGAGGTGTCGCAGATTATTTTTGTCGTGCCAAAAGGAATTGCGTCTAGCTTTAAAGATGTTGTTTTAGAAGACATGATCTTTTTTAGTTCGGCATCATCTCGTTGTAGGTTTGAGAGACGTTCGTAGTCGATGTCTGGGCATACAATGTTGTCAATGTGCACACGTGATAAAGCGTCTGCCACTTCATTGTTTTTACCCTTTACGTGTCGCAGATCGGAGGTGAACTGAGATATAAACTCGAGGTGTCGTAGTTCACGCGGAGAGTAGTTATCCTGTTTTGCTGATAAGGCTTTCGTTAGAGCTTTATGGTCTGTAAAGACAGTAAAAGCTGCACCTTCCAGCATATGTCGGAAGTGCTTGATTGCTAAATAAACAGCCAATAACTCTCTACCAAAAGTGCTATAGCGGCATTGAGTAGGATTCAGTCGTTTCGAAAAGAATGCTAGGGGTTGCCATTCGCCGTGTACTTGCTGTTGTAAAACCGCCCCGATGGCAACGTCTGAAGCGTCCGTCATGAGAGACAGGGGGGCGTCATTTTGGCGTCTGACTAAAAGCGTCTCGTCATTTAACAATTGTTTAACAGTTTCAAAAGCTTTAACAGCTTCTGCGGGCAAATGGAATGAACGACTGTGTCCACGTAAGCAATCGGTTAATGGTTGTAAAGCTTTGGCACAGTTCGGGATAAAACGCCGGTAAAAATTAACGAGACCCAAAAATCGTCGTAATTTTTTAAAAGAATTTGGTAACTGATAATCTTTGATGGCTTGTACGTCATCAGGGACTGGTCTGATTCCTTGGCTATCGATTAAATGACCGAGAAATCTCAGTGAGGTCTTACCAAATTCGCACTTGTCTAAGTTGATAGTCATTCCGTATTGGTTCAGTCTTTCAAACACTGTCTTCACATGTTTCAAATGCTCGGCTTCGTCTGCACTTGCAATTAGTAAGTCATCGATGTATGCGTAGACGAAAGGGAGACCACGGAGTACTTGGTCAATTAGGCGTTGGAATGTCTGAGCGGCGTTCATGAGTCCGAATGGCATGCGTACGAATTCATGTAAACCGAATGGTGTGGTAATGGCAGTTTTCGGAACGTCATCCGGGTGGATGGGGATATGATGATACGCTCGGACGAGATCGATTTTAGAGAAAACTTTAACATCTGGTAAGTTGCTAGCGAAATCGTGGATATGTGGTATTGGGTATCTATCAGGTACCGTTTGCTTGTTTAAAGCTCGATAATCACCACACGGCCGTATTTCACCAGAAGACTTTTTGGGTACCATGTGAAGCGGTGAAGACCAAGAGCTGTTGGACGGTCGAATAATACCAAGCTCTAGCATTTTATCGAACTCTGTTTTGGCAATTTTAAGTCGATATGGGTCAAGGCGTCGTGGACGTGCAAAAACTGGCGGTCCAGTGGTTTTAATATGATGAACCACATGATGCTTCGGTTCTGTTCCTCGAAAAGAAGGTTTTAAAAGGTCAGGAAACTGATTTACCAAATTGGTATATGGAGATGCTGGTGTGCGTGTGACCATTAAGTTCAGTGATGATGCACGGCTAATCGTACCAGCAATGTACGTTTTATTGAGCGAATCTATTAGCTTGGGGCTTATCGGATCAACTAACAGTTTGTGTTGCTGCAGAAAATCAATACCGAGGATTGGGGATGGGACGTCTGCAATGATGAAAGACCAAGTGTAGGTATTCTTTAAACCAAAATCTAAAATCATTCGTTTAGTTCCATATGTAACAATACTGGACTGATTAACAGCTTGGAGCGTAACTGCTGGGTCAGGATGCTGACGTTCCTGTGTAGACGGAGGGAGAACACTCACCTCTGCTCCTGTGTCAACTAAGAATGTAGTACCGGTATTTTTATCTGTTACATAAAACAAACGACTGTTAGATCGTAGGTTGCCAACAGTGGTTTTCACACATGACGATATATCTTTTGGTTTAGCCTGAAAGTTGCAAGGTGAACGGCACCGTCGTGCATTGCTTCCATAACTACGGTGACACCAGCAAATATTATCGTGATGTCGTGACGTGCTAGGGGATCGAGGAAGACGTCGACGAGACGAGCTTCTAGAACGACTTGGTTGTGTGCGTGTAGTCAGTTTTGCTAACTGACTCAGTAAGGTGTCGACTTTGTGTTCCAGAGTCTGTATTCTATGGTGAATGTCTGGTATTCTGCTAGTGGAAGCGACAGATTGAGGTGTTGACCTCTCGTACATGCGATCCGCAATTTCGGTGAGCCTTTCTATGTCAATGTCGTCGTCTCCGAAAGCAAGAACCTGCTGGATGTTTGCGGGAAGTCTTCGTAGCCATATTTGGTAAAAGAGACGTTTATCGATTTCTCTTCCGGTAACTAGGCTTTGCATATGTCTCATGAGTTGAGATGGGGTTTTATCACCTAGCTCAACATTGCTTAACAGGAGATTGAGTGCTTGCCTATCTGAAAGCGAAGTGCATCGGAGTACCTCTTCCTTCAACTTGTCGTAAGGTGCTTCTGTGCTGGGATGAACGATGTATTGCCGTACCTGCTCGGCGACTTCGTCTGGTAGCACTGTACTCAAAATGCAAAATTTAGCTGTCTGTGACGTGAGCTTATTGCTAGCCAAATAATGTTCCAGTCGTGCAAACCAAAGATGAGGGTCTCTGGGCTTAAAAACTGGTACAGTAAGAGAGACAGTACTAACAGATCCCAGCTCTAAGTTATCAGAGGTATTGGAAGACATGTTACAATGTTACAATGTTCCTATGATCTTATATTTATATTCCATAATTTATTTACGAGATGAGGACTACCTTAGTCTCAATTGAATGTTGAACCTCGCTTAGTTAACTAGCTCTTGAGTTCTCCAGCCAGTCTCAAGCCAGAAGAAAAAAGGAGGGTTGCGCATTAGGCTAGCCACTCTACCCCACAAAGTCAGTCAAACTTCTACAGAAAATTCAACGCACGAAAAATATATTGAAAATGCAAAACAACTGATTAACGGTATTATTCTTCGCAGGAATCGAAGAGGCGAAACGACACAGCCAGCTGGTGAAAGCTTCCGGGAAGCCAGTCAGACATCAGATGTGTCTTCTATCGATGAAAGCCAGAATAAGAATGAGGAAGTGGAATATTCACACAACGCACGAAGCCGGCTGATTAGGCTGCCCACATAGCCAAAGAAATGCGGGGATATGGCACAGAAATGCTGGATATCTGCGAGAGCAGGTGCAATGGATGTGCACTATAGAAATTGTCTACTAGTGTGTCAATAATCCAATCCGGTTACCAAGACCACAACCATGAGCATACTGAGTCAGATAGTGGCTATCACGATGTCACCAGAGGCAGCCAAAACTTAATGCAGTGGCAACCAGTTTCATCCAGAATTATGAGAGCGAGATTCAGTTCAGATGGAAGGAAAGTTAATGAAGGGAAAACCTACAGGCGTTCAATGAACTGCAAATATCAGACGAAAATCTGAGCCATAACGTAGAAACACTGAGGAAACCTGCGTGGAAAAATATTGGAACTCTCTTAAGGTGATGTTCAAAAAACAACCGTTTTATGCAGAAACTGGTGGCAAGAAAAGGAATTCGTCCCAACGGACACATGTAAGCTGATAGAAAAAGGGGAAGATGGTGAAAGTGACTAAATGCAACGGTGGAAAACAGAAGGAGAAGCTGAGTTCAGTGTACGTTTCACTATATAAAGTAGGGAAGAAGATTGCGAAGAAAACACTTATTGTTTCTTATTTGCACGCTGTTCTGCGTCTTGTATAACTGAACAAAATTGTTCTGAATTCGTTCGTGGGAGACACACTGAAACAGGTCTAGTTTCAATGATTGATCATCCGTTTACTTTCTTTCATTTTAAAAATTTGGTATAAATGCATTTGTTCATAATACTATTATTATTAACAATGAACAGTCGAAAGATGTGAAAATGATAAGACGATATAGATAACAAACAAGGTTGGGGACAGAAACCTCGTTTCATCCTACTAAACCAATTACCTGACGACAGTAGAAGGTGCCGTGCAGCGAAGAATTTCTCATGTGAATAGTAGTTCAGAGAAAACCAAGGAACTGAGCATAGTTGATTTTCTGTGTCATTAAAGTCTGTTCGTTTCACTTCTTCGTGTCTTTTACATAGGATGATGGATGAGTCCGCGAATAAAGGAAGCAAATTAATATTTTCTTCCTAAATAGCATTGTTGTTCTCAACCACATTTCAAACAGTTTTCTTTATACAGCAAGATAGGAACCGTTCTGGCGTCTTTAGTGATATGATCGCGGACATTTTCGACGCTCCATTTGAAAATCTTTAGTGTCCTTCTTGTGTTTGCTTATGAATTTTGATACTCAGCAGATAACTTCAAGTAACAAGCTAATCTCTTTCTGATTGATAATTTCCCGTTAACGTTGACCGAACCGAGTAAGTAAAATTCGTGAAAATCCGAACACGAGATCGCCTTCGAATTCAAATGAATTAATAAAGCCGTCGACAATATGAGGCCTATTATCTGCATACGCAAAGCGATAGGTGGAAACTGAAAGCGCCCTCAATAAATACTGATTGAAATATTTGTTAAGCGCAGGCGGATTTCTGCCATTCGGCCTAAAAATTACTTTGTCTAGTCGAGTGTTCACATCTCAATCATCAAGTTAACACAAAATATACCATTTAGAATGCACCATTTGTCGCCTATTAAAAGTATTTTACATATACAATCACATAACGCAGAGACTTTTAGTAAAGATTTGAACACTTTTCACAGATAATGACGATACAGTGAAGCTTTTTATCCAAATCAGACATAGAAAACAAATGCGGCAAGATGCAATAGTAAAGATGGATTGTGAAATACATTTATTTACTAGTCAACTTTGAAAAAAATACAACAAATTTTCGAGATTACAGGAAATTAATCTACATGGTTTAAGTGAAATTGGAAACGTTCATATTAAATTGTTGTGTAATGGACATGAAGAGTATATTATTCGTTACACACCATGAAAACAACTGAGTGAATCAGTAGAAACAACGCGTAAATAAAACGCAGGAGCTGCTAACCGCCTTAAACAAATGAAACAAGAGAGTTGATTAGTCAAAATATTTTATGGCATATAACGTAGGATATACAAAAAGAAGGAGGAGCATATCATCAGAGAGGTTGATAAAACTGAATAACGGTCTCAAACGAACTGACTTAAACAAATCCCTTGCATTACAATCCACTGACAGATGCGGCGTTCTGTTATAGCCACTGAGAGTTACGCCTACTGGAACTATTTAGAAAAGCACAGTTTGAATTCACTCAGCATGTGTCGAATGTTATTTCACACCTTATCTGTTTCCTCATATTCAACATATTTAAAATTCCCCAGTCTGATGCCTATTTCTGTTGCATCTGCTTAGTTTATTTTATTTAAAACAGTTAGTCCCTTTTATAAATTTTGATAGCATTATTAGAAGACGGAGATTATCTGAAAAATGTGATGTATTAGCGCTATACATTTCGAACAATCTGATCACACATTTATTTGTCAAGTCAATATATATGGAAAAGTTAAATTAAACAAGGTGACAAAAAAAGAATTAAGAATAATTAACACAAACGTCTGGTAATCCAATCATATAAGGATTACCAAGGTAGGTTAGGAGTAATAACAAACTGTTTTTGAATACACAAGGGGGGCGCTAATACAACACATTTTTCAGATAATCTCCGTCTTCTAACAATGCTATAAAAATTTATTTTATTTATCGTTTCCATTTATTCATGTCAACATTCATCAATTTGTTTATGTCACTTCGGTTGAAACATTTTCTCGTGAGTGTGTCTTGACTCTCCGTAATATTATAATACAAATTCAGTGAACACAATTTGAGAGAACAGACTTTGATACTACAATCATCGGGATGAGAGCACATAATGACTTATTTTGCATAGGATAAAATTATTCATGTATATGTTGTTAAATGTTTACAAAAGTTCATCCGAGGTATTTTTTCATTTTATCAGCTGTATATTTGTAATTGCATGGTGATACTTGTTTACTCATACTTTGAAAAGCAATTTATTGTTTGTTATCTCAAATACTTTGGTTGACAATAAATCATTCGAATGCATGTTCAGACACCATGTGCTATTCCCTGAACTCTCAAATCCTCATTATGCTTATATTTATATCATTTCCATCATTTACTGTGTAAACTCATGATGAAAATTTAATTTCAGCAGCAATACTTACTCTTGGCTTTCTTAACATATGCTATGAAAATATTATTGCAGTTATTTTTAAGTGATTTCAATCGAATAAATGTGGATTTGCTTAAATACTTTTAACTATATAACGAACCACTTGCCTGTACAATGCAAGTCCTTGAAGACATAACAACTAAGCGAATGTCAATTCCAAACAATACTAGTTTGTGTCATTGCACAACGTTTCATGATTTGTTGTGCCTATACAGATCGGATCTGTACACGTATTGAATTTCATTTACGAATGGTGAATTGAAACACTCTGTTCAGAAACCAGCAGAATCCTCAGTGTCTTTGATGATTGCATCTATTTGTGATTGGCGCGTGATCGTCAACTGACACGATGGACGAGAGATTGAAGACGAAAGAAGACAGAAACTTTTATTCCAGACTGCAGGAGGTGTCGTCTCGGTTTGAGAAGAACACGACAACCGAGTAGTGATTACAACCATGTGTGACAGTATGCTGACTGTGCAGTGGAACGCTGGTTTCCGATCACACTATATGGTCCCCATCTAATTTACCCCTTCAAATAACTTGCATTACAATCTACCGAGAGATGCAGCGTTCTGTAATAGCCACTGAGAGTTACGCCTACTGGAACTATTTAGAAAAGCACAGTTTGAATTCACTCAGCATGTGCCGAATGTTATTTCACACCTTATCTGTTTCCTCATATTCAACATATTTAAAATTCCCCAGTCTGATGCCTATTTCTGTTGCATCTGCTTAGTTCATTTTATTTATCGTTTCCATTTATTCATGTCAACATTCATCAATTTGTTTATGTCACTTCGGTTGAAACATTTTCTCGTGAGTGTGTCTTGACTCTCCATAATATTATAACACATATCTAGTGAACAAATTTCGAGAGAACAGACTTTGATACTACAATCATCGGGATGAGAGTACATAATAACTTATTTTGCATATGATAAAATTATTCATGTATATGTTGTTAAATGTTTACAAAAGTTCATCCGAGGTATTTTTTCATTTTATCAGCTGTATATTGTCATTGCATGGTGATACTTGTTTACTTATAATTTCACCAGCAGTTTATCGTTTGTTATCCCAAATAATTTGGTTGACAATAAATCATTCGGATGCATTTTCAGACACCATATACGTTCGCTGAACTCACAAATCCCAATAATGCTTTTATTTATATGTTTTTCAACAGTTACTGTATAATTTATAATGAAGAGAATTTGTCAACAGCATGACTTACGCGGAATTGGCTCTGAAAATTCGTTCAAAATAATAATGAATATATTTGGAAACGAATTCAATTAGACAAGTGAAGATTTGCCCAGATATATTTAATAAAATACAAAACACTGGCGCGTTCACTGCATTTTATTTTATTTTTTTTTATTATAGCTTGACTCCACACTGTATTTTGGTAGAGGTATGAAATATTCTGCATGTGGTAACACTTGACCGTTCACTGCTTCTCTGTGAAGACATAACGATACAGAGAATATCACTTCCAAACAATACTAAATTTAGCCATTGCACAACGTTTCATGATTTGTTGTGCCTATACAGAACGGTTCCGTACACGTATTGAATTTCATTTACGAATGATGAATGGAAACACTCTGTTCAGAAACCAGCAGAATCCTCAGTGTCTTTGATGATTGCATCTATTTGTGATTGGCGCGTGATCGTCTACTGACACGATGGACGTAATATACGAATACATATTGAGTGAACACATTTTGAGAGAACAGACTTTGATACTACAATCATCGGGATGAGAGCACATATTGACTTATTTTGCATAGGATAAAATTATTCATGTACATGTTGTTAAATGTGCACAAAAGTTCACCTGAGGTATTTTTTTCATTTTATCAGCTGTATATTTGTAATTGCATGGTGATACTTGTTTACTCATACTTTCAAAAGCATTTTATCGTTTGTTATCTCAAATACTATGAATGCCAAATAATCATTCGGATGCGTGTTTAGACACCATGTGCCATTCCCTGAACTCCTAAATCCTCATTATGCTGATATTGATATGTTTTTCAACTTTAATTGTGTAATATTGTGATAAATAATATGTTTACAACAATAATACTTACTCATGTTTTTCGCTATAATGCATTCGAATTATTATTCAATGGGTTTGAAGGAGATAAAAATTTGACAAATAGGGATATATTTCAATCGATGGAATGCAAAAGGAATCACTAGCCTGTTTCATGAAACTCGTTGAAGACATAATCATACAGCGAATATCACTTCCTCACAATACTAGTTTGTGTCATTGCACAACGTTTCATGATTTGTTGTGCCTATACAGATCGGATCTGTACACGTATTGAATTTCATTCACGAATGGTGAATTGGAACACTCTGTTCAGAAACCAGCAGAATCCTCAGTGTCTTTGATGATTGCATCTATTTGTGATTGGCGCGTGATCGTCAACTGACACGATGGACGAGAGATTGAAGACGAAAGAAGACAGAAACTTTTATTCCAGACTGCAGGAGGTGTCGTCTCGGTTTGAGAAGAACACGACAACCGAGTAGTGATTACAACCATGTCTGACATTATGGGTAAATTTTTATTTTGATGGAGTCTCACAGTGTTATACAGTAATATTTACTGACATTATGCTGACTGTGCAGTGCAACACTGGTTTCTGCTTACTCTATGTGGTCTACACATAACTGACTTTCACAAATCGCATGCATTACAATCCACTAAGAGATGAGGTGTTCCGTTATAGGCACAGATATTTATGCCTACTGGAACTATTTAGAAAGGCACAGTTTGAATTCACTCAGCATGTGCCGAATGTTATTTCACACCTTATCTGTTTCCTCATATTCAACATATTTAAAATTCCTCAGTCTGATGCCTATTTCTGTTGCATCTGCTTAGTTCATTTTATTTATCGTTTCCATTTATTCATGTCAACATTCATCAATTTGTTTATGTCACTTCGGTTGAAACATTTTCTCGTGAGTGTGTCTTGACTCTCCGTAATATTATAATACAAATTGAGTGAACACATTTTGAGAGAACAGACTTTGATACTACAATCATCGGGATGAGAGCACATTTTGACTTATTTTGCATATGATAAAATTATTTATCTACATTTTGTTAAATGTGCACAAAAGTTCATCCGAGGTATTTTTTCATTTTGTCAGGTGTATATTTGTAATTGCATGGTGATACTTGTTTACTTATACTTTCACCAACAGTTTATCGTTTTTTATCCCAAATACTTTGGTTGACAATAAATTATTTGGATGTATGTGTGTTCAACCTCGCCTAGATTACTAGGTAGCTAGAATTCTAGCCAGGCCAAAGCCCGGATAAAGAGGGAGGGTTGGGGCGTGGTGCTAGCAACCATACATCCAAAAATTAACCCAATTGCTACTAAAACTCCAACGCACAAATATTTTCAAAATTCTAAAATTACAAATAGTGACCTTATTTTTCGCTGGAATTGGGGAAGTGAAATGACGCGGGCTGGTGAAAGCCTTCAGGAAGCCAGTTAGGCGATGTGCCTTCTTTCGATGAAAGCAAAAATAAGGATGGGGACGTGGAATGTTCGTACAATGTTCGAAGCCGGGAAGGCTGCTCAGGTAGCCGCAGAAATGAGGAGATATAAAATAGAAGTGTTGGGAATCTGCGAGAGCAGAGAGAACGGATGTGTAAGGAGCCAACTGCTAACAGGAGAGACAATAATCTACTCCGGTCACCCAGAGGACGAGCACGAGCACACTGAGGGAGTAGCCATCATGATGTCACCAACAGCGGATAAAGCTCTCATGCAGTGGGAACCAATCTCCTCCTGGATAATGACAGCCAGGTTCAACTCAAAAGAAAAAAAGGTTACATTCATTCAATGCTATGCGCCTACAAACGTCTCAGAACAAGAGAAGAAGGAGGATTTCTACAGTCAACTACAAACAGTAATGGACAACGTCCCAAATGGCGATATCAAAATCCTGATGGGCGACATGAATGCGAAATTGGGAGGAGACAATACAGGAAGAGAACTCACCATGGGTCGTGAGGCCCTTGGTGAAATGAACGACAATGTTGAACTCTTCTCAGACTTCAGCGCCTTCAATGATTTGGTGATTGGTGGCAGTGTGTTCAAACACAGGGATATACACAAGGCGACATGGATTTCACCAGATGGACACACCGAAAACCAGATAGACTTCATTTCGATCTCAAGGAAATGGAGATGGAGCCTACTGGACACAAGATCGAGGAGAGGAGCAGATGTGGGTTCAGACCACTACCTAGTACAAGGGACTTTCAAGGTGAAGCTAAAAGCCTGGAGGACAGCTGAGGATAGGCCACAATACAAGTTCAACACTCAAACACTGAAGGACACAATCACAAAAGACAATTTCACGGCAACTGTCAGAGCAAAGCAGGAAACACTACGTGACATCACGGAAGAATCATGAGTGGAAGACCATTGGAACTCTCTGAAGGTGATTTTTAACGAAACGTGTTCAACGGTTTTAGGAAGAAAGAAGAAACAAGACAAGGAATGGCTCTCAACAGACACTTGGAAACTAATAGAGGAGAGGAGAAAGGTGAAAGAAAAAATGATTCAATGCAAAGATGGACAAGAGAAAGAGACGCTGAACTCAACTTACACAGCACTGGACAAAGAAGCGAAGAAGAGTGCCAGGAAGGACAAAAGACAATTCTACGACAACCTGGCTTCTGAAGCTGAGAAGGCAGCAGGCAAAAAAGACCTGAGGACACTATATCAGATAACCAAGTCTCTATCCGGGAAGAGATCAACACAAGTGAAACCTATAAAAGACAGCCAAGGGAACCCAATTATCAAAGAAGAAAGACAGATTAAACAATGGGCGGACCACTTCAAAGGACTCTTGAACAGACCACCACCTGCAAACCGTCCAGAAATACCAACAACAGCACGTACACAACTGCAAGTTGACACCGATCCTCCAACGAAAGCTGAAGTCTTGAATGCAATCAAGCTTCTGAAAGCTGGAAAAGCAGCTGGACCAGATGGAATACCCCCTGAAGCACTAAAATCGGACCCAGAAACGACAGCAAATATGCTGACTCCATTATTGCAAAAGATCTGGAAAGAGGGAAAGGTGCCTACTGACTGGATGAAAGGTTACCTCGTGAAACTACCAAAGAAGGGCGACCTGGGACTCTGCAAGAACTGGCGAGGAATCATGCTCCTGTCGACGCCAAGTAGAATCCTGAGTCGCATCATCCTGGAGAGAATAGAGGACGCACTGGATACAGAACTCCGACCAGAACAAGCTGGATTCAGGAAAGGCAAATCATGTTCTGACCAAATTGCAACTCCACGCATCATCACCGAACAAAGCATGGAATGGCAATCAAACATCTACCTCAACTTTATAGACTTTGAGAAGGCCTTCAACAGCGTTGACCGCGAAGTAATATGGAAACTATTCGAGTACTACAGCGTACCCCAAATATTCATCAACCTTATTCAACAGCTCTACGACAACGGCACATGTCAAGTCATCCACAACGGAAAACTCAGCTACGCGTTTGGAGTAAACACAGGAGTCAGACAAGGGTGCTTATTATCACCAATGATATTCCTAATTGTGCTGGACTGGATCATGCGTCAGACAGTGGGAAACAAGGAGACAGGGATATCCTGGACCGACGTGAAGAACCTAGAAGACCTTGATTTCGCGCATGATTTATGTTTGATGTCACACAAAATCGAAGACTTACAAGCGAAAACCGACAAACCGGTCGAAGAAGCAGCAAAGACAGGACTCCAGGTGAACGTAGACAAGAAGGAGGTTATAAAAATAACCAAATAACAACAACAACAGCAGCAGCAACATCCAGCGCCAATCACCATCAACGGGAAGGATTTGAAAGAGGTTACTTCATTCACTTCACTTATCTAGGGAGCATTGCCTCACCTACAGGAGGAATGGACGAGGCTGTCAAATCGAGAATCGGAAAGGCGAGAAACACATTCATCAACCTGAAACCAATCTGGAAATCTTCGTCACTCAGCATCGACAACGAAATTCGGATTTTCAATACAAACGTCAAGTCAGCTTTGCTTTACGGATCAGAAACTTGGCGAGTTACAAAGAATATTTTCAACAGCCTGTAGCAGACCTTAATCAACAACTGTCTTCGCTCTATGCTGGAGATCACATGTCCGGAAAGAATCACCAACAAGAAACTATGGGAACAAACAAAACAAGAAGCAACCGCTCAACGATTATGCAGGAGAAAGTGAAGATGGATTGGACACTCGCTGAGGAGGCCAATAGGTAACATCTCGCGTCTCGCCAGTGCTCGAGTGGAACCCGAAATGGAAGCGGCGAGTGGGACGTCCAAGGGTGACATGGAGGAAAGCGTGTTAAGAGGAGCTGACACAGTATGGACTAACATGGATGCAGGTCAAAAGTACGGCAGAAGACAGAAATAAGGGGAGAGGTGCAGTTGAAGCCCGAAGTTCCACTAGGAACCCAAGGGAACAATAATAATAATAATGTTGGTTCACGATTTTCTATTCCGTGTGCATTCAAATACAAGTAACAATATCATTTAATCTTTTTCAAGATTTACTTTGCAATTTCATTTTAAATTAAATCTTAGCGAAAGCACCACTTACCCCGTTCCTTCCCTGTGATTATTTTGTTGATAAAATTGTATATATTTGTAGGTAATTTCAATTATACAACTGAATATACACGTAAATACATTGACCACATAACGAATCACTTGCCCCTTCAACGCTTCTCGGTGAGGACGTAACAACACAGCGAATATCACTTCCTCACAATACTAGTTTGTGTCATTGCACAACGTTTCATGATTTGTTGTGCCTATACAGATCGGATCTGTACACGTATTGAATTTCATTCACGAATGGTGAATTGAAACACTCTGTTCAGAAACCAGCAGAATCCTCAGTCTCTTTGATGATTGCATCTATTTGTGATTGGCGCGTGATCGTCTACTGACACGATGGACGAGAGATTGAAGACGAAAGAAGACAGAAAGTTTTATTCTCGACTGCAGGGGTTGACGTCTCGGTTTGAGAAGAACACGACAACCGAGTAGTGATTACAACCATGTTTGACAGTATGCTGACTGTGCAGTGGAACGCTGGTTTCCGATCACACTATATGGTCCCCATCTAATTTACCCCTTCAAATAACTTGCATTACAATCTACCGAGAGATGCAGCGTTCTGTAATAGCCACTGAGAGTTACGCCTACTGGAACTATTTAGAAAAGCACAGTTTGAATTCACTCAGCATGTGCCGAAAGTTATTTCACACCTTATCTGTTTCCTCATATTCAACATATTTAAAATTCCCCAGTCTGATGCCTATTTCTGTTGCATCTGCTTAGTTCATTTTATTTATCGTTTCCATTTATTCATGTCAACATTCATCAATTTGTTTATGTCACTTCGGTTGAAACATTTTCTCGTGAGTGTGTCTTGACTCTCCGTAATATTATAATACATATTCAGTGAACACATTTTGAGAGAACAGACTTTGATACTACAATCATCGGGATGAGAGCACATAATGACTTATTTTGCATATGATAAAATTATTTATGTATATCTCGAAAAGTACGCATTCGATCATTAGTAAAATCACAGTATTTTGTCTAGCGAAGAAATTTCTTTTCAGTGGTTGCAGTTTCACGGTGTACAGTGGTGTTTGGTTTGCAGAAAATTTTATTAAGTGGCACTAAATAATTGCTCATTCAATAAACTCATATGTGTTAATTATAACGATAATTAAAATGTTATAAGGGGTAGAGTTGAATTGGATAATTTACAAAATTATTAAAGATTGTTTTATAAATGAATTGAAATCAAATATTTTTTTAAAATGTCAAGTGTTTTCTAAAAAGTTTAGGAAAGTAGGAGTACGATTACGATAGGAATGAAGATGTGAAGTGAAGTGGAAAGAATTCAAGTGGTAAAATAAAATAAAGTAAAAACTGGAAAGAGCATTACTATGACCAAGGTAGAGAAAGGGGTTTGACAAACCGTTTTTGCACGCAGTTTAGTTTACTGTTCATGTGTAGCTAAAGCTTCGGCTATGCATAAGTGAAGAAAACGTAAACTTTTGGATCGATTGGATTTTGCCATGTAGGTAACTTTGAAAGATGAATCACGTGGGGCTAAATGACCTGACTCTAACACGTGATCACAAATAGACGACTTAGCAGTTCTAAGTTCACCATACATTAAAGAGACTGGATAGCGTCCAGCTACACGTCTTCAGAGATTACGCTTTTTCTGTAATATAAATACGAAGGTAAAGCTAGAAAATGAAGCCGTTGAAAAAAAATTATTTCGCTGAACAAAAAAACTGTGTCTTCATTTATGTATATGTTGCAAAATGTGCACAAAAGTTCATCCGGGGTATCTTTTAATTTAACCAGCTGTATATTTTTATTTGCATGGTGATACTTGTTTACTCATACTTTCAAAAGCATTTTATCGTTTGTTATCCAAAATACTATAGTTGACAATAAATCATTCGATTGCATGTTCAGACACCATATGCCGTTCCCTGAACTCACAAATCCTAATAATGCTATTACTTATTTGTTTTTCAACTGTTACTGTGTAATTAAAAAAAGACCAAAATGTTTTCCACAGCAGCACTTACGCATATTTTCCTCTAAAAAGGCATTTAAAATATTTTTGAATATATTTCAAAGACAATTCAAATGAACAACTGCGTATAACACTAAATAAACTCGCTAGATAAGGAATCAATTTCACGTTCACTGCTTCTCTGTGAGGACATAAATATACAGCGAACATCACCTCCTCAAAATACTAGTTTGTGTCATTGCACAACAATTACATGATGTTTTGTGCCTGTGCAGATCAGTTCTCTAAACGTATTGAATTTCATTTACGAATGATGAATGGAAACACTCTGTTCAGAAACCAGCAGAATCCTCAGTCTCTTTGATGATTGCATCTATTTGTGAATGGCGCGTGATCATCTACTGACACGATGGACGAAAGATTGAAGACGAAAGAAGACAGAAACTTTTATTCCAGACTGCAGTGTTTGATGTCTCGGTTTGAGAAGAACACGACAACCGAGTAGTGATTACATCCATGTGTGACAGTATGCTGACTGTGCAGTGAAACACATTTTTCTGCTCACACCATGTGGTTGGCTCATTAGAATTCCGGTGTCAACCGAACTGACTTCCACAAATCACCTGAAATGAATTCAACTGGGAGATGAGGTTTTCCGTTATGGCCACTGAGAGTTACGCCTACTGGAACTATTTAGAAAGGCACAGTTTGAATTTACTCAGCATGTGTCGAATGTTATTTCACACCTTATCTGTTTCCTCATATTCAACATATTTAAAATTCCTCAGTCTGATGCCTATTTCTGTTGCATCTGCTTAGTTCATTTTATTTATCGTTTCCATTTATTCATGTCAACATTCATCAATTTGTTCATAACACTTCGGTTGAAACATTTTCTCGTGAGTGTGTCTTGACTCTCCGTAATATTATAATACAAATTGAGTGAACACATTTTGAGAGAACAGACTTTGATACTACAATCATCGGGATGAGAGCACATAATGACTTATTTTGCATATGATAAAAGCATTTAAGTATATGTTGTTAAATGTGCACAAAAGTTCATCCGAGTTATTTTTTTCATTTTATATTCTGGATATTTGTAAATGCATGGTGATACTTGTTTACTCATACTTTCACGAGCAGTTTGTCGTTTGTTATCCCAAATACTATGGTTAATAATAAATCATTCGGATGCATTTACGTT
>OX235271.1:130839-146157 GCA_944472155.2 Trichobilharzia szidati | reverse complement strand
GACTCGATGCCGTACACACCAAAGTTATATGGAGGAATTACTTCAAGCTTTATTTTTTTCCCAAGTATTTGTAATCCATCCAAAACATACTTGGGTTTCTTTTGTTAATGCGAAGACAATATTTCTATATTTCTTGATGTGTTCCATTGAATGACTCGTTATCATATTGTTCCCATAGACAAGATGACTGCAACCTTATAATTTTACCATGAACCAAATTTATGTAATTTAAATAATACTTATCCATGCCTGTGCAATTGGTGTGTCCTACACAGGTAGGAAAACATGTATTTTATTAAATTACTATTATTAAATATGCTTACTAATCGTATATTTAATTTATCATATTGATGATGCCTGTAAACTGGCGTCCCTCATGTAAAAAATGAGAATATACTATTATTATTATTATTATACAAAGAATAATGGTATGCTGAAGCTGCATTTAGATCACAGAATCTCGTTCAATGAATTTCAATGCGTTTTAATGTCCAGAAGTTCCCATTTAGACACATTTCTATGAGCATTATCACTAGTCATATGCAAACACATCGCATGATTATTGTTATCTAGAGATCAAGAGATTTGATCTTCGTTCTTATCAACGGAAATAATCCCCAGCAGTCATGATTACTAGTTTAGACACATAAGCCGTTCCTAATATTAAGAGGCTAGCAATATCAGATCTCTAGATAACAATAATCATGCGATGTGTTTGCATATGACTAGTGATAATGCTCATAGAAATGTGTCTAAATGGGAACTTCTGGAAATTAAAACGCATTGAAATTCATTGAACGAAATTCTGTGATCTAAATGCAGCTTCAGCATACCATTATTCTTCGCATGGAAACAAAATTGATATATCAATTGATATATCAATTCCAATCCCCGAGTACCCTACCCTATTTCCACACCTTCTCAAGTAGTGGCGTCATCAAGTCCGCTATTGTCTCTGGGTCCATTTTCAATGCTTCTGCTGGGATTCCATCTAGTCCTGCTGCTTTTCCAGCTTTAAGCATCTTCATTGCCTTCAGGACTTCAGATTTCGTTGGGGGGTTGGTGTTCACTGGCAGCTCTGTCTCCGTCGTTGGTATTGTTGGGCGCGTTGTAGGTGGTGGTCGATTTAGGAGTGTTTCGTGTTAACCATGACCATTGTGTAAAGTCAACTCCCTCAATACTTATTACCCCATTGTGTTTCTTATCTAATATTTCCGTCTATTTATGATAATATTACATTTACTGATTCCCTAGTTGTACCTCTCTGCTCTATCATCTCAACGTCCTGTCAACGTTGCTATGAATATGTTTGATTCCTTATTGAACGAAAAGTCAGCAGCTATAATTCAAATATTTTTGTGCAATCTTCCTGTTTATGATTATAGTTTAATCTCTATTTGTAATTTTATTAATTTGCCCCTTCACCAGAAATAGTTCCCAGACTGGCTCACCCATTCAGTATAAAATGATGAATGTATGGCCTAGTTTACGACTTCGTCGCAAAGAAGGCATTCTTCGATGGAATCGTCATTTTATTATTTCCTATGATCTTATATTTATATTCCATAATTTATTTACGAGATGAGGACTACCTTAGTGTCAATTGAATGTTGAACCTCGCCTAGTTAACTAGCTCTTGAGTTCTCCAGCCAGTCTCCAGCCAGAAGAAAGAAGGAGGGTTGCGCATTAGGCTAGCCACTCTACCCCACAAAGTCAGTCAAACTTCTACAGAAAATTCAACGCACGAAAAATATATTGAAAATGCAAAACAACTGATTAACGGTATTATTCTTCGCAGGAATCGAAGAGGCGAAATGACACATCCAGCTGATGAAAGCTTTCGGGAAGCCAGTCAGACATCAGATGTGTCTTCTATCGATGAAAGCCAGAATAAGAATGAGAAAGTGGAATATTCACACAACGCACGAAGCCGGCTGATTAGGCTGCCCACATAGCCAAAGAAATGCGGGGATATGGCACAGAAATGCTGGATATCTGCGAGAGCAGGTGCAATGGATGTGCACTATAGAAATTGTCTACTAGTGTGTCAATAATCCAATCCGGTTACCAAGACCACAACCATGAGCATACTGAGTCAGACAGTGGCTATCACGATGTCACCAGAGGCAGCCAAAACTTAATGCAGTGGCAACCAGTTTCATCCAGAATTATGAGAGCGAGATTCAGTTCAGATGGAAGGAAAGTTAATGAAGGGAAAACCTACAGGCGTTCAATGAACTGCAAATATCAGACGAAAATCTGAGCCATAACGTGGAAACACTGAGGAAACCTGCGTGGAAAAATATTGGAACTCTCTTAAGGTGATGTTCAAAAAACAACCGTTTTATGCAGAAACTGGTGGCAAGAAAAGGAATTCATCCCAACGGACACATGTTGTGGTGAGAGCTGTTTACTAGCCAAATTGGTAGACAGTAATTTACGTCAATATTCACGTTCTCAAGATTTGTCGTGAGAAAATGTGAACAAAGATTGATTCAAAACCGACCACAGCAGACTTTGTGTAGGCGGATGCAGTTAACATATAGATGATTTGACATTCAAGAAACAGTCACAAAGAGAAGAAAGATTAACTATACGTGAGTAACAACCAATCGGAAGACTGTGTTTGTTTACTTAACTATCCATAGTGATGTACATGAAAATATATAAATATGCGTTGATTTCCTTAATAAATGATCTGTTGCCTGACTCTTGCCTTCTGTCGTTACAATGTAAGCTGATAGAAAAAAAGGAAGATGGTGAAAGTGAAAATGAATAAATGCAAAGGTGGAAAACAGAAGGAGAAGCTGAGTTCAGTGTACGTTGCACTATATAAAGAAGGGAAGAAGATTGCGAAGGAAACACTTATTGTTTCTTATTTGCACGCTGTTCTGCGTCTTGTATAACTGAACAAAATTGTACTGAATTCGTTCAATGGGAGACACACTGAAACAGGTCTAGTTTCAATGACTGATCTTCCGTTTACTTTCTTTCGTTTTAAAAATTTGGTATAAATGCATTTGGTCATAATACTATTATTATTAACAATGAACAGTCGAAAGATGTGAAAATGATAAGACGGTATAGATAACAAACAAGGTTGGGGACAGAAACCTCGTTTCATCCTACTAAACCAATTAGCTGACGACAGTAGAAGGTGCCATGCAGCGAAAAAATTCTCGTGTGAATAGTAGTTCAGAGAAAACCAAGGAACTGAGCATAGTTGATTTTCTGTGTCATTAAAGTCTGTTCGTTTCACTGCTTCGTGTCTTTTACAAAGGATGATGGATGAGTCCGCGAATAAAGGAAGCAAATTAATATTTTCTTCCTACATAGCATTGTTGTACTCAACCACATTTCAAACAGTTTTCTTTATACAGCAAGATAGGAACCGTTCTGGCGTCTTTAGTGATATGATCGCGGAGATTTTCGACGCTCCATTTGAAAATCTTTAGTATCCTTCTTGTGTTTGCTTATGAATTTTGATACTCAGCAGATAACTTCAAGTAACAAGCTAATCTCTTTCTGATTGATAATTTCCCGTTAACGTTGACCGAACCGAGTAAGTAAAATTCGTGAAAATCCGAACACGAGATCGCCTTCGAATTCAAATGAATTAATAAAGCCGTCGACAATATGAGGCCTATTATCTGCATACGCAAAGCGATAGGTGGAAACTGAAAGCGCCCTCAACAAATACTGATTGAAATATTTGTTAAGCGCAGGCGGATTTCTGCCATTCGGCCTAAAACTTACTTTGTCTAGTCGAGTGTTCACATCTCAATCATCAAGTTAACACAAGAAATACCATTTAGAATACACCATTTGTCGCCTATTAAAAGTATTTTACATATACAATCACATAACACAGAGACTTTTAGTAAACATTTGAACACTTTTCACAGATAATGTCGATACAGTGAAGCTTTTTATTCAAATCAGACATAGAAAACAAATGCAGCAAGATGCAATAGTAAAGATGGATTGTGAAATACATTTATTTACTAGTCAACTTTGAAAAAAATACAACAAATTTTCGAGATTACAGAAAATTAATCTACATGGTTTAAGTGAAATTGGAAACTTTCATATTAATTTGTTGTGTAATGGACATGAAGAGTATATTATTCGTTACACACCATGAAAACAACCGAGTGAATCAGTAGAAACAACGCGTAAATAAAACGCAGGAGCTGCTAACCGCCTTAAACAAATGAAGAAAGAGAGTCGATTAGTCAAAATACTTTATGGCATATAACGTAGGATATACAAAAAGAAGGAGGAGAATATCATCAGAGGGGTTGATAAAACTGAATAACGTTCTCAAACGAACTGACTTCAGCAAATCACTTGCATTACAATCCACTGAGAGATGCGGCGTTCTGTTATAGCCACTGAGAGTTACGCCTACTGGAACTATTTAGAAAGGCACAGTTTGAATTCACTCAGCATGTGCCGAATGTTATTTCACACCTTATCTGTTTCCTCATATTCAACATATTTAAAATTCTCCAGTCTGATGCCTATTTCTGTTGCATCTGCTTAGTTTATTTTATTTATCGTTTCCATTTATTCATGTCAACATTCATCAATTTGTTTATGTCACTTCGGTTGAAACATTTTCTCGTGAGTGTGTCTTGACTCTCCTTAATATTATAATACAAATTCAGTGAACACATTTTGAGAGAACAGACTTTGATACTACAATTATCGGGATGAGAGCACATATTGACTTATTTTGCATATGATAAAATCATTCATGTATATGTTGGAAAATGTGCACAAAAGTTCATCCGAGGTATTTTTTTATTTTATCAGCTGTATATTTGTCATTGCATGGTGATAATTGTTTACTCATACTTTCACCAGCAGTTTATCGTTTGTTATCCCGAATACTTTGGTTGACAATAAATCATTCGGATGCATGTTCAGACACCATGTGCTATTCCCTGAACTCTCAAATCCTCATTATGCTTATATTTATATCATTTCAATCATTTACTGTGTAAACTCATGATGAAAATTTAATTTCAACAGCATTACTTACTCTTGGCTTTCTTAACATATGCTATGAAAATATTATTGAAGTCATTTTAAAGTGATTTCAATCGAATAAATGTGGATTTGCTTAAATACTTTTGACTATATAACGAACCACTTGCCTGTACAATGCATGTCCTTGAAGACATAAGAACTAAGCGAATATCAGTTCCAGACAATATTAGTTTGTGTTATTGCACAACGTTTCATGATTTTTGTGCCTATACAGATCGGTTTTGTACACGTATTGAATTTCATTTACGAATGGTGAATTGAAACACTCTGTTCAGAAACCAGCAGAATCCTCAGTCTCTTTGATGATTGCATATATTTGTGATTGGCGCGTGATCGTCTACTGACACGATGTACGAGAGATTGAAGACGAAAGAAGACAGAATCTTTTATTCCAGACTGCAGGAGGTGTCGTCTGAGTTTGAGAAGAACACGACAACCGAGTAGTGATTACAACCATGTCTGACATTATGGGTAAATTTTTATTTTGATAGAGTCTCACAGTGTTATACAGTAATATTTACTGACATTATGCTGACTGTGCAGTGCAACACTGGTTTCTGCTCATTCTATGTGATCTACACATAACTGACTTTCACAAATCGCATGCATTACAATCCACTGAGCGATCAGGTGTTCCGTTATAGGCACAGATATTTATGCCTACTGGAACTATTTAGAAAGGCACAGTTTGAATTCACTCAGCATGTGCCGAATGTTATTTCACACCTTATCTGTTTCCTCATATTCAACATATTTAAAATTCTCCAGTCTGATGCCTATTTCTGTTGCATCTGCTTAGTTTATTTTATTTATCGTTTCCATTTATTCATGTCAACATTCATCAATTTGTTTATGTCACTTCGGTTGAAACATTTTCTCGTGAGTGTGTCTTGACTCTCCTTAATATTATAATACATATTCAATGAACACATTTTGAGAGAACAGACTTTGATACTACAATTATCGGGATGAGAGCACATATTGACTTATTTTGCATATGATAATATCATTTATGTATATGTTGGAAAATGTTCACAAAAGTTCATCCGAGGTATTTTTTCATTTTATCAGCTGTATATTTGTCATTGCATGGTGATAATTGTTTACTCATACTTTCACCAGCAGTTTATCGTTTGTTATCCCGAATACTTTGGTTGACAATAAATCATTCGGATGCATGTTCAGACACCATATACCGTTCGCTGAACTCACAAATCCCAATAATGCTTTTATTTATATGTTTTTCAACTGTTACTGTATAATTTATAATGAAGAGAATTTTTCAACAGCATTACTTACGCGGAATTGGCTCTGAAAATTCGTTCAAAATAATAATGAATAGATTTGGAAACGAATTCAATTAGACAACTGCAGATATGCCCAGATATATTTAATAAAATACAAAACACTGGCGCGTTCACTGCATGTTATTTTATTTTTTTATTATAGCTTGACTCCACACTGTATTTTGGTACAGGTATGAAATATTCTGCATGTGATAACACTTGCCCGTTCACTGCTTCTCTGTGAAGACATAACGATACAGAGAATATCACTTCCGAAAAATACTAAATTTAGCCATTGCACAACGTTTCATGATTTGTTGTGCCTATACAGATCGGTTTTGTACACGTATTGAATTTCATTTACGAATGGTGAATTGAAACACTCTGTTCAGAAACCAGCAGAATCCTCAGTCTCTTTGATGATTGCATCTATTTGTGATTGGCGCGTGATCGTCTACTGACACGATGGACGTAATATACGAATACATATTGAGTGAACACATTTTGAGAGAACAGACTTTGATACTACAATCATCGGGATGAGAGCACCTATTGACTTATTTTGCATATGATAAAATTATGCATGTATATGTTGGAAAATGTGCACAAAAGTTCATCCGAGGTATTTTTTTATTTTATCAGCTGTATATTTGTAATTGCATGGGGATACATGTTTACTCATACATTCACAAGCAGTTTATCGTTTGTTATCTCAAATACTATGAATGACAAATAATCATTCGGATGCATGTTTAGACACCATGTGCCATTCCCTGAACTCCTAAATCCTCATTATGATGATATTGATATGTTGTTTAACTTTAATTGTGTACTAGTGTGATAAATAATATGTTTACAACACTAATACTTACTCATGTTTTTCGCTATAATGCATTCGAATTATTATTCAATGGGTTTGAAGGAGATAAAATTTTGACAAATAGGGATATATTCCAATCGATGGAATCCAAAAGGAATCACTAGCCTGTTTCATGAAACTCGTTGAAGACATAATCATACAGAGAATATCACCTATTCACAATACTAGTTTGTGTCATTGCACAACGTTTCATGATTTGTTGTGCCTGTACAGATCGGTTTTGTACACGTATTGAATTTCATTTACGAATGGTGAATTGAAACACTCTGTTCAGAAACCAGCAGAATCCTCAGTCTCTTTGATGATTGCATATATTTGTGATTGGCGCGTGATCGTCTACTGACACGATGTACGAGAGATTGAAGACGAAAGAAGACAGAAACTTTTATTCTCGACTGCAGGGGTTGACGTCTCGGTTTGAGAAGAACACGACAACCGAGTAGTGATTACAACCCTGTCTGACAGTATGCTGACTGTGCAGTGGAACGCTGGTTTCTGCTAACACCATGTGGTTGGCTCATTTGAATTCCGGTCTCAACCGAACTGACTTCCACAAATCACATGCGTTACAATCCACTGAGCGATCAGGTGTTCCGTTATGGCCACTGAGAGTTACGCTTACTGGAACTATTTAGAAAGGCACAGTTTGAATTTACTCAGCATGTGTCGAATGTTATTTCACACCTTATCTGTTTCCTCATATTCAACATATTTAAAATTCTCCAGTCTGATGCCTATTTCTGTTGCATCTGCTTAGTTTATTTTATTTATCGTTTCCATTTATTCATGTCAATATTCATCAATTTGTTTATGTCACTTCGGTTGAAACATTTTCTCGTCAGTGTGTCTTGACTCTCCATAATATTATAACACATATCTAGTGAACACATTTTGAGAGAACAGACTTTGATAATACAATCATCGGGATGAGAGCACATATTGACTGATTTTGCACATGATAAAATTATTCATGTATGTGTTGGAAAATGTTCACAAAAGTTCATCCGAGGTATTTTTTCATTTTATAAGCTGGATATTTGTAATTGCATGGTGATGCTTTTAACTCATACTTTCACCAGCAGTTTATCGTTTGTTATCCCAAATAATTTGGTTGACAATAAAGTATTTGGATGTATGTTGTTTCAACCTCGCCTAGATTACTAGGTCACTAGTATTTTAGCCGGTCGCAAGCCTGGATAAAGAAGGAGGGTTGGGGCATGTTGCTAGCAACTCCACCCTTAAAACTTAACCAAATTGCTACTTAAACTTCAACGCACAAATATTTTCAAAATTCTAAAATGACAAATAGTGACCTTATTTTTCGCTGGAATCGGGGAACTGAAATTTCGCAGGCTGGTGAAAGCCTTCGGGAGGCCAGTCAGCCAATATTCCTTTTTTCGATGAAAGCGAAATTAACGATGTTGACGTTGAATATTCGTACAATGTACGAAACTGGAAAGGCTGCCCAGGTAGCTGCAGAAATGAGAAGATATAAAATAGAAGTGTTGGGAATCTGCGAGAGCAGATGGAACGGATGTGGAAGGAGCCAACTATCAACTGGAGAGACAATAATCTACTCCGGTCACCCAGAATACAACCACGAGCACACCGAAGGAGTGGCCATCATGATGTCACCAACAGCGGCTAAAGCTCTCATGCAGTGGGAACCAATCTCCTCCAGGATAATGACAGCCAGGTTCAGTTCAAAAGGAAGGGAGGTTACATTCATTCAATGCTATGCGCTTACAAACGTCTCAGAACAACAGAAGAAGGAGGCCTTCTACAGTCAACTACAAACAGTAATGGACAACGTCCCAAAGAGCGATATCAAAATCCTGATGGGTGATATGAAAGTGAAGCTGGGAGGAGACAATACAGGAAGAGAACTCACCATGGGTCACGAG
The DNA here is from genome assembly GCA_944472155.2 of Trichobilharzia szidati. NCBI lineage: Eukaryota > Metazoa > Platyhelminthes > Trematoda > Strigeidida > Schistosomatidae > Trichobilharzia > Trichobilharzia szidati. The sequence goes on along the minus strand of OX235271.1, from coordinate 137,032 downwards.
GCCCTCGGTGAAATGAGCGACAATGTTGAACTCTTCTCAGACTTCTGCGCCTTCAATGATTTGGTGATTGGTTCCAGTGTGTTCAAACACAAGGATATACACAAGACGACATGGATTTCACCAGATGGACACACCAAAAACCAGATAGACTTCATTTCAATCTCAAGGAAATGGAGATGGAGCCTACTGGGCACAAGATCGAGGAGAGGAGCAAATGTGGGTTCAGACCACTATCTAGTCCAAGGGACTTTCAAGGTGAAGCTAAAAGCCTGGAGGACAGCCGAGGATAGGCCACAATACAAGTTCAACACTCAAACACTGAAAGACACAATCACAAAAGACAATTTCACTGCAACTGTCAGAGCAAAGCAGGAAACACTACGTGACATCACGGAAGAATCATGAGTGGAAGACCATTGGAACTCTCTGAAGGTGATTTTTAACGAAACGTGTTCAGCGGTTTTAGGAATAAAGAAGAAACAAGACAAGGAATGGCTCTCAACAGACACTTGAAAACTAATAGAGGAGAGGAGAAAGGTGAAAGAGAAAATGATTCAATGCAAAGATGGACAAGAGAAAGAGACGCTGAACTCAAATTACACAGCACTGGACAAAGAAGTGAAGAAGAGTGCCAGGAAGGACAAAAGACAATTCTACGACAACCTGGCTACTGAAGCTGAGAAGGCAGCAGGCAAAAGGGACCTGAGGACACTATATCAGATAACCAAGTCTCTATCCGGGAAGAGATCAACACAAGTGAAACCTATAAAAGACAGCCAAGGGAACCCAATTATCAAAGAAGAAAGACAGATTAAACAATGGGCGGACCACTTCAAAGGACTCTTGAATCGACCACCACCTACAACTCGTCCAGAAATACCAACAACAGCACGTACACAACTGCAAGTTGACACCGATCCTCCAACGAAAGCTGAAGTCATGAATGCAATCAAGCTTCTGAAAGCCGGAGAAGCAGCTGGACCAGATGGAATACCCCCTGAAGCACTAACATCGGACCCAGAAACGACAGCAGATATGCAGACTCCATTATTGCAAAAGGTCTGGAAGGAGGGAAAGGTGCCTACTGACTGAAGGAAAGGTTACCTCATGAAACTACCAAAGAAAGGCGACTTAGGACTCTGCAAGAACTGGCGAGGAATCATGCTCCTGTCGACGCCAAGTAAAATCCTGAGTCGCATCATCCTGGAGAGAATAGAGGACGCACTGGATACAGAACTCCGACCAGAACAAGCTGGATTCAGGAAAGGCAAATCATGTTCTGACCAAATTGCAACTCTACGCATCATCACCGAACAAAGCATGGAATGGCAATCAATTCTCTACCTCAACTTCATAGACTTTGAGAAGGCCTTCGACAGCGTTGACCGCGAAGTAATATGGAAACTACTCGAGTACTACGGCGCACCCCAAATATTCATCAACCTTATTCAACAACTGTACGACAACGGCACATGTCAAGTGATCCACAACGGAAAACTCAGCTACGCGTTTGGAGTAAACACAGGAGTCAGACAAGGGTGCTTATTATCACCAATGATATTCCTAATTGTGGTGGACTGGATTATGCGTCGTCAGACAGTGGGAAACGAAAAGACAGGGATATCCTGGACCGACGTGAAGAACCTAGAAGACCTGGATTTTGCGGATGATTTATGTTTGATGTCACACAAAATCGAAGACTTACAAGCGAAAACCGACAAACCGGTCGAAGAAGCAGCAAAGACAGGACTCCAGGTGAACGTAGACAAGAAGGAGGTTATGAAAATAACCAACCAACAACAGCAGCAACATCCAGTGCCAATCACCATCAACGGGAGGGATTTGAAAGAGGTTACTTCTTTCACTTATCTAGGGAGCATTGTCTCAACCACAGGAGGAACGGACGAGGATGTCAAATCGAGCGAGAATCGGGAAGGCGAGAAACACATTCATCAACCTGAAACAACCAATCTGGAAATCTTCGTCACTCACCATCAACAACAAAATTCGGATTTTCAATACAAACGTGAAGTCAATTTTGCTATGCGGATCAGAAACTTGGTGGGTCACCAAGAATATTTTCAACAGCCTGTTGCAGACCTTTATCAACAACTGTCTTCGCTCCATACTGAAGATTAGATTGCCGGAAAGAATCACAAACAAGAAGCTGTGGGAACAAACGAAACAGGAACCAATCGCCCAACAAATATGCAGGAGAAAGTGGAGATGGATTGGACACTCGCTGAGGAGGCCGTTGAGTGACATCACGCGTCAGGCCCTCGAGTGGAACCCGAAAGGGAAGCGGCGCGTGGGACGTCCAAGGGTGACATGGACGAGATCGTGTGAGGAAGAGATGAAACAGTATGGACTAACATGGATGCAAGTGAAAAGTACAGCAGAAGACAGAAGCAAGTGGAGGCGTGCAGTTGAAGCCCTATGTTCCACTAGGAGCCCAAGGGAACAATAATAATAATAATGTTGGTTCACGATTTTCTATTCCGTGTGCACTCAAACACAAGTAACAATATCATTTGAATCTTTTTCAAGAGTTACATTGCAATTTCATTTTGAATTAAATCTAAGCGAAAGCACCACTTACCCCGTTCCTTCCCTGTGATTATTTTGTTGATAAAATTGTATATATTTGTAAGTAATTTCAATTATACAACTGAATATACACGTAAATACATTGACCACATAACGAATCACTTGCCCCTTCAACGCTTCTCGGTGAGGACATAACCATTCAGAGAATATCACTTCCTCACAATACTAGTTTGTGTCATTGCACAACGTTTCATGATTTGTTGTGCCTATACAGATCGGTTTTGTACACGTATTGAATTTCATTTACGAATGGTGAATTGAAACACTCTGTTCAGAAACCAGCAGAATCCTCAGTCTCTTTGATGATTGCATCTATTTGTGATTGGCGCGTGATCGTCTACTGACACGATGTACGAGAGATTGAAGACGAAAGAAGACAGAAACTTTTATTCCAGACTGCAGGAGGTGTCGTCTCGGTTTGAGAAGAACACGACAACCGAGTAGTGATTACAACCATGTCTGACATTATGGGTAAATTTTTATTTTGATAGAGTCTCACAGTGTTATACAGTAATATTTACTGACATTATGCTGACTGTGCAGTGCAACACTGGTTTCTGCTCATTCTATGTGATCTACACATAACTGACTTTCACAAATCGCATGCATTACAATCCACTGAGCGATCAGGTGTTCCGTTATAGGCACAGATATTTATGCCTACTGGAACTATTTAGAAAGGCACAGTTTGAATTCACTCAGCATGTGCCGAATGTTATTTCACACCTTATCTGTTTCCTCATATTCAACATATTTAAAATTCTCCAGTCTGATGCCTATTTCTGTTGCATCTGCTTAGTTTATTTTATTTATCGTTTCCATTTATTCATGTCAACATTCATCAATTTGTTTATGTCACTTCGGTTGAAACATTTTCTCGTCAGTGTGTCTTGACTCTCCATAATATTATAACACATATCTAGTGAACACATTTTGAGAGAACAGACTTTGATACTACAATCATCGGGATGAGAGCACATAATGACTGATTTTGCATATGATAAAATTATTCATGTATATGTTGGAAAATGTGCACAAAAGTTCATCCGAGGTATTTTTTCATTTTATCAGGTGTATATATACGAATACGTTGCGTATCCACTGCTTCTCGTTGAGGACATACCCATTCAGAAAATATCACTTCCTCACAATACTAGTTTGTGTCATTGCACAACGTTTCATGATTTTTGTGCCTATACAAATTGGTTCTGTACACGTATTGAATTTCATTTACGAATGGTGAATGGAAACACTCTGTTCAGAAACCAGCAGAATCCTCAGTCTCTTTGATGATTGCATATATTTGTGATTGGCGCGTGATCGTCTACTGACACGATGTACGAGAGATTGTAGACGAAAGAAGATAGAAAGTTTTATTCTCGACTGCAGGGGTTGACGTCTCGGTTTGAGAAGAACACGACAACCGAGTAGTGATTACAACCCTGTCTGACAGTATGCTGACTGTGCAGTGGAACGCTGGTTTCTGCTAACACCATGTGGTTGGCTCATTTGAATTCCGGTCTCAACTGAACTGACTTCCACAAATCACATGCGTTACAATCCACTGAGCGATCAGGTGTTCCGTTATAGCCACTGAGAGTTACGCCTACTGGAACTATTTAGAAAGGCACAGTTTGAATTCACTCAGCATGTGTCGAATGTTATTTCACACCTTATCTGTTTCCTCATATTCAACATATTTAAAATTCTCCAGTCTGATGCCTATTTCTGTTGCATCTGCTTAGTTTATTTTATTTATCGTTTCCATTTATTCATGTCAACATTCATCAATTTGTTTATGTCACTTCGGTTGAAACATTTTCTCGTGAGTGTGTCTTGACTCTCCGTAATATTATAATACATATTGAGTGAACACATTTTGAGAGAACAGACTTTGATACTACAATCATCGGGATGAGAGCACATATTGACTTATTTTGCATATGATAAAGTTATTTATGTATATCTCGAAAAGTACCCATTCGATCATTAGTAAAATCACAGTTTTTTTGTCTAGCGAAGAAATTTCTTTGCAATGGTTGCAGTTTCCTGGTGTACAGTGGTGTTTGGTTTGCAGAAAATTTTATTAAGTGGCACTAAATAATTGCTCATTCAATATTCTTATAGGTGTTAATTATGACGATAATTAAAATGTTATAAGGGGTAGAGTTGAATTGGATAATTTACAAAATTATTAAAGATTGTTTTATAAATGAATTGAAATCAAATATTTTTTTTCAATGTCAAATGTTTTCTAAAAAGTTTAGGAAAGTAGGAGTACGATTACGATAAGAATGAAGATGTGAAGTGAAGTGGAAAGAATTCAAGTGGTAAAATAAAATAAATTAAAAACTGGAAAGAGCATTACTATGACCAAGGTAGAGAAATGGGTTTGACAAACCGTTTTTGCACGCAGTTTAGTTTACTGTTCATGTGTAGCTAAAGCTTCGGCTATGCATAATTGAAGAAAACGTAAACTTTTGGATCGATTGGTTTTTGCCATGTAGGTAACTTTGAAAGATGAATCACGTGGGGCTAAATGACCTGACTATAACACGTGATCACAAATAGACGACTTAGCAGTTCTAAGTTCACCATACATTAAAGAGACTGGATAGCGTCCAGCTACACGTCTTCAGAGATTACGCTTTTTCTGTAATATAAATACGAATGTAAAGCTAGAAAATGAAGCCGTTGAAAAAAAATTATTTCGCTGAACAAAAAAAACTGTCTTCATTTATGTATATGTTGCAAAATGTGCACAAAAGTTCATCCGGGGTATCTTTTAATTTTACCAGCTGTATATTTTTATTTGCATGGTGATACTTGTTTACTCATACTTTCAAAAGCAGTTTATCGTCTGTTATCCAAAATACTATGGTTGACAATAAATCATTCGATTGCATGTTCATACACCATATGCCGTTCCCTGAACTCACAAATCCTAATTATGCTATTACTTATTTGTTTTTCAACTGTTACTGTGTAATTAAATAAAGACCAAAATGATTTCCACAGCAGCACTTACGCATATTTTCCTCTAAAAAGGCATTTAAAATATTTTTGAATATATATTTCAAAGACAATTCAAATGAACAACTGCGTATAACAGTAAATAAACTCGCTAGATAAGGAATCAATTTCACGTTCACTGCTACTCTGTGAGGACATAAATATACAGCGAACATCACCTCCTCACAATACCAGTTTGTGTCATTGCACAACGTGTACATGATGTTTTGTGCCTGTGCAGATCGGTTTTGTACACGTATTGAATTTCATTTACGAATGGTGAATTGAAACACTCTGTTCAGAAACCAGCAGAATCCTCAGTCTCTTTGATGATTGCATATATTTGTGATTGGCGCGTGATCGTCTACTGACACGATGTACGAGAGATTGTAGACGAAAGAAGATAGAAAGTTTTATTCTCGACTGCAGGGGTTGACGTCTCGGTTTGAGAAGAACACGACAACCGAGTAGTGATTACAACCCTGTCTGACAGTATGCTGACTGTGCAGTGGAATGCTGGTTTCTGCTAACACCATGTGGTTGGCTCATTTGAATTCCGGTCTCAACCGAATTG
>OX235271.1:0-130341 GCA_944472155.2 Trichobilharzia szidati | reverse complement strand
CGCGAAAACCAATGAACCACTGCCTAATAGGTATCACATCAAAGACACAAGTACTTCCCTGTGAATGATGGCAACGAGTCAACCTAAGAAAGCTAGGATTACTGGCAACGTATGTCATTTTCTTGTGTACGATTCACCAGACTCTCACGAGGCACACACTAAGCAACAGAAAAGCTCACACTTCTATAAAGATCGGAGATTGAACAGAAATACCAGCATAAATGAAAGCGTATTCTCGCTCATCTCAATTGTTTACGCATCAACAGTATGCTTACACAGATACAAAACTTTGTTTTCACTCAAACTGCTGCCACGTTTCCATCTAGTCGACGTCTGCCCTCCTGTTTGCCTTCAGTTATCTCAAAATTATCTGCATTTTGTTTACTTCTGCAACTAAGAAATGAAAAGGGAGTTGGCGTCATTGACGAGTAGATGATTATTTTCAAATAAGAAGAGAGACCGGTAAACAATCAGTGGTAATTTGCCATATCACTTCACTGGAATCATGTGATTCCTCATGGCTTCATTATTGTCATAATTGTTTTCGTTCCGCACATTCACGCAAACAACTCAAATTAATTTATCAGTGGATTATGCACAGTCTTGTTCACAGATTTATTCTCATTCAAATCATTATCATGGTTTCGTATACGTGTTTGTGTTTAGCTTATTTGCACTCAGAATCCTCTCCTCAATTCACGCATCCACAATCTTCTCCTCACCACTAGGACGCATCTGATATATTTTATTTACGTCTTCGCAGTCTCTCTTCTAACTGAAACTGTTGCTACCATATTGTGTTTTATTACGTGGAGTTCACTGAAGTCTCAGTAATAACACACTAGTCATGAGAAAATACATCAGATATACTTCTAAGATTGTGCATCGCTTTTTTTATAATTATGGAGTTTCGGCTATGTCAGTTATTATTATTAGTTTGTTAGATATGAAACTCTCTGAAACCTGTCATCTGTCTAGCTTTTCATTTTGGCCGACATACTTCAGTTGTAGGGGCAGCAACGTTCCAACCACAGGCAGAACGGATGAACATATCAACGGCATCAACAATGGGCAGAGCAAAGTGCAACTTCATCAATCTGAAACCAGTTTGGAAATCTAAAACACTCAGAATCCAGAAGACGTTTTGGATTTTCAACACCAAATATCAAGTTAGTCAGCTCCTGTATACAGGTGAGAAATTTGAACTGATTGTCACGAAAACCGTTCACAGAAGGCCACTGCAGACTTTTGTGAACAAATGTTCACGCTCAATATATAAGATCACAGTGCCAGAAATAATCAGCAAACTAATGTGCAGGTGTATTGACAGAAGACGAGAGCCAGACAACCGATTGTTAATTGAGAAAATCAAGATTTAACTATAGAAGCAACCTCTTCTGTGTATTTGTTTTCTCACTGAAGCTTATTCTGTTATCTCTTCTTGAACTTTCCTCAGAAATTCAAGCCATACCTCTGCGAATCATATTTCTATATGCTATCTTCACTGTGATTGACTCGAGATTATCTTAAGGTTAAGCTTTGTTTTTGGTTTTCTCATAACCCTGATTCGGAACGTGAACATTGACGTGAATTGTTGTCTACAATTTTGGCTTGCAGCCAGCTCTCATCACATAGGATCGAACCGACAGATAACCCTTCGCTCAAGAATATGAAGGACAAAATGGTTACAGATTGGGAGCATACTGAGGAGACCAACAGCATTCTTCATGCCTTCATGAAGAACCACAGTCTCTAATGTTATGACGGCATTTGGAGAATCGTGGATGTTTGTAGAAGTCAATATCTAGGCTTCGTGTTCAAGACATATTATTGATTTGGAACTCAGTGTAGTGTTATCAGTAATAATACCTACAAATTTAGTTTACTTCCACCTGCGTCTATTGGCTTCCACTGCTAGTTGATTTTTCTATCTACTAAGTCTCATATGCTCTCTCACTCTCTGATAAAATGATACTAATCAAATCTTCAATTTCGAAATTTTTGAAAAGAAGCGCGAATCTATTAAGCGAGCCTCTTTAAATTAAATAAGGTATATTTATATTTCAATAGTTTACGCACAATGATAAGTCTTGTTATTGGTAATATTTCGAGCAAAATTACTGCTCGTGTTCACACCACTGCTGGAATTGTTTTGCTCGAAATATTACCAATAACAAAACTTACATTGTGTGTAAACTATTGAAATATAATTATACCTTATTTTATCTGATCCGCAATGCTCAAAATTTACTCTATAAATTTAGTGTGAAAATTCATCCGTTAAGTAAAGTCAAGTTTCTATAAGTGTCGTGCATTCCAGCAGTGATTTCCAAATCTCTTCCATCTTCTAAATTTCAAAAAAATTTTTTTCTAATCTTACTCGTCTTACGAGGTCTCTCAGCGACTGTTGCAGTAAATGATGGTTAAATGAGGTTCATCTGTTATCTTCATTTATTTTGACTGATGATTCCATAAATTTTTAAAATCCAGTTAACTGATTATTGGAGCTCTGCGGTTAATAAACCAGTGAGAATACTAAATCTAAATTGTTTGAATGATGTACAGGTGACCATCAAATAAACTCGTTCTCATTAAATTTTGATATGTGACAAGCGTGTCATCGGCTTAACTATGAGTACTACTTTTCACTTTACCTACCCTATTAAAGTCTACCTCAGACTTAGAAATTGATTTGCAGTTTGAAACGTTTTATGATAATTTGTGTCATATAGTTCCTACCTAGACAGAGGATGAAAGCTGTTTGAGGGAAAATTTTTTGGATATGGCACATAAATTTCGTAATTCAAGTTGGAAACCAAGACGCATTTCGACTTCTGCACATTTTAAATTTCTAAAGGAATCACGTATCATGCCTTGAAACCTGAACAAGGAACAGATGTAATTTCAGTGGAAAAATGTGATTCTATAGCAAAAATATTATCCATTCTTAGTGACACAACTAAATTCATAGCTTTTTCTCTTCAAATTACAACAGGAAAGTGGAAGGCAAGCAACAGCCCGTTCAGCGAAATGTCGCAGCATGGATGTTGTTGGAAACCAACAGAATAATTCCTTGGTACCCATTAGGTCTGACTCAGTCAACTTTCATAGAATACTCAAGATTAATAAAGTTGACAGTCCGTAATGTCCAATTATGTCAATGTGTCATTCTCCTACACATAAACTGTCAAAACTGCCAGCTGAGATTTTTAGCGCAGTACGCAGTGATATATGTTAATTCTCTTTAAGAGATACGTTTGAACACGTGGAAAGTGTTGTAGGCATGGATTTTGGGGTAAGAAAATGATCTCGTTTTATGATAATTCTTTATTTACTAATATATCAACTGATCAAAACTGTTGACAATCATTCTCTTCCCTTTTACCGTACTTGAAAGATTAGTTAATATTGTGTGGTGACAACATTTGTTTTCTTCAGGAATGTGACAACTTTTGTTGCTACGAGGATTTCATGAGAAGCTTTATTGACTGATTTTATGTCTCGTATTGGAACCCTGAGTATTGATTTCATTGCTAAAATGCTTTCCCACTGAGACATATTAGTGACATTCATCTAACGTGCAATAATTATGAAGATACCAGTCGATATCTGTCGATATCCTTCCTAATGATACAAATCAGTGGTTTTAATACCCTTGATGTGCTTAAATGTCTCCGTTCTCTTAAGCCTTCCCAAAGCCTTGGTCCTGATGGCGTACCTGCCATTGTCCTCAGGAACTGTGCTGATATATTGTGTTACCCTCTTACTAATATTTTTAATGCCTCCTTTTTCCAGTAATGTTCTACCTTCTGCATGGAAAAACATTAAAATTGTCCCTATTTCAAAACAATCTTCTGGTACCGATATTAAATTTGGGCCTATTGCAATTACTTCTCCTTTTTTAAAATTGATGGAAAAACTACTTTTACTTCGTCTTGAACCTTCATTGAAAGCTTTTAATGACCCTAAGCAATTTGCATATAAACATGGTAGAAGTACCGTGGATGCTGCGGTTGTCTTATATCATAATGTTGTTTCTTGTTTAGACAAAGGTGCCAAATATGTTCGTGGTGCTTTCCTAGACTACACATCTGCGTTTGACTCTCTACCTAGGGGCCTTTTATTAAATAAGCTCTCCTTGACGCACACAGCATCCTGGACTAAGAGTTGGTTGCATTCTTATTTTTCTGATAGAATGCAGTATACTGCATATAATGGCAAGTCTTCTTCTGCTTTGCTTACAAAAGCCGGTGTTCCTCAAGGTGCCGTCCTCTCTCCCTTTCTTTTTTCTTTCTTCCTACATGACCTGCCACATTTAAACGAAACCAATTTTGTCAAATATGCTGATGATCTGACTGTATCACTGCCTATCACTTCTGAGTCTGACTGCTCCAAACTTAATAGCTTTCTGTTGGACATCAGCATGTGGTCTAAGTCAAATGGTCTCATGTTAAATCCTTCCAAATGTCAGGCAGTTAACTTTACTTTCAACCATCGACGTGACATACATGAACTAGTTAGTTCCCATGGTTCCTGTAGCATAGATGGTACAGAAATTGAAACCAAGTCAAGCATTAAATACCTTGGATTAGTTCTTTCCTCTGACCTTTCATGGTCATCCCACATTTTATTGATCTCTAAGAAAATGTTTCGTCTTACCTTCTACATTAAAAAGTTTAGACAACAAGGTATCAGCCAACCTTTAGTTCTGCAATTTTTAAACTCCTGTATTTTACCCATTTTACTTTATTGTTCTCCATTAATCTTTCCTGGGCTTCTTAAAAAAGACTATGCCGTATTACGAAGGGTATTAAATGCTGTGAGTAGGGCGTGTGGTTTGCCACTGCGTGATCTCGCCAATACCATAGTCGAAAGACGCGTTAATTCCTGTACAAATTGGGCAAAGACCGTACTCTCAGACCCTCTGAACCCTCTTTATTCTTAATTATCCCCTTGTATCTCATCAGGTAGAACGAGAAGTCAATATAAGAAATTATATGCTCGTACCACTAAGTACAAAAATTCTACAATACCGTATTTAGCCCGTATTTTATGTGATGAAGACACTGTTAGACATGAAACATATAAGTTACTATGTAATTAGCATAGTGAATCGACCCTTTCATTGTTCTTCTTTCTGTAATTCTATGGTGTCACCCTTTCTATCGTTTAATTATAACTTTGCTATTTTTATTTTAGTTGTTATTACTATTATTACTATAATTTTATATTTTTCTCCTTATCCTATACTGTAATTGCTACATAGCTCTTATAAAAACGTTTTGTTATCATTATTATGTATTCATTATTCCGTTTATCTATTTTTTTTGTTGTTGTCGTTTTTGAGTAAATTAGATGCAATACTGTACTGAATGCTGAAAATTCCTTGCTGTATCATTAATACTGTTTTTGGAATAAAGCAAAAAAAAATTATTATTAAAATTAAATATACTGGATAGACCGTGCAAAATCATATACGTCTTACATGTGAGTCCCAAACAATTTGCATTTGAGGACATAATCTGGAGTCGGAGAGAAGATCAATATACAGAAAGCCCACTTAAACTATAAGATATTTTGATTTTCACTCCTTCTGTTCACTGCAGTATGACACAAGCTAGATTAAGTTCTTATCCGTGAAGATTCATTTTAATCGTACATCTGATGTTATATGAGATGAGGATAAAATGGAACATAAATTTCGTAATTCAAGTTGGAAACCAAGACGCATTTCGACTTCTGCACATTTTAAATTTCTAAAGGAATCACGTATCATGCCTTGAAACCTGAACAAGGAACAGATGTAATTTCAGTGGAAAAATGTGATTCTATAGCAAAAATATTATCCATTCTTAGTGACACAACTAAATTCATAGCTTTTTCTCTTCAAATTACAACAGGAAAGTGGAAGGCAAGCAACAGCCCGTTCAGCGAAATGTCGCAGCATGGATGTTGTTGGAAACCAACAGAATAATTCCTTGGTACCCATTAGGTCTGACTCAGTCAACTTTCATAGAATACTCAAGATTAATAAAGTTGACAGTCCGTAATGTCCAATTATGTCAATGTGTCATTCTCCTACACATAAACTGTCAAAACTGCCAGCTGAGATTTTTAGCGCAGTACGCAGTGATATATGTTAATTCTCTTTAAGAGATACGTTTGAACACGTGGAAAGTGTTGTAGGCATGGATTTTGGGGTAAGAAAATGATCTCGTTTTATGATAATTCTTTATTAACTAATATATCAACTGATCAAAACTGTTGACAATCATTCTCTTCCCTTTTACCGTACTTGAAAGATTAGTTAATATTGTGTGGTGACAACATTTGTTTTCTTCAGGAATGTGACAACTTTTGTTGCTACGAGGATTTCATGAGAAGCTTTATTGACTGATTTTATGTCTCGTATTGGAACCCTGAGTATTGATTTAATTGCTAAAATGCTTTCCTACTGAGACATATTAGTGACATTCATCTAACGTGCAATAGTTATGAAGATACCAGTCATCTACTGGATAGACCGTGCAAAATCATATACGTCCTACATGTGAGTCCCAAACAATTTGCATTTGAGGACATAATCTGGAGTCGGAGAGAAGATCAATATACAGAAAGCCCACTTAAACTATAAGATATTTTGATTTTCACTCCTTCTGTTCACTGCAGTATGACACAAGCTAGATTAAGTTCTTATCCGTGAAGATTCATTTTAATCGTACATCTGATGTTATATGAGATGAGGATAAAATCCTGATGGATACCCTCGTCGTTGAAAGGATATCCTTCTAACTTTTGTAACCAGTGGAGGATCCCTTCGAAATTTGTGATCAGTATAATTGGAATATAACATGAACATGACTCATGAGAATTCGTTAATTTGCATTCATTGCCATTCATAAGGACCAACTTTGAAACATTATGCTAAATTAATTGTTACAGTTGTATATATTACTGTATACTAACATTCGGGTTATGATCTATCTGTCTGTTTACAGTCTGTTTACAAATAACATTCAGAATTTTGATGTTAGTGACTTGACGTTACTTTCTAAAATCCCCAATGTTATTGATGATACAAATTCTTTGATTATTATGTATATATAACTGCAGAACTTGCTGGAGACGTAATCGGATAGAATATTTTTGTTCAGTAATCAGTCTTGTGCAACATTTGATCGATAAAACTCCTAAATTTTCAGAGGTGACAGCTGTTGGTAAAGTTAAAATCAATTTCTTATTAGTCCCAACTTACGTTTGTAATTCTTACCTGATTACATAGAGAAACGTAGTGCTGTTTTTTATTCTTTCTTTTCTTATGTACGTATTATGTATTTCACAACACCTATTCTTTAGCTGATACAAGTAACCCTCACAATGATGACTCACTCGTCGCTTCTCTCCCATTGGGATTCCACCCGAGCGATCACCTGCAGTGTGAAGTCATTAGAAGGCCTCCCCAACGTACGCCACATCCATCTTTATGTTCTCCTACGTAGTTGTTGAGCGATTGACTCCTGGTTGGTTTCTTGTCTGAGTTTATTGTTGCTAATTATCTCTCACATGCCATTTGATATTCACTATGGAGCCAACGAAGGCATCCGTTCCTGAAATTCTGTGACCGGTTGTGAGTAATTTTCGTGACACGCTGGCCAACTTTCTGACCCGTAAAGAAGAACTGACTGACTTTGCGTTTGTGTTTGAAGTCTGAATCTTGTTCTTTATGCTGAGTGCTGTGGTTGAAATGATACTTCCTGGATAAAACAAGGAAGTGACCTCTGTCGAATCCCTCCCGTTGATGGTGATTGCTGCTGGTTGTTGTTGTTACTGCGGGTTGGTTGTCTTCAATATCTCCGTCTTCCCTATGTTCACCTGCAGTCCTGTCTTCTCAGACTGATTCTCCAGCCATTTTTCTGATTCTCCCTTGCAGGTGTTCGAGTTTATGTGAAACTAGACATATATCATCCAGGCGAGAAATCCAGATCTTCTAGAGTCTCCCTATCGGTGGTCCAGCGTACTCCTCTCTTCTCACTCTCTGTGCACAGTGTGACGCATGATCCAGTCCACCACGATTAGGAATATCATGAGTGGTGATAGTAGACAGGCAGTCATGTCTTACTCCTGCATTCAATTCTAAGGCGTCGCTGAGTTTTCCATTGTGGACCTTCTGACGCAGGGAACTGTCATATAGCCAGCTGCTGAATGAGGTTGATAAAGAGAGACTTAGATACTCGACGCCGTAGTGTTGAAGCAGTTTCCAACTTACTTCTTGGTCAACTCTATCTACCGAAAATGTTTTCGAAGCCAATGAAATTGAGGTAGAGGTTTGACTACCATTCTATGTTTTGTCCGGTAATGATGAAGTGCAGAGTAGCAATTTGATCAGCACATGGTTTTGCAGAGTTCTGCATCCAATGCATCTTCTATTCTTCCGGTGATGACGTGATTTAGTTCTTTCTTTTGACTGGAAAACAGGCTGATTGCGCATCAATTCATGCAGCGCATATGTTGTCCCTTTTTGGTAGTTTCACAAAGCAACACTAATTCAAATCTATGCACACCTTGACTTCTGTTCAAACGTTTTTCTATGATGACGTCTGCATATCAGATGCATTTTGAGTGCTTTAAGAGAGATTCTGTCCAAATCTACTGCCTTCTTGGCCTGCAGCATATTGATCGCATTCAAGATTTATCCTTTTGTTGGAGCGCTGGTGACCTATGGTATTTCTATGAGTGCTGTTGTTAGTGGCGGTACTGCTGGGCGAGTTGCAGGTAATGATCGATATAAGTGTCTTTTGAATTGATCAGCCCATTGTTTTATTTGCCTATTCTCTTTCGTAATTAGGTTTCCTTGACCATCTTTTGTAGCTTTTCTCTTTGTTAACCCTTTCCTCGGTGGAGACCTGATAATCTGATATCACATTCAGATGACTCATTTGTCTGAAGCCTATTCTGCTTCTGTTCTCCCTGTGTCGTGGAATTGTCTATTGTCTTCCTTCGCACTCTTCTTCATTTCAAAGCATGACATGGAGGAGACGTGAGATAATCAGTGAGGCACGAATTGAGGTTGATCTGAGAATAACGGATCATTTCTATAAAGAAATGTATTCAGCTTGAGAGTGTACCATGTAATTGAATAGGAACATATTACTCACAGAGACGATACTATTCTTGTCAAAAATCTTAAAAGCTTATGCATCATTCTCGATGTCATATACGCCAATGAATGACATCAAGGTACAGGTTATATAAATATGTTGAAATTATCTATGCATTCAACTCCAAATTTTGCTTAGCAGGATTTCATAAATTTAGGTCTCAGAATTAGCCCGTGTATCATGACAAGAATTTCCAATAGGCTGTCGCAATTTTATCAGCAGCTGACTTCGTTTCATATTGAAGATCAAAGTGACTAAGAGGAACTAGCAACTAGCAACGCCAGGAGAGAACGAATCAAGTACCTGTTGCTCAGAAAATATGCCAAAAATGGTGATAGGTTGGACACATGCAGGAAATAATGTGGACAGGAGATGTGAACTTACGACCAGGCGAGGAACCATACGAAGAGGAGTGAAAATGGAGACGTTTCTGTTCCAGACCAGTGTTTCACTTGAAATCCGATGGAGCAATAATACTTATACAGTAATGTTAAACTACTTACCAATACTCAGTAATATGAATGCCAACACTAGTTGTTATTTCACTACCCTATCAGAATAAATGTTCATTTCTGTGGAATTGAATCTCATATGATTCCATGGATAAAATAATTATTTTATGTTACAGTCATACTCTACAATATCGCCTTGGTCTATTTCTTCCCATGATGAATCTGTTTCGGTGTCTCGACATTCTATTAAATTATTATTATTATTATTGTTCATTTGTGTTACAAGTGGAACATAGGGCTTCAACAACTCACTTCCACTTTGTTCTATTTTCCTCAGCCCTACTTACCTACCCCCATGATTTCCAATATTCTCTCATCCTCTTCTCACACCATCTCCTCTATGTCATAACGTTCTGAGGTCTCTTTTCACTGCGGCCTCTCTGTTCCACTTCAGCTTTCAATGTGTCGTAGAATTCATTTTAATAAAGGTTTTTGTATTTCCGAATGAATGAAAAACAAAACGATATTGTGTCATAGAATTGTCCATTGTCTTCCTTCGCACTCTTCTTCACTTCTTTACATAGTGCAACGCACACTGAACTCAGCTTCTCCTTCTGTTTTCCACCTTTGCATTTAGTCACTTTCACCATCTTCCCCTTTTTCTATCAGCTTACATGTGTCCCTTGGGATGAACTCGAAGATTGAACAATGTAGATCTCGTTGGTGTTAGATCTTGCGTTAGTATACTCCGTACAGTTCGTGAACGTCGATACCTGCAGCCTCCAAACCCTTATATCCGTCGATTTCATGATCATTACGCTAATGTGCACCACTAGGAGGTTTGTAATACACGGATGTGATGGAATTGCCTATCAGTAAGAATTGTATTCTCTTCTGTACTTTTCAGTCTGTAACTGTAATACACACACCTTGGTATAATAAGTTTTTCACAAATTACGTGACCTTATACATAAAATAAAGTAAACATAATGATGGTGTGAAGTACTCTTTTTCATGAGAACAATGTGTACTGAGTTTCATCTCTTGTAGTCCGAATTATTCTGAATAGGTTTGTAGAGAAAACGTGCATATCATTTGTTGTTTATCACTTGAGCAAAATATAATTAATGATACATAATTTCATTGTAGGTGGTTCTATGAGAATATATGTTGTCCTCACTCACTTACACTTGCTATATGTGTAGGCTGTACTAATGAAACATTAAATGTAGGTAATGACGAGAGCCGTAATCATAACAGCAGTATACACATCTAATTGTGATACAATATGTAGGCGCAGTGCAAATTCACTGTGGCCTCGTCATAGTGCAGACACTGTTTCAGTCATAGCGGGAGAGTTGTGATATCCTGAGTAGTAATAACATTCACATAGACGAAGTTGTTGTTGTCACGCTGAACCTATACCTTCTTTATTATGCTGTTTTTGTGATTTTCACTGAATAGCAATTTTAATATGGATCTATTCAGCTTATTGGACCACATACTTAGAGGAATGTTTATCAACGTTTTCATCTTTACTAGCATGAATTATAACATTGAGACAGTGATGGTCTTTTGCGATAGGAAGTATGACACGTGTTTGCTCTGATATTCATTTACTGCTTATAGTCATATAATTCTTGAAATTATGGTCCAAATTTCTAAAAAACGTGTTCGTAGAAACACAGTTGTTTTAGATAGTGCCTCAACATCGGTTATAACTGCATTACCACCCTGTAATACAGCAATAACTACTAGCTCACAAAATGGCTTGAGTGCAATTCTCACTCCTGTGATACAGATGAAAGATGTTCTTTTAGAGAACTCTGAGATGTGTAAATTAGACCTCCTTGTGAAAGATATCCAAAGGCAAGTAAATGAACTTCGGGAAAAATTTGGTCAGTTTGATAGAATGTCACTGCCAATGTCAAATATCACGGAGAGCGGTTCTGATATTGGCCAGGTTAAGTCTTTACTGGATGTAACCCAAAGCAAGCTTTCGGATTTAGACCCAATAGCCTGTCTGTTAAGAAAGCACCCTAAAATGTCTCCGGACACCCTAAATAAGGCTGAAAATCTGATTGACTGCTTGGCTGTGGAGGTGATGAAGCGTATAACCTCTTCTCACCAGGCTATAGTTTACAATGTCCCAGATTCTCTTCCTCTGAAGACTGTGAAACACAAAATCTTGATTTGTTGCGGCATGGCTAGTGTTCCATGTGAATGCAAAAGACTTCGTAAAAAGTCTAACTAGGCTAACTGTCCCATTATTTTTAAGTTCAGTAATTCCCTTGATTCTAGTAAGTTTACTAAATGTCAGGATCACCTAAGACTGAACAGCAGTTATAAGTCTATAACCATAGCTCAGGATAAAACACCGTGTCAGCGCAGAATAATGCGCAGTAATAACCTGGTCACCTCCTCTAGCTTAGAATTACCCAAAAACGATCGTGCACAGCAACAGTCACCTATTGCTGACATTAGCATTCAGCAAACCACACAACAACCACGCATGGCAATGGAACTAGGGACTGATTTAGATACCAGTACCCCTGTAAATAACGTCTCACCGAAAGATGTTAAAATAGGTAGAACTGCTGCAAGCCGTTCTAAGAAATTCTTACCCAAACGTGGTGACCTCACCACAATGAACAAATTTCGCCGGGTTGAGACTAATGATGGGGAAGAATACTTTGTATTCAATAAGCCTGCTGAAAGTAAGACTGTCAAAAAACCCTCACCTCTTACGAAAAAATCCTCTCGAAACACAAGTATATCTGGTGGTTTTCAGTATGCTCCACCTTATAGAAAGTCAGGCCCCAAAACCCCCAAAGTCTTGCAACCAAAGCACCTTCCCTCTCAATTTCCTTTAAGTTATAAAACCAACACGAAAGTGTGTACTGGTATGACGGATAGCACGTGTATAGGTAGACCATTTGATGCTATGCTTTTTAACCGTCAACCCAGGCCCAACCTCTACTATCCTTATATCCGGGAACACATGGTAAATTTTCCAAGTGTCCCGAATCACTGGTACGACCCATGGCACCTAGGACCACCTCACTGCACTCTAACCCCGATGTACAGACACCCAGTCCGAGCCCCGTATCATTCATAAACTCTTGCGTTGTTCACGCACAAACAGAGCTAGGTTATGGTGATATCTTAAGCCAGTTTGTAGTATCCCGTGACTTATTCACGATATTGCTAATTAATGCACGTTCCTTAATCAATAAGATATCTGAACTAAGGGCATTATTATTTATCGCCAAACCTACTGTAGCTCTGATTACTGAATCATGGTGCTCATACTCTGTACTTGATGTGCATATAGGCATAGATGATTACACTGTACACCGTGCAAATAGAGACTGCAAGCGTGGTGGAGGATGTCTCATATATATGCATAACTCATTCGCAGCCAGTAAGGTGGAAGATGAAATACTGAACGAGGTACTTGATTCACTCTGGGTCGTCTTACAAGGAGATAAGTACAAGCTTCTCATAGGCTGTGTTTATCGAGCACCAAGCTCAACCAAAGAAACCGATGCGTTATTAGCTAAATCATTCGCACACGCCTCATCGTTTAGTACTAATTACAAAATAATTGCAGGGGACTTCAATCTTCCAGAAGTCAATTGGTTAAGTAGTTCCGGCCCCCAACGCTTCGACGAATTACTTGCCACTATCGATTGTTATGGATGGCAGCAACACGTCCAGACACCTACTCGTGGTGACAACATGTTGGACCTTGTGTTTTGTCATGACACAATCCCAGTCTCCACCTATGTTGGTAACAGATTTTCCAGTAGTGACCATAGAATGGTACTCTGCTCTCTGCCTTTCTCACCACTAAATACAGGAAACAAACAGGATTCAGGGAGTTTGATTTGTCGTAGTTACAAACATACAGACTGGGGATTAGTCCAAGAACTCATTCGACTCTGTCACTGGGATGAATATTTTACCACTGACTCCCTGGAGGCTGTAGTGTCCCTATTTTACAGGAATGTTATCCTTTGTCTAGATACTGTTGCTCCTAAGAAGGTAGTGAAATTAAGTAGACACCAAGCTGAATTCATTCCGAGGGCATGCCGCAATAAGTTAAGGAAGTTGAAGAAACAGTACTATTCCACTAAGGATATATCACCACTGCACTCAATCCATGAGTCTCTTGAATCTATCAAGCGCCAACGCTCTCAAAAGGACCTCGACGAAGAATTAAGGGCACTTGAAAGCACCTCCAAAGTTTATAACTTAACAACACTTCTTAAAAAACGAATGCAGTCGACGAGGGACATCCCCTATTTACTTCATGACAAAGTTATCTACAATGTGCCTGCCACCATCTGTGAAATATTCAGTGAGTGGTTTGCAAACTTCAGTTTAGAAACGCGCATTCCTGGTGACACCGGCCTCCTTACTAGCTCTTTCCTCGGAAGCATAGTGTTCACCGACCATTTAATAGAACAGGCAGTTAAAAGCCTGAAACCTTCCACTAGCACGGGACCAGGTGGCCTTGCTTCTATAATTCTCAAAAACAGTGGGTGTGATATACCCCTACTACTTCTTAAATTCTTCTCAATATCTATGGACACTGGCACTTACCCTAAAGAGTGGAAAACTAGCTTCATAATTCCACACTATAAATCCGGTGATAAGGCAAACGTCCGCAATTACAGACCTATAAATATAACCCCAGTTTTCTCGCGAATCATGGAGAAAGTTGTCAAAGATCAATTGTCAGACTATCTACTTAAGGAAGATCTAGTTACAAGGTCTCAACACGGATTTCTCAAAAATAGGTCTTGCGTTACTTGCCACTTCGACTTTTTCAACTGCATCACTAGTAGTCGCGAAGCACGTAAGCTAGTTGTTGTTCTCTACTTCGATATATCTAGGGCATTTGACATGGTATCTCACAGTATTCTCTTTGAGAAGCTGTATTCATGTGGGATTCGCAATCCATTACTGAGCTGGTTAAAATCGTTTCTAAGCAATAGGGTACAAATAACCAAGGTTGGATCTGTATTGTCTCATCCTAGGCAGATCACAAGTGGGGTTGTGCAAGGTAGTGTCCTAAGTCCACTTTTATTTACAGTATACATTGACAGCATTTGCAACTGCTTCACCTCAGGTAAATAATTCCTATATACTGACGACCTCAAAGTCGTTTACTCCTGTTACGCAGGCCAAGAAGGCAGTAGATTTGGACAGAATCTCTCTTAAAGCACTCAAAATGCATCTGATATGCAGACGTCATCATAGAAAAACGTTTGAACAGAAGTCAAGGTGTGCATAGATTTGAATTAGTGTTGCTTTGTGAAACTACCAAAAAGGGACAACATATGCGCTGCATGAATTGATGCGCAATCAGCCTGTTTTCCAGTCAAAAGAAAGAACTAAATCACGTCATCACCGGAAGAATAGAAGATGCATTGGATGCAGAACTCTGCAAAACCATGTGCTGATCAAATTGCTACTCTGCACTTCATCATTACCGGACAAAACATAGAATGGTAGTCAAACCTCTACCTCAATTTCATTGGCTTCGAAAACATTTTCGGTAGATAGAGTTGACCAAGAAGTAAGTTGGAAACTGCTTCAACACTACGGCGTCGAGTATCTAAGTCTCTCTTTATCAACCTCATTCAGCAGCTGGCTATATGACAGTTCCCTGCGTCAGAAGGTCCACAATGGAAAACTCAGCGACGCCTTAGAATTGAATGCAGGAGTAAGACATGACTGCCTGTCTACTATCACCACTCATGATATTCCTAATCGTGGTGGACTGGATCATGCGTCACACTGTGCACAGAGAGTGAGAAGAGAGGAGTACGCTGGACCACCGATAGGGAGACTCTAGAAGATCTGGATTTCTCGCCTGGATGATATATGTCTAGTTTCACATAAACTCGAACACCTGCAAGGGAGAATCAGAAAAATGGCTGGAGAATCAGTCTGAGAAGACAGGACTGCAGGTGAACATAGGGAAGACGGAGATATTGAAGACAACCAACCCGCAGTAACAACAACAACCAGCAGCAATCACCATCAACGGGAGGGATTCGACAGAGGTCACTTCCTTGTTTTATCCAGGAAGTATCATTTCAACCACAGCACTCAGCATAAAGAACAAGATTCAGACTTCAAACACAAACGCAAAGTCAGTCAGTTCTTCTTTACGGGTCAGAAAGTTGGCCAGCGTGTCACGAAAATTACTCACAACCGGTCACAGAATTTCAGGAACGGATGCCTTCGTTGGCTCCATAGTGAATATCAAATGGCATGTGAGAGATAATTAGCAACAATAAACTCAGACAAGAAACCAACCAGGAGTCAATCGCTCAACAACTACGTAGGAGAACATAAAGATGGATGTGGCGTACGTTGGGGAGGCCTTCTAATGACTTCACACTGCAGGTGATCGCTCGGGTGGAATCCCAATGGGAGAGAAGCGACGAGTGAGTCATCATTGTGAGGGTTACTTGTATCAGCTAAAGAATAGGTGTTGTGAAATACATAATACGTACATAAGAAAAGAAAGAATAAAAAACAGCACTACGTTTCTCTATGTAATCAGGTAAGAATTACAAACGTAAGTTGGGACTAATAAGAAATTGATTTTAACTTTACCAACAGCTGTCACCTCTGAAAATTTAGGAGTTTTATCGATCAAATGTTGCACAAGACTGATTACTGAACAAAAATATTCTATCCGATTACGTCTCCAGCAAGTTCTGCAGTTATATATACATAATAATCAAAGAATTTGTATCATCAATAACATTGGGGATTTTAGAAAGTAACGTCAAGTCACTAACATCAAAATTCTGAATGTTATTTGTAAACAGACTGTAAACAGACAGATAGATCATAACCCGAATGTTAGTATACAGTAATATATACAACTGTAACAATTAATTTAGCATAATGTTTCAAAGTTGGTCCTTATGAATGGCAATGAATGCAAATTAACGAATTCTCATGAGTCATGTTCATGTTATATTCCAATTATACTGATCACAAATTTCGAAGGGATCCTCCACTGGTTACAAAAGTTAGAAGGATATCCTTTCAACGACGAGGGTATCCATCAGGATTTTATCCTCATCTCATATAACATCAGATGTACGATTAAAATGAATCTTCACGGATAAGAACTTAATCTAGCTTGTGTCATACTGCAGTGAACAGAAGGAGTGAAAATCAAAATATCTTATAGTTTAAGTGGGCTTTCTGTATATTGATCTTCTCTCCGACTCCAGATTATGTCCTCAAATGCAAATTGTTTGGGACTCACATGTAGGACGTATATGATTTTGCACGGTCTATCCAGTAGATGACTGGTATCTTCATAACTATTGCACGTTAGATGAATGTCACTAATATGTCTCAGTGGGAAAGCATTTTAGCAATGAAATCAATACTCAGGGTTCCAATACGAGACATAAAATCAGTCAATAAAGCTTCTCATGAAATCCTCGTAGCAACAAAAGTTGTCACATTCCTGAAGAAAACAAATGTTGTCACCACACAATATTAACTAATCTTTCAAGTACGGTAAAAGGGAAGAGAATGATTGTCAACAGTTTTGATCAGTTGATATATTAGTTAATAAAGAATTATCATAAAACGAGATCATTTTCTTACCCCAAAATCCATGCCTACAACACTTTCCACGTGTTCAAACGTATCTCTTAAAGAGAATTAACATATATCACTGCGTACTGCGCTAAAAATCTCAGCTGGCAGTTTTGACAGTTTATGTGTAGGAGAATGACACATTGACATAATTGGACATTACGGACTGTCAACTTTATTAATCTTGAGTATTCTATGAAAGTTGACTGAGTCAGACCTAATGGGTACCAAGGAATTATTCTGTTGGTTTCCAACAACATCCATGCTGCGACATTTCGCTGAACGGGCTGTTGCTTGCCTTCCACTTTCCTGTTGTAATTTGAAGAGAAAAAGCTATGAATTTAGTTGTGTCACTAAGAATGGATAATATTTTTGCTATAGAATCACATTTTTCCACTGAAATTACATCTGTTCCTTGTTCAGGTTTCAAGGCATGATACGTGATTCCTTTAGAAATTTAAAATGTGCAGAAGTCGAAATGCGTCTTGGTTTCCAACTTGAATTACGAAATTTATGTGCCATATCCAAAAAATTTTCCCTCAAACAGCTTTCATCCTCTGTCTAGGTAGGAACTATATGACACAAATTATCATAAAACGTTTCAAACTGCAAATCAATTTCTAAGTCTGAGGTAGACTTTAATAGGGTAGGTAAAGTGAAAAGTAGTACTCACAGTTAAGCCGATGACACGCTTGTCACATATCAAAATTTAATGAGAACGAGTTTATTTGATGGTCACCTGTACATCATTCAAACAATTTAGATTTAGTATTCTCACTGGTTTATTAGCCGCAGAGCTCCAATAATCAGTTAACTGGATTTTAAAAATTTATGGAATCATCAGTCAAAATAAATGAAGATAACAGATGAACCTCATTTAACCATTATTTACTGCAACAGTCGCTGAGAGACCTCGTAAGACGAGTAAGATTAGAAAAAAATTTTTTTGAAATTTAGAAGATGGAAGAGATTTGGAAATCACTGCTGGAATGCACGACACTTATAGAAACTTGACTTTACTTAACGGATGAATTTTCACACTAAATTTATAGAGTAAATTTTGAGCATTGCGGATCAGATAAAATAAGGTATAATTATATTTCAATAGTTTACACACAATGTAAGTTTTGTTATTGGTAATATTTCGAGCAAAACAATTCCAGCAGTGGTGTGAACACGAGCAGTAATTTTGCTCGAAATATTACCAATAACAAGACTTATCATTGTGCGTAAACTATTGAAACATAAATATACCTTATTTAATTTAAAGAGGCTCGCTTAATAGATTCGCGCTTCTTTTCAAAAATTTCGAAATTGAAGATTTGATTAGTATCATTTTATCAGAGAGTGAGAGAGCATATGAGACTTAGTAGATAGAAAAATCAACTAGCAGTGGAAGCCAATAGACGCAGGTGGAAGTAAACTAAATTTGTAGGTATTATTACTGATAACACTACACTGAGTTCCAAATCAATAATATGTCTTGAACACGAAGCCTAGATATTGACTTCTACAAACATCCACGATTCTCCAAATGCCGTCATAACATTAGAGACTGTGGTTCTTCATGAAGGCATGAAGAATGCTGTTGGTCTCCTCAGTATGCTCCCAATCTGCAACCATTTTGTCCTTCATATTCTTGAGCGAAGGGTTATCTGTCGGTTCGATCCTATGTGATGAGAGCTGGCTGCAAGCCAAAATTGTAGACAACAATTCACGTCAATGTTCACGCTCCGAATCAGGGTTATGAGAAAACCAAAAACAAAGCTTAACCTTAAGATAATCTCGAGTCAATCACAGTGAAGATAGCATATAGAAATATGATTCGCAGAGGTATGGCTTGAATTTCTGAGGAAAGTTCAAGAAGAGATAACAGAATAAGCTTCAGTGAGAAAACAAATACACAGAAGAGGTTGCTTCTATAGTTAAATCTTGATTTTCTCAATTAACAATCGGTTGTCTGGCTCTCGTCTTCTGTCAATACACCTGCACATTAGTTTGCTGATTATTTCTGGCACTGTGATCTTATATATTGAGCGTGAACATTTGTTCACAAAAGTCTGCAGTGGCCTTCTGTGAACGGTTTTCGTGACAATCAGTTCAAATTTCTCACCTGTATACAGGAGCTGACTAACTTGATATTTGGTGTTGAAAATCCATGAAAGAAATACTTCCAACTATTGTGTTTACCATGACCATTGTATAAAGTCAACTCCCTCAATACCTATTACCCCATTGCCTTTCTTATCTAATATTTCCGTCTATTTCTGATAATATTACATTTACTGATTCCCTAGTTGTACCTCTCTGCTCTATCATCTCAACATCCTGTCAACGTTGCTATGAATATGTTTGATTCCTTATTGAACGAAAAGTCAGCAGCTATAATTCAAATATTTTTGTGCAATCTTCCTTTTTATGATTATAGTTTAATCTCTATTTGTAATTTTATTAATTTACCCCTTCACCAGAAATAATTCCCAAACTGGCTCACCCATTCAGTATAAAATGATGAATGTATGGCTCTGTTCACGACTTCGTCGAAAAGAAGGCATTCTTCGATGGAATCGTAATTTTATTATTTCCTATGATCTTATATTTATATTCCATAATTTATTTGCGAGATGAGGATTCCCTTAGTGTCAATTGAATGTTGAACCTCGCCTAGTTAACTAGCTCTTGAGTTCTCCAGCCAGTCTCAAGCCAGAAGAAAGAAGGAGGGTTGCGCATTAGGCTAGCCACTCTACCCCACAAAGTCAGTCAAACTTCCACAGAAAATTCAACGCACAAAAAATATATTGAAAATGCAAAACAACTGATTAACGGTATTATTCTTCGCAGGAATCGGAGAGGCGAAATGACACATCCAGCTGATGAAAGCTTTCGGGAAGCCAGTCAGACATCAGGTGTGTCTTCTATCGATGAAAGCAAGAATAAAAATGAGGACGTGGAATATTCACACAACGCACGAAGCCGGCTGATTAGGCTGCCCACATAGCCAAAGAAATGCGGAGATATGGCACAGAAATGCTGGATATCTGCGAGAGCAGGTGCAATGGATGTGCACTATAGAAATTGTCTACTAGTGTGTCAATAATCCAATCCGGTTACCAAGACCACAACCATGAGCATACTGAGTCAGACAGTGGCTATCACGATGTCACCAGAGGCAGCCAAAACTTAATGCAGTGGCAACCAGTTTCATCCGGAATTATGAGAGCGAGATTCAATTCAGATGGAAGGAAAGTTATTGAAGGGACAACCTACAGGCGTTCAATGAACTGCAAATATCAGACGAAAATCTGAGCCATAACGTGGAAACACTGAGGAAATCTGCGTGGAAAAATATTGGAACTCTCTTAAGGTGATGTTTAAAAAACAACCGTTTTATGCAGAAACTGGTGGCAAGAAAAGGAATTCATCCCAACGGACACATGTTGTGGTGAGAGCTGTTTACTAGCCAAATTAGTAGACAGTAATTTACGTCAATATTCACGTTCCCAAGATTTGTCGTGAGAAAATGTGAACAAAGATTGATTCAAAACCGACCACAGCAGACTTTGCGTAGGCGGATGCAGTTAACATATAGATGATTTGACATTCAAGAAACAGTCACAAAGAGAAGAAAGATTAACTATACGTGAGTAACAACAAATCGGAAGACTGTGTTTGTTTATTTAACTATCCATAGTGATGTACATGAAAATATATAAATATGCGTTGATTTCCTCAATAAATGATCTGTTGCCTGACTCTTGCCTTCTGTCGTTACAATGTAAGCTGATAGAAAAAGGGGAAGATGGTGAAAGTGACTAAATGCAAAGGTGGAAAACAGAAGGAGAAGCTGAGTTCAGTGTGCGTTGCACTATGTAAAGAAGTGAAGAAGAGTGCGAAGGAAGACAATGGACAATTCTATGACACAATATCGTTTTGTTTTTCATTCATTCGGAAATACAAAAACCTTTATTAAAATGAATTCTACGACACATTGAAAGCTGAAGTGGAACAGAGAGGCCGCAGTGAAAAGAGACCTCAGAACGTTATGACATAGAGGAGATGGTGTGAGAAGAGGATGAGAGAATATTGGAAATCATGGGGGTAGGTAAGTAGGGCTGAGGAAAATTGAACAAAGTGGAAGTGAGTTGTTGAAGCCCTATGTTCCACTTGTAACACAAATGAACAATAATAATAATAATAATTTAATAGAATGTCGAGACACCGAAACAGATTCATCATGGGAAGAAATAGACCAAGGCGATATTGTAGAGTATGACTGTAACATAAAATAATTATTTTATCCATGGAATCATATGAGATTCAATTCCACAGAAATGAACATTTATTCTGATAGGGTAGTGAAATAACAACTAGTGTTGGCATTCATATTACTGAGTATTGGTAAGTAGTTTAACATTACTGTATAAGTATTATTGCTCCATCGGATTTCAAGTGAAACACTGGTCTGGAACAGAAACGTCTCCATTTTCACTCCTCTTCGTATGGTTCCTCGCCTGGTCGTAAGTTCACATCTCCTGTCCACATTATTTCCTGCATGTGTCCAACCTATCACCATTTTTGGCATATTTTCTGAGCAACAGGTACTTGATTCGTTCTCTCCTGGCGTTGCTAGTTGCTAGTTCCTCTTAGTCACTTTGATCTTCAATATGAAACGAAGTCAGCTGCTGATAAAATTGCGACAGCCTATTGGAAATTCTTGTCATGATACACGGGCTAATTCTGAGACCTAAATTTATGAAATCCTGCTAAGCAAAATTTGGAGTTGAATGCATAGATAATTTCAACATATTTATATAACCTGTACCTTGATGTCATTCATTGGCGTATATGACATCGAGAATGATGCATAAGCTTTTAAGATTTTTGACAAGAATAGTATCGTCTCTGTGAGTAATATGTTCCTATTCAATTACATGGTACACTCTCAAGCTGAATACATTTCTTTATAGAAATGATCCGTTATTCTCAGATCAACCTCAATTCGTGCCTCACTGATTATCTCACGTCTCCTCCATGTCATGCTTTGAAATGAAGAAGAGTGCGAAGGAAGACAATAGACAATTCCACGACACAGGGAGAACAGAAGCAGAATAGGCTTCAGACAAATGAGTCATCTGAATGTGATATCAGATTATCAGGTCTCCACCGAGGAAAGGGTTAACAAAGAGAAAAGCTACAAAAGATGGTCAAGGAAACCTAATTACGAAAGAGAATAGGCAAATAAAACAATGGGCTGATCAATTCAAAAGACACTTATATCGATCATTACCTGCAACTCGCCCAGCAGTACCGCCACTAACAACAGCACTCATAGAAATACCATAGGTCACCAGCGCTCCAACAAAAGGATAAATCTTGAATGCGATCAATATGCTGCAGGCCAAGAAGGCAGTAGATTTGGACAGAATCTCTCTTAAAGCACTCAAAATGCATCTGATATGCAGACGTCATCATAGAAAAACGTTTGAACAGAAGTCAAGGTGTGCATAGATTTGAATTAGTGTTGCTTTGTGAAACTACCAAAAAGGGACAACATATGCGCTGCATGAATTGATGCGCAATCAGCCTGTTTTCCAGTCAAAAGAAAGAACTAAATCACGTCATCACCGGAAGAATAGAAGATGCATTGGATGCAGAACTCTGCAAAACCATGTGCTGATCAAATTGCTACTCTGCACTTCATCATTACCGGACAAAACATAGAATGGTAGTCAAACCTCTACCTCAATTTCATTGGCTTCGAAAACATTTTCGGTAGATAGAGTTGACCAAGAAGTAAGTTGGAAACTGCTTCAACACTACGGCGTCGAGTATCTAAGTCTCTCTTTATCAACCTCATTCAGCAGCTGGCTATATGACAGTTCCCTGCGTCAGAAGGTCCACAATGGAAAACTCAGCGACGCCTTAGAATTGAATGCAGGAGTAAGACATGACTGCCTGTCTACTATCACCACTCATGATATTCCTAATCGTGGTGGACTGGATCATGCGTCACACTGTGCACAGAGAGTGAGAAGAGAGGAGTACGCTGGACCACCGATAGGGAGACTCTAGAAGATCTGGATTTCTCGCCTGGATGATATATGTCTAGTTTCACATAAACTCGAACACCTGCAAGGGAGAATCAGAAAAATGGCTGGAGAATCAGTCTGAGAAGACAGGACTGCAGGTGAACATAGGGAAGACGGAGATATTGAAGACAACCAACCCGCAGTAACCACAACAACCAGCAGCAATCACCATCAACGGGAGGGATTCGACAGAGGTCACTTCCTTGTTTTATCCAGGAAGTATCATTTCAACCACAGCACTCAGCATAAAGAACAAGATTCAGACTTCAAACACAAACGCAAAGTCAGTCAGTTCTTCTTTACGGGTCAGAAAGTTGGCCAGCGTGTCACGAAAATTACTCACAACCGGTCACAGAATTTCAGGAACGGATGCCTTCGTTGGCTCCATAGTGAATATCAAATGGCATGTGAGAGATAATTAGCAACAATAAACTCAGACAAGAAACCAACCAGGAGTCAATCGCTCAACAACTACGTAGGAGAACATAAAGATGGATGTGGCGTACGTTGGGGAGGCCTTCTAATGACTTCACACTGCAGGTGATCGCTCGGGTGGAATCCCAATGGGAGAGAAGCGACGAGTGAGTCATCATTGTGAGGGTTACTTGTATCAGCTAAAGAATAGGTGTTGTGAAATACATAATACGTACATAAGAAAAGAAAGAATAGAGTTTGTTTGAGTGATAGTATTGGATCGGGTAGCTGCTTCTTGTCTAACCGCTATCCAAACAACCTCTCTGGCATGATAGGACCTACAGGAACACAAGTTCCAGCCAGTTTAGCTCGTTGAGACATTGCGATATGCAAGCCCGACCATCACGTCAAGGTAGTAACTATCGGTCGGGACCTGATATTGCTAGCCTCTTAGTATTAGGAACGGCTTATGTGTCCAAACTAGTAATCATGACTGCTGGGGATTATTTCCGTTGATAAGAACAAATATCAAATCTCTTGATCTCTAGATAACAATAACCATGCGGTGTGTTTGCATATGACTAGTGATAATGCTCATAGAAATGTGTCTAAATGGGAACTTCTGGACATTAAAACGCATTGAAATTCATTGAACGAAATTCCGTGATCTAAATGCAGCTTCAGCATACCATCATTCTTTGTATGTCATACGTCCTATCGCAAAAGACCATCACTGTCTCAATCTTATAAGTCATGCTAGTAAAGATGAAAACGTTGATAAATATTCCTCTACGTATGTGGTCCAATAAGCTGAATAGATCCATATTAAAATTGCTATTCAGTGAAAATCACAAAAACAGCATAATAAAGAAGGTATAGGTTCAGCGTGACAACAACAACTTCGTCTGTGTGAATATTATTACTACTCAGGATATCACAACTCTCCCGCTATGACTGAAACAGTGTCTACACTATGACGAGGCTACAGTGAATTTGCACTGCGCCTACATATTGTATCACAATTAGATGTGTATACTGCTGTTATGATTACGGCTCTCGTCATTACCTACATTTAATGTTTCATTAGTACAGCCTACACATATAGCAAGTGTAAGTGAGTGAGGACAACATATATTCTCATAGAACCACCTACAATGAAATTATGTATCATTAATTATATTTTGCTCAAGTGATAAACAACAAATGATATGCACGTTTTCTCTACAAACCTATTCAGAATAATTTGGACTGCAAGAGATGAAACTCAGTACACATTGTTCTCATGAAAAAGAGTACTTCACACCATCATTATGTTTACTTTATTTTATGTATAAGGTCACGTAATTTGTGAAAAACTTATTATACCAAGGTGTGTGTATTACAGTTACAGACTGAAAAGTACAGAAGAGAATACAATTCTTACTGATAGGCAATTCCATCACATCCGTGTATTACAAACCTCCTAGTGGTGCACATTAGCGTAATGATCGTGAAATCGACGGATATAAGGGTTTGGAGGCTGCAGGTATCGACGTTCACGAACTGTACGGAGTATACTAACGCAAGATCTTATACCAACGAGTTCTACAGTGTTCACTCTTCGAGTTCATCCCAAGGGACACATGTAAGCTGATAGAAAAAAGGGAAGGTGGTGAAAGTGAAAATGAATAAATGTAAAGGTGGAAAACAGAAGGAGAAGCTGAGTTCAGTGTACGTTTCACTATATAAAGAAGGGAAGAAGATTGCGAAGAAAACACTTATTGTTTCTTATTTGCACGCTGTTCTGCGTCTTGTATAACTGAACAAAATTGTACTGAATTCGTTCGTGGGAGACACACTGAAACAGGTCTAGTTTCAATGATTGATCTTCCGTTTACTTTCTTTCGTTTTAAAAATTTGGTATAAATGCATTTGGTCATAATACTATTATTATTAACAATGAACAGTCGAAAGATGTGAAAATGATAAGACGGTATAGATAACAAACAAGGTTGGGGACAGAAACCTCGTTTCATCCTACTAAACCAATTAGCTGACGACAGTAGAAGGTGCCGTGCAGCGAAGAATTTCTCATGTGAATAGTAGTTCAGAGAAAAACAAGGAACTGAGCATAGTTGATTTTCTGTGTCAATAAAGTCTGTTCGTTTCACTTCTTCGTGTCTTTTACAAAGGATGATGGATGAGTTCGCGAATAAAGGAAGCAAATTAATATTTTCTTCCTACATAGCATTGTTGTACTCAACCACATTTCAAACAGTTTTCTTTATACAGCAAGATAGGAACCGTTCTGGCGTCTGTAGTGATATGATCGCGGAGATTTTCGACGCTCCATTTGAAAATCTTTAGTGTCCTTATTGTGTTTGCTTATGAATTTTCATACTCAGCAGATGACTTCAAGTAACAAGCTAATCTCTTTCTGATTGATAATTTCCCGTTAACGTTGACCGAACCGAGTAAGTAAAATTCGTGAAAATCCGAACACGAGATCGCCTTCGAATTCAAATGAATTAATAAAGCCGTCGACAATATGAGGCCTGTTATCTGCATACGCAAAGCGATAGGTGGAAACTGAAAGTGCCCTCAACAAATACTGATTGAAATATTTGTTAAGCGCAGGCGGATTTCTGCCATTCGGCCTAAAAATTACTTTGTCTAGTCCAGTGTTCACATCTCAGTCATCAAGTTATCACAAAAAATACCATTTACAATGCACCATTTGTCGCCTATTAAAAGTATTTTACATATACAATCACATAACACAGAGACTTTTAGTAAACATTTGAACACTTTTCACAGATAATGTCGATACAGTGAAGCTTTTTATCCAAATCAGACATAGAAAACAAATGCAGCAAGATGCAATAGTAAAGATGGATTGTGAAATACATTTATTTACTAGTCAACTTTGAAAAAAATACAACAAATTTTCGAGATTACAGGAAATTAATCTACATGGTTTAAGTGAAATTGGAAACTTTCATATTAATTTGTTGTGTAATGGACATGAAGAGTATATTATTCGTTACACACCATGAAAACAACCGAGTGAATCAGTAGAAACAACGCGTAAATAAAACGCAAGAGCTGCTAACCGCCTTCAACAAATGAAGAAAGAGAGTCGATTAGTCAAAATATTTTATGGAATATAACGTAGGATATACAAAAAGAAGGAGGAGCATATCATCAGAGAGGTTGATAAAACTGAATAACGGTCTCAAACGAACTGACTTCCACAAATCACTTGCGTTACAATCCACTGAGAGATGCGGCGTTCTGTTATAGCCACTGAGAGTTACGCCTACTGGAACTATTTAGAAAGGCACAGTTTGAATTCACTCAGCATGTGTCGAATGTTATTTCACACCTTATCTGTTACCTCATATTCAACATATTTAAAATTCCCCAGTCTGATGCCTATTTCTGTTGCATCTGCTTAGTTTATTTTATTTATCGTTTCCATTTATTCATGCCAACATTCATCAATTTGTTTATGTCACTTCGGTTGAAACATTTTCTCGTGAGTGTGTCTTGACTCTCCATAATATTATAATACAAATTCAGTGAACACATTTTGAGAGAACAGACTTTGATACTACAATCATCGGGATGAGAGCACATAATGACTTATTTTGCACATGATAAAATCATTTATGTATATGTTGTAAAGTGTGCACAAAAGTTCATCCGAGGTATTTTTTCATTTTATCAGCTGTATATTTGTAATTGCATGGTGATAAGTTTTTAGTCATACTTTCACCAGCAGTTTATCGTTTGTTATCTCAAATACTTTGGTTGAGAGTAAATCATTCGGATGCATGTTCAGACACCATATACCGTTCGCTGAACTCACAAATCCCAATAATGCTTTTATTTATATGTTTTTCAACTGTTACTGTATAATTTATAATGAAGAGAATTTTTCAACAGCATTACTTACGCGGAATCGGCTCTGAAAATTCGTTCAAAATAATAATGAATAGATTTGGAAACGAATTCAATTAGACAACTGCAGATTTGCCCAGATATATTTAATAAAATACAAAACACTGGCGCGTTCACTGCATGTTATTTTATTTTTTTATTATAGCTAGACTCCACACTGTATTTTGGTACAGGTATGAAATATTCTGCATGTGATAACGCTTGCCCGTTCACTGCTTCTCTGTGAAGACATAACGATACAGAGAATATCACTTCCAAACAATACTAAATTTAGCCATTGCACAACGTTTCATGATTTGTTGTGCCTATACAGATCGGTTCTGTACACGTATTGAATTTCATATACGAATGGGGAATTGAATCACTCTGTTCAGAAACCAGCAGAATCCTCAGTCATTTTGATAATTGAACCTATTTGTGAGTGGCGCGTGATCGTCTACTGACACGATGGACGTAATATATGAATACATATTGAGTGAACACATTTTGAGGGAACAGACTTTGATACTAC
The DNA here is from genome assembly GCA_944472155.2 of Trichobilharzia szidati. NCBI lineage: Eukaryota > Metazoa > Platyhelminthes > Trematoda > Strigeidida > Schistosomatidae > Trichobilharzia > Trichobilharzia szidati. Next base: position 102,131 of record OX235271.1, on the reverse strand, counting down.
AATCATCGGGATGAGAGCACATATTGACTTATTTCGCATATGATAAAATTATTCATGTATATGTTGGAAAATGTGCACAAAAGTTCATCCGAGGTATTTTTTCATTTTATCAGCTGTATATTTGTCATTGCATGGGGATACTTGTTTACTCATACTTTCACAAGCAGTTTATCGTTTGTTATCTCAAATACTATGAATGACAAATAATCATTCGGATGCATGTTTAGACACCACGTGCCATTCCCTGAACTCCTAAATCCTCATTATGATGATATTGAAATGTTTTTTAACTTTAATTGTGTTATAGTCTGATAAATAATATGTTTACAACACTAATACTTACTCATGTTTTTCGCTATAATGCATTCAAATTATTATTCAATGGGTTTGAAGGAGATAAAATTTTGACAAAAAGGGATATATTTCAATCGATGGAATGCAAAAGGAATCACTAGCCTGTTTCATGAAACTCGTTGAAGACATAATCATACAGAGAATATCACCTATTCACAATACTAGTTTGTGTCATTGCACAACGTTTCATGATTTGTTGTGCCTATACAGATCGATTCTGTACACGTATTGAATTTCATTTACGAATGGTGAATTGAAACACTCTGTTCAGAAACCAGCAGAATCCTCAGTCTTTTTGATGATTGCATCTATTTGTGATTGGCGCGTGATCGTCTACTGACACGATTGACGGGAGATTGAAGACGAAAGAAGATAGAAAGTTTTATTCTCGACTGCAGGGGTTGACGTCTCGGTTTGAGAAGAACACGACAACCGAGTAGTGATTACAACCATGTCTGACATTATGGGTAAATTTTTATTTTGATAGAGTCTCACAGTGTTATACAGTAATATTTACTGACATTATGCTGACTGTGCAGTGCAACACTGGTTTCTGCTAACACCATGTGGTTGGCTCATTAGAATTCCGGTGTCAACCGAACTGACTTCCACAAATCACTTGCGTTACAATCCACTGAGCAATCAGGTGTTCCGTTATGGCCACTGAGAGTTACGCCTACTGGAACTATTTAGAAAGGCACAGTTTGAATTCACTCAGCATGTGTCGAATGTTATTTCACACCTTATCTGTTACCTCATATTCAACATATTTAAAATTCCCCAGTCTGATGCCTATTTCTGTTGCATCTGCTTAGTTTATTTTATTTATCGTTTCCATTTATTCATGCCAACATTCATCAATTTGTTTATGTCACTTCGGTTGAAACATTTTCTCGTGAGTGTGTCTTGACTCTCCGTAATATTATAATACAAATTCAGTGAACACATTTTGAGAGAACAGACTTTGATACTACAATCATCGGGATGAGAGCACATATTGACTTATTTTGCACATGATAAAATCATTTATGTATATGTTGTAAAGTGTGCACAAAAGTTCATCCGAGGTATATTTTCATTTTATCAGCTGTAAATTTGTCATTGCATGGTGATACTTGTTTGCTCATACCTTCACAAGCAGTTTATCGTTTGTTATCCCAAATAATTTGGTTGACAATAAAGTATTTGGATGTATGTTGTTTCAACCTCGCCTAGATTACTAGGTCACTAGTATTCTAGCCGGTCGCAAGCCCGGATAAAGAGGGAGGGTTGGGGCATGTTGCTAGCAACTCCACCCCCGAAACTTAACCAAATTGCTACTTAAACTTCAACGCACGAATATTTTCAAAATTCTAAAATTACAAATAGTGACCTTATTTTTCGCTGGAATCGGGGAAGTGAAATGACGCGGGCTGGTGAAAGACTTCGAGAATTCAGTCAGGCGATGTGCCTTCTTTCGATGAAATCAAAATTAACGATGGTGACGTTGAATATTCGTACAATGTACGAAACTGGAAAGGCTGCCCAGGTAGCTGCAGAAATGAGAAGATATATAAGTATTGGGAATCTGCGAGAGCAGAGAGAACGGATGTGGAAGGAGCCAACTGCTAACAGGAGAGACAATAATCTACTCCGGTCACCCAGAATACAACCACGAGCACACCGAAGGAGTGGCCATCATGATGTCACCAACAGCGGCTAAAGCTCTCATGCAGTGGGAACCAATCTCCTCAAGGATAATGACAGCCAGGTTCAACTCAAAAGAAAAAAAGGTTACAGTCATTCAATGCTATGCGCTTACAAACGTCTCAGAACAAGAGAAGAAAGAGGATTTCTACAGTCAACTACAAACAGTAATGGACAACGTCCCAAATGGCGATATCAAAATACTGATGGGTGATATGAAAGTGAAGCTGGGAGGAGACAATACAGCAAGAGAACTCACCATAGGTCGCGAGGCCCTCGGTGAAATGAGCGACAATGTTGAACTCTTCTCAGACTTCTGCGCCTTCAATGATTTGGTGATTGGTGGCAGTGTGTTCAAACACAAGGATATACACAAGGCGACATGGATTTCACCAGATGGACACACCGAAAACCAGATAGACTTCATTTCGATCTCAAGGAAGTGGAGACGGAGCCTACTGGGCACAAGATCGAGGAGAGGAGCAGATGTGGGTTCAGACCACTATCTAGTACAAGGGACTTTCAAGGTGAAGCTAAAAGCCTGGAGGACAGCTGAGAATTGGCCACAATACAAGTTCAACACTCAAACACTGAAGGACACAATCACAAAAGACAATTTCACTGCAACTGTCAGAGCAAAGCAGGAAACACTACGTGACATCACGGAAGAATCATGAGTGGAAGACCATTGGAACTCTCTGAAGGTGATTTTTAACGAAACGTGTTCAGCGGTTTTAGGAATAAAGAACAAACAAGACAAGGAATGGCTCTCAACAGACACTTGAAAACTAATAGAGGAGAGGAGAAAAGTGAAAGAAAAAATGATTCAATGCAAAGATGGACAAGAGAAAGAGACGCTGAACTCAAACTACACAGCACTGGACAAAGAAGTGAAGAAGAGTGCCAGGAAGGACAAAAGACAATTCTACGACAACCTGGCTACTGAAGCTGAGAAGGCAGCAAGCAAAACAGACCTGAGGACATTATATCAGATAACCAAGTCTCTATGCGGGAAGAGATCAACACAAGTGAAACCTATAAAAGACAGCCAAGGGAACCCAATTACCAAAGAAGAAAGACAGATTAAACAATGGGCGGACCACTTCAAAGGACTCTTGAACAGACCACCACCTACAACCCGTCCAGTAATACCAACAACAGCACGTACACAACTGCAAGTTGACACCGATCCTCCAACGAAAGCTGAAGTCATGAATGCAATCAAGCTTCTGAAAGCCGGAGAAGCAGCTGGACCAGATGAAATACCCCCTGAAGCACTAAAATCGGACCCAGAAACGACAGCAGATATGCAGACTCCATTATTGCAAAAGGTCTGGAAGAAGGGAAAGGTGCCTACTGACTGGATGAAAGGTTACCTCGTGAAACTACCAAAGAAGGGCGACTTAGGACTCTGCAAGAACTGGCGAGGAATCATGCTCCTGTAGACGCCAAGTAGAATCCTGAGTCGCATCATCCTGGAGAGAATAGAGGACGCACTGGATACAGAACTCCGACCAGAACAAGCTGGATTCAGGAAAGGCAAATCATGTTCTGACCAAATTGCAACTCTACGCATCATCACCGAACAAAGCATGGAATGGCAATGAAACATCTACCTCAACTTTATAGACTTTGAGAAGGCCTTCAACAGCCTTGACCGCGAAGTAATATGGAAACTACTCGAGTACTACGGCGCACCCCAAATATTCATCAACCTTATTCAACAACTATACGACAACGGCACATGTCAAGTCATACACAACGGAAAACTCAGCTACGCGTTTGGAGTAAACACAGGAGTCAGACAAGGGTGCTTATTATCACCAATGATATTCCTAATTGTGGTGGACTGGATTATGCGTCGTCAGACAGTGGGAAACGAAAAGACAGGGATATCCTGGACCGACGTGAAGAACCTAGAAGACCTGGATTTTGCGGATGATTTATGTTTGATGTCACACAAAATCGAAGACTTACAAGCGAAAACCGGCAAACTAGTCAAAGAGGCAGCAAAGACAGGACTCCAGGTGAACATAGACAAGACGGAGGTCATGAAAATAACCAATCAACAACAACAATAACAGCAGCAACATCCAGCGCCAATCACCATCAACGGGAAGGATTTGAAAGAGGTTACTTCTTTCACTTATCTAGGGAGCATTGTCTCAACCACAGGAGGAATGGACGAGGATGTCAAATCGAGAATCGGAAAGGCGAGAAACACATTCATCAACCTGAAACCAATCTGGAAATCTTCGTCACTCAGCATCGACAACGAAATTCGGATTTTCAGTACAAACGTGAAGTCAATTTTGCTATGCGGATCAGAAACTTGGTGGGTCACCAAGATTATTTTCAACAGCCTGTTGCAGACCTTTATCAACAACTGTCTTCGCTCCATACTGAAGATTAGATTGCCGGAAAGAATCACAAACAAGAAGCTGTGGGAACAAACGAAACAGGAACCGATCGCCCAACATATATGCAGGAGAAAGTGGAGATGGATTGGACACTCGCTGAGGAGGCCGTTGAGTGACATCACGCGTCAGGCCCTCGAGTGGAACCCGAAAGGGAAGCGGCGAGTGGGACGTCCAAGGGTGACATGGACGAGATCGTGTGAGGAGGAGATGAAACAGTATGGACTAACATGGATGCAAGTGAAAAGTACAGCACAAGACAGAAGCAAGTGGAGGCGTGCAGTTGAAGCCCTATGTTCCACTAGGAGCCCAAGGGAACAATAATAATAATAATGTTGGTTCACGATTTACTATTCCGTGTGCACTCAAACACAAGTAACAATATCATCTGAATCTTTTTCAAGATTTACATTGCAATTTCATTTTGAATTAAATCTAAGCGAAAGCACCACTTACCCCGTTCCTTCCCTGTGATTATTTTGTTGACAAAATTGTATATATTTGTAAGTAATTTCAATTATACAACTGAATATACACGTAAATACATTGACCACATACCGAATCACTTGCCCCTTCAACGCTTCTCTGTGAGGACATAACAATTCAGAGAAAAGCACTTCCACAAAATACTAGTTTGTGTTATTGCACAACGTTTCATGATTTGTTGTGCCTATACAGATCGGTTCTGTACACGTATTGAATTTCATTTACGAATGGTGAATGGAAACACTCTGTTCAGAAACCAGCAGAATCCTCAGTCTCTTTGATGATGGCATCTATTTGTGATTGGCGCGTGATCGTCTACTGACACGATTGACGGGAGATTGAAGACGAAAGAAGATAGAAAGTTTTATTCTCGACTGCAGGGGTTGACGTCTCGGTTTGAGAAGAACACGACAACCGAGTAGTGATTACAACCCTGTCTGACAGTATGCTGACTGTGCAGTGCAACACTGGTTTCTGCTAACACCATGTGGTTGGCTCATTAGAATTCCGGTGTCAACCGAACTGACTTCCACAAATCACATGCATTACAATCCACTGAGCGATCAGGTGTTCCGTTATGGCCACTGAGAGTTACGCCTACTGGAACTATTTAGAAAGGCACAGTTTGAATTCACTCAGCATGTGCCGAATGTTATTTCACACCTTATCTGTTACCTCATATTCAACATATTTAAAATTCCCCAGTCTGATGCCTATTTCTGTTGCATCTGCTTAGTTTATTTTATTTATCGTTTCCATTTATTCATGCCAACATTCATCAATTTGTTTATGTCACTTCGGTTGAAACATTTTCTCGTGAGTGTGTCTTGACTCTCCATAATATTATAATACATATTCAGTGAACACATTTTGAGAGAACAGACTTTGATACTACAATCATCGGGATGAGAGCACATATTGACTTATTTTGCATATGATAAAGTTATTTATGTATATCTCGAAAAGTACCCATTCGTTCATTAGTAAAATCACAGTTTTTTTTGTCTAACGAAGAAATTTCTTTTCAATGGTTGCAGTTTCCTGGTGTACAGTGGTGTTTGTTGTGCAGAAAATTTTATTAAGTGGCACTAAATAATTGCTCATTCAATATACTTATAGGTGTTAATTATAACGATAATTAAAATGTTATAAGGGGTAGAGTTGAATTGGATAATTTACAAAATTATTAAAGATTGTTTTATAAATGAATTGAAATCAAATATTTTTTTTAATGTCAAATGTTTTCTAGAAAGTTTAGGAAAGTAGGAGTACGATTACGATAAGAATGAAGATGTGAAGTGAAGTGGAAAGAATTCAAGTGGTAAAATAAAATAAAGTAAAAACTGGAAAGAGCATTACTATGACCAAGGTAGAGAAAGGGGTTGGACAAACCGTTTTTGCACGCAGTTTAGTTTACTGTTCATGTGTAGCTAAAGCTTCGGCTATGCATAAGTGAAGAAAACGTAAACTTTTGGATCGATTGGATTTTGCCATGTAGGTAACTTTGAAAGATGAATCACGTGGGGCTAAATGACCTGACTCTAACACGTGATCACAAATAGACGACTTAGAAGTTCTAAGTTCACCATACATTAAAGAGACTGGATAGCGTCCAGCTACACGTCTTCAGAGATTACGCTTTTTCTGTAATATAAATACGAATGTAAAGCTAGAAAATGAAGCCGTTGAAAAAAATTATTTCGCTGAACAAAAAAAACTGTGTCTTCATTTATGTATATGTTGCAAAATGTGCACAAAAGTTCATCCGGGGTATCTTTTAATTTAACCAGCTGTATATTTTTATTTGCATGGTGATACTTGTTTACTCATACTTTCAAAAGCATTTTATCGTTTGTTATCCAAAATACTATGGTTGACAATAAATCATTCGATTGCATGTTCAGACACCATATGCCGTTCCCTGAACTCACAAATCCTAATAATGCTATTACTTATTTGTTTTTCAACTGTTACTGTGTAATTAAAAAAAGACCAAAATGTTTTCCACAGCAGCACTTACGCATATTTTCCTCTAAAAAGGCATTTAAAATATTTTTGAATATATTTCAAAGACAATTCAAATGAACAACTGCGTATAACAGTAAATAAACTCGCTTGATAGGGAATCAATTTCACGTTCACTGCTTCTCTGTGAGGACATAAATATACAGCGAACATCACCTCCTCAAAATACTAGTTTGTGTCATTGCACAACGTTTACATGATGTTTTGTGCCTGTGCATATCAGTTCTCTACACGTCTTGAATTTCATTTACGAATGATGAATTGAAACACTGTTCAGAAACGAGCAGAATCCTCAGTCTTTTTGATGATTGCATCTATTTGTGATTGGCGCGTGATCGTCTACTGACATGATGGACGAGAGATTGAAGACGAAAGAAGACAGAAACTTTTATTCCAGACTGCAGGAGGTGTCGTCTTAGTTTGAGAAGAACACGACAACCTAGTAGTGATTACAACCATGTCTGACATTATGCTGACTGTGCAGTGGAACGCTGGTTTCTGCTAACACCATGTGGTTGGCTCATTAGAATTCCGGTGTCAAGCAAACTGACTTCCACAAATCACCTGAAATGAATTCAACTGGGACATGAGGTTTTCCGTTATGTCCACTGAGAGTTACGCCTACTGGAACTATTTAGAAAGGCACAGTTTGAATTCACTCAGCATGTGTCGAATGTTATTTCACACCTTATCTGTTTCCTCATATTCAACATATTTAAAATTCCCCAGTCTGATGCCTATTTCTGTTGCATCTGCTTAGTTTATTTTATTTATCGTTTCCATTTATTCATGCCAACATCCATCAATTTGTTTATGTCACTTCGGTTGAAACATTTTCTCGTGAGTGTGTCTTGACTCTCCGTAATATTATAATACATATTCAGTGAACACATTTTGAGAGAACAGACTTTGATACTACAATCATCGGGATGAGAGCACATAATGACTTATTTTGCACATGATAAAATCATTTATGTATATGTTGTAAAGTGTGCACAAAAGTTCATCCGAGGTATTTTTTCATTTTATCAGCTGTATATTTGTAAATGCATGGTGATACTTGTTTACTCATACTTTCACCAGCAGTTTGTCGTTTGTTATCTCAAATACTATGGTTAATAATAAATCATTCGGATGCATTTACGTACACTATATTGTATTCTTTGTATACTCAAATACTTCTATTTATTGCTTTTATGCTATTTACAACGGTTAAAATGTAATTTAAATATTTTGGAATATGCATTGAATCTTTCTACTTACTCGCTCTTTGGTCTATAATTTAATGCAAATTATTATTCAATATTTAAGACAGAAACCTCAAAATATTCTGCGTGTTTTCGTGAATGCGTCAATTGCATAACGAATACGTTGCGTATCCACTGCTTCTCGTTGAGGACATAACCATTCAGAGAATATCGCTTCCACACTATACTAGTTTGTGTCATTGCACAACGTTTACATGATGTTTTGTGCCTGTGCATATCAGTTCTCTACACGTCTTGAATTTCATTTACGAATGATGAATTGAAACACTGTTCAGAAACGAGCAGAATCCTCAGTCTTTTTGATGATTGCATCTATTTGTGATTGGCGCGTGATCGTCTACTGACATGATGGACGAGAGATTGAAGACGAAAGAAGACAGAAACTTTTATTCCAGACTGCAGGAGGTGTCGTCTTAGTTTGAGAAGAACACGACAACCTAGTAGTGATTACAACCATGTCTGACATTATGCTGACTGTGCAGTGGAACGCTGGTTTCTGCTAACACCATGTGGTTGGCTCATTAGAATTCCGGTGTCAAGCAAACTGACTTCCACAAATCACCTGAAATGAATTCAACTGGGACATGAGGTTTTCCGTTATGTCCACTGAGAGTTACGCCTACTGGAACTATTTAGAAAGGCACAGTTTGAATTCACTCAGCATGTGTCGAATGTTATTTCACACCTTATCTGTTTCCTCATATTCAACATATTTAAAATTCCCCAGTCTGATGCCTATTTCTGTTGCATCTGCTTAGTTTATTTTATTTATCGTTTCCATTTATTCATGCCAACATCCATCAATTTGTTTATGTCACTTCGGTTGAAACATTTTCTCGTGAGTGTGTCTTGACTCTCCGTAATATTATAATACATATTCAGTGAACACATTTTGAGAGAACAGACTTTGATACTACAATCATCGGGATGAGAGCACATAATGACTTATTTTGCACATGATAAAATCATTTATGTATATGTTGTAAAGTGTGCACAAAAGTTCATCCGAGGTATTTTTTCATTTTATCAGCTGTATATTTGTAAATGCATGGTGATACTTGTTTACTCATACTTTCACCAGCAGTTTGTCGTTTGTTATCTCAAATACTATGGTTAATAATAAATCATTCGGATGCATTTACGTACACTATATTGTATTCTTTGTATACTCAAATACTTCTATTTATTGCTTTTATGCTATTTACAACGGTTAAAATGTAATTTAAATATTTTGGAATATGCATTGAATCTTTCTACTTACTCGCTCTTTGGTCTATAATTTAATGCAAATTATTATTCAATATTTAAGACAGAAACCTCAAAATATTCTGCGTGTTTTCGTGAATGCGTCAATTGCATAACGAATACGTTGCGTATCCACTGCTTCTCGTTGAGGACATAACCATTCAGAGAATATCGCTTCCACACTATACTAGTTTGTGTCATTGCACAACGTTTACATGATGTTTTGTGCCTGTGCTGATCGGTTCTGTACACGTATTGAATTTCATTTACGAATGATGGATGGAAACACTCTGTTCAGAAACCAGCAGAATCCTCAGTCTCTTTGATGATGGCATCTATTTGTGATTGGCGCGTGATCGTCTACTGACACGATGTACGAGAGATTGAAGACGAAAGAAGACAGAAACTTTTATTCCAGACTGCAGGAGGTGTCGTCTCAGTTTGAGAAGAACACGACAACCGAGTAGTGATTACAACCATGTCTGACATTATGCTGACTGTGCAGTGCAACACTGGTTTCTGCTCACTCTATGTGGTCTACACATAACTGACTTTCACAAATCGCATGCATTACAATCCACTGAGCGATCAGGTGTTCCGTTATAGGCACAGATATTTATGCCTACTCGAACTATTTAGAAAGGCACAGTTTGAATTCACTCAGCATGTGCCGAATGTTATTTCACACCTTATCTGTTTCCTCATATTCAACATATTTAAAATTCCCCAGTCTGATGCCTATTTCTGTTGCATCTGCTTAGTTTATTTTATTTATCGTTTCCATTTATTCATGCCAACATCCATCAATTTGTTTATGTCACTTCGGTTGAAACATTTTCTCGTGAGTGTGTCTTGACTCTCCGTAATATTATAATACATATTCAGTGAACACATTTTGAGAGAACAGACTTTGATACTACAATCATTGGGATGAGAGCACATAATAACTTATTTTGCGTAGGATAAAATTATGTATGTATATGTTGGAAAACGTGCACAAAAGTTCATCCGAGGTATTTTTTCATTTTGTCAGGTGTATATTTGTCATTGCATGGTGATAATTGTTTACTCATACTTTCACCAGCAGTTTGTCGTTTGTTATCTCAAATACTATGGTTAATAATAAATCATTCGGATGCATTTACGTACACTATATTGTATTCTTTGTATACTCAAATACTTCTATTTATTGCTTTTATGCTATTTACAACGGTTAAAATGTAATTTAAATATTTTGGAATATGCATTGAATCTTTCTACTTACTCGCTCTTTGGTCTATAATTTAATGCAAATTATTATTCAATATTTAAGACAGAAACCTCAAAATATTCTGCGTGTTTTCGTGAATGCGTCAATTGCATAACGAATACGTTGCGTATCCACTGCTTCTCGTTGAGGACATAACCATTCAGAGAATATCGCTTCCACACTATACTAGTTTGTGTCATTGCACAACGTTTCATGATTTGTTGTGCCTATACAGATCGGTTCTGTACACGTATTGAATTTCATTTACGAATGATGAATTGAAACACTGTTCAGAAACCGGCAGAATCCTCAGTCTCTTTGATGATGGCGTCTATTTGTGATTGGCGCGTGATCGTCTACTGACACGATGTACGAGAGATTGAAGACGAAAGAAGACAGAAACTTTTATTCCAGACTGCAGGAGGTGTCGTCTCGGTTTGAGAAGAACACGACAACCGAGTAGTGATTACAACCATGTCTGACATTATGCTGACTGTGCAGTGCAACACTGGTTTCTGCTCACTCTATGTGGTCTACACATAACTGACTTTCACAAATCGCATGCATTACAATCCACTGAGCGATCAGGTGTTCCGTAATGGCCATTGAGTGTTATACCTACTGGAACTATTTAGAAAGGCACAGTTTGAATTTACTCAGCATGTGTCGAATGTTATTTCACACCTTATCTGTTTCCTCATATTCAACATATTTAAAATTCCCCAGTCTGATGCCTATTTCTGTCGCATCTGCCTTGTTATTTTTATACTTTTTCCACTTAAGCTCGCCTTGGTTTCTAGCTCACTAATTTTCTAGCTCGTCCCAAGACTGGACATCGAGGGAATTTTGTGGCTTTGTTCTGGAATTTCATTCCGAAAACTTTGCCTAATTGCTACAGAGACTTCAACGCACATATATATTTAAAATTCTTAACATATAAACGATAACCTTATTTTTCGCTTGAATCGGGGAACTGAAATTTCGCAGGCTGGTGAAAGCCTTCGAGAATTCAGTCAGGCGATGTGCCTTCTTTCGATGAAATCAAAATTAACGATGGTGACGTTGAATATTCGTACAATGTACGAAACTGGAAAGGCTGCCCAGGTAGCTGCAGAAATGAGAAGATATAAAATAGAAGTGTTGGGAATCTGCGAGAGCAGAGAGAACGGATGTGGAAGGAGCCAACTGCTAACAGGAGAGACAATAATCTACTCCGGTCACCCAGAATACAACCACGAGCACACCGAAGGAGTGGCCATCATGATGTCACCAACAGCGGCTAAAGCTCTCATGCAGTGGGAACCAATCTCCTCCAGGATAATGACAGCCAGGTTCAGTTCAAAAGGAAGGGAGGTTACATTCATTCAATGCTATGCGCTTACAAACGTCTCAGAACAAGAGAAGAAAGAGGATTTCTACAGTCAACTACAAACAGTAATGGACAATGTCCCAAAGAGCGATATCAAAATACTGATGGGTGATATGAAAGTGAAGCTGGGAGGAGACAATACAGGAAGAGAACTCACCATGGGTCGCGAGGCCCTCGGTGAAATGAGCGACAATGTTGAACTCTTCTCAGACTTCTGCGCCTTCAATGATTTGGTGATTGGTGGCAGTGTGTTCAAACACAAGGATATACACAAGGCGACATGGATTTCACCAGATGGACACACCTAAAACCAGATAGACTTCATTTCGATCTCAAGGAAGTGGAGACGGAGCCTACTGGGCACAAGATCGAGGAGAGGAGCAGATGTGGGTTCAGACCACTATCTAGTACAAGGGACTTTCAAGGTGAAGCTAAAAGCCTGGAGGACAGCCGAGGATAGGCCACAATACAAGTTCAACACTCAAACACTGAAAGACACAATCACAAAAGACAATTTCACTGCAACTGTCAGAGCAAAGCAGGAAACACTACGTGACATCACGGAAGAATCATGAGTGGAAGACCATTGGAACTCTCTGAAGGTGATTTTTAACGAAACGTGTTCAGCGGTTTTAGGAATAAAGAACAAACAAGACAAGGAATGGCTCTCAACAGACACTTGAAAACTAATAGAGGAGAGGAGAATGATGAAAAAGAAAATGATTCAATGGCCACTGAAGCTGAGAAGGCAGCAGGCAAAAAAGACCTGAGGACATTATATCAGATAACCAAGTCTCTATGCGGGAAGAGATCAACACAAGTGAAACCTATAAAAGACAGCCAAGGGAACCCAATTACCAAAGAAGAAAGACAGATTAAACAATGGGCGGACCACTTCAAAGGACTCTTGAATCGACCACCACCTACAACTCGTCCAGAAATACCAACAACAGCACGTACACAACTGCAAGTTGACACCGATCCTCCAACGAAAGCTGAAGTCATGAATGCAATCAAGCTTCTGAAAGCCGGAGAATCAGCTGGACCAGATGAAATACCCCCTGAAGCACTAAAATCGGACCCAGAAACGACAGCAGATATGCAGACTCCATTATTGCAAAAGGTCTGGAAGAAGGGAAAGGTGCCTACTGACTGGATGAAAGGTTACCTCATGAAACTACCAAAGAAAGGCGACTTAGGACTCTGCAAGAACTGGCGAGGAATCATGCTCCTGTAGACGCCAAGTAGAATCCTGAGTCGCATCATCCTGGAGAGAATAGAGGACGCACTGGATACAGAACTCCGACCAGAACAAGCTGGATTCAGAAAAGGCAAATCATGTTCTGACCAAATTGCAACTCTACGCATCATCACCGAACAAAGCATGGAATGGCAATGAAACATCTACCTCAACTTTATAGACTTTGAGAAGGCCTTCAACAGCCTTGACCGCGAAGTAATATGGAAACTACTCGAGTACTACGGCGCACCCCAAATATTCATCAACCTTATTCAACAACTGTACGACAACGGCACATGTCAAGTGATCCACAACGGAAAACTCAGCTACGCGTTTGGAGTAAACACAGGAGTCAGACAAGGGTGCTTATTATCACCAATGATATTCCTAATTGTGGTGGACTGGATTATGCGTCGTCAGACAGTGGGAAACGAAAAGACAGGGATATCCTGGACCGACGTGAAGAACCTAGAAGACCTGGATTTTGCGGATGATTTATGTTTGATGTCACACAAAATCGAAGACTTACAAGCGAAAACCGGCAAACTAGTCAAAGAGGCAGCAAAGACAGGACTCTAGGTGAACATAGACAAGACGGAGGTCATGAAAATAACCAATCAACAACAACAATAACAGCAGCAACATCCAGCGCCAATCACCATCAACGGGAGGGATTTGAAAGAGGTTACTTCTTTCACTTATCTGGGGAGCATTGTCTCAACCACAGGAGGAACGGACGAGGATGTCAAATCGAGAATCGGAAAGGCGAGAAACACATTCATCAACCTGAAACCAATCTGGAAATCTTCGTCACTCACCATCAACAACAAAATTCGGATTTTCAATACAAACGTCAAGTCAATTTTGCTATGCGGATCAGAAACTTGGTGGGTCACCAAGATTATTTTCAACAGCCTGTTGCAGACCTTTATCAACAACTGTCTTCGCTCCATACTGAAGATTAGATGGCCAGAAAGAATCACAAACAAGAAGCTGTGGGAACAAACGAAACAGGAACCAATCGCCCAACATATATGCAGGAGAAAGTGGAGATGGATTGGACACTCGCTGAGGAGGCCGTTGAGTGACATCACGCGTCAGGCCCTCGAGTGGAACCCGAAAGGGAAGCGGCGAGTGGGACGTCCAAGGGTGACATGGACGAGATCGTGTGAGGAGGAGATGAAACAGTATGGACTAACATGGATGCAAGTGAAAAGTACAGCACAAGACAGAAGCAAGTGGAGGCGTGCAGTTGAAGCCCTATGTTCCACTAGGAGCCCAAGGGAACAATAATAATAATAATGTTGGTTCACGATTTACTATTCCGTGTGCACTCAAACACAAGTAACAATATCATCTGAATCTTTTTCAAGATTTACATTGCAATTTCATTTTGAATTAAATCTAAGCGAAAGCACCACTTACCCCGTTCCTTCCCTGTGATTATTTTGTTGACAAAATTGTATATATTTGTAAGTAATTTCAATTATACAACTGAATATACACGTAAATACATTGACCACATAACGAATCACTTGCCCCTTCAACGCTTCTCTGTGAGGACATAACCATTCAGAGGTGACATGGAGGAAAGCGTGTTAAGAGGAGCTGACACAGTATGGACTAACATGGATGCAGGTTAAAAGTACGGCAGAAGACAGAAATAAGTGGAGAGGTGCAGTTGAAGCCCTAAGTTCCACTAGGAACCCAAGAGACCAATAATAAACAAAAATAATAATTGTTTCCCATTTGTTCATGTCAGAATTCATCAATTTGTTTATGTCACTCTGGTTGAAACATTTTCTCGTGAGCGTATACCGACTCTCCGTAATATTATAACACATATCTAGTGAACACATTTTGAGAGAACAGACTTTGATACTACAATCATTGGGATGAGAGCACATAATAACTTATTTTGCGTATGATAAAATTATGTATGTATATGTTGGAAAACGTGCACAAAAGTTCATCCGAGGTATTTTTTCATTTTGTCAGGTGTATATTTGTCATTGCATGGTGATAATTGTTTACTCATACTTTCACCAGCAGTGTATCGTTTGTTATCCAAAATATTATGGGTGAGAATAAATTTTTCGGATGCACGTTCAGACATCACGCGCCATTCCCTGAACTCTCAAATTCTCATCATGCTAATATTTATATGTTTTCCAACTGAAAGTGTGTAATTTATAATGAACAAAATGTTTCCAAAAGCAATACTTACAATTTTCATTCCCTGTATTTAATTTGGAAACAAAATATATATTTGAAAAAAGTTTCAATTAATCAACTGAATATACACGTAAATACATTGACCACATAACGAATCACTTGCCCCTTCAACGCTTCTCGGTGAGGACATAACCATTCAGAGAATATCACTTCCTCACAATACTAGTTTGTGTCATCGCACAAACTTTTCATGATTTGTTTTGCCTATACAGATCGGTTTTGTACACGTATTGAATTTCATTTACGAATGGTGAATTGAAACACTCTGTTCAGAAACCGGCAGAATCCTCAGTCTCTTTGATGATTGCATATATTTGTGATTGGCGCGTGATCGTCTACTGACACGATGTACGAGAGATTGAAGACGAAAGAAGACAGAAACTTTTATTCCAGACTGCAGGAGGTGTCGTCTCGGTTTGAGAAGAACACGACAACCGAGTAGTGATTACAACCATGTCTGACATTATGGGTAAATTTTTATTTTGATAGAGTCTCACAGTGTTATACAGTAATATTTACTGACATTATGCTGACTGTGCAGTGCAACACTGGTTTCTGCTCATTCTATGTGGTCTACACATAACTGACTTTCACAAATCGCATGCATTACAATCCACTGAGCGATCAGGTGTTCCGTTATAGGCACAGATATTTATGCCTACTCGAACTATTTAGAAAGGCACAGTTTGAATTCACTCAGCATGTGCCGAATGTTATTTCACACCTTATCTGTTACCTCATATTCAACATATTTAAAATTCCCCAGTCTGATGCCTATTTCTGTTGCATCTGCTTAGTTTATTTTATTTATCGTTTCCATTTATTCATGTCAACATTCATCAATTTGTTTATGTCACTTCGGTTGAAACATTTTCTCGTGAGTGTGTCTTGACTCTCCATAATATTATAACACATATCTAGTGAACACATTTTGAGAGAACAGACTTTGATACTACAATTATCGGGATGAGAGCACATATTGACTTATTTTGCGTATGATAAAATCATTTATGTATATGTTGGAAAATGTGCACAAAAGTTCATCCGAGGTATTTTTTCATTTTATCAGGTGTATATTTTTCACTGAATGGTGATACTTGTTTACTCATACTTTCACCAGCAGTTTATCGTTTGTTATCCCGAATACTATGGTTGAGAATAATTTTTTTGAGTGCATGTTCAGACACCATGTTCGATTTCCTCAACTCTCAAATTCGGATTATTTTGAGATATATATGTTTATATCTATTTATTTCGCCGTTTACCGTGTTTCAAGCTCTTATATTATTATTATTATTTCCTTTAGTTCCTAGAGGAACATAGGGCTTCAGCCATGCGTCTCCATTGCGTTCGATTCTCTGGTAGAGTTTTCACCTGGCTCCAGGTGAAAACTCTAGCAGAGAATCAAGCTCTGCCTATTTTAAATTCCTTAGATGTTTCCTCCTGCATATGCTTGCACTAATTTATCTATTTTTGTTCGTAGATACTTCATTTTATCTGAATAATTTAGTGTAGATTCTTTCAATATATTTAGCCTACTTCGTTTATTCTCGAAACAAATTTTTCAGCTTTATTTGTCTTTTTGCACTGCTGGATTTGATATCTGTGCACATAACATATGTGCAGTTTTTTCATTACATATTTGCGTCTTTTTCTTATGACACATTATGGGAATATTTCGTAAATTTTAACTCTTCATTTAAATTCATAAATTTACAGCTGCATGTGTATAAATATAGCGGTGGATTAAAACAGGTGTGATATCCTCTACGACCTGCTGTTCACAAGTGAAGAACGATGTATAATTTCAGCAATGATGCATTTTACTAGAAGTGGTTTTCGTCATTCAACTCATACAGTATGGTATTCTTTAGTATAATGTCGCATCGCTATGATTTGGCTGGACGTGTGTAGTTTAGCGTTTGATTTGTTTAAATTTTAAGATTATTAAAGTCAGTAATAACCATAAATCTACACACTGTCATTAGCAGGCCAGTTGTATTCCTAAGGCCAAAGGTTTCAGCTGTAAATAATTTGCTGGAATGAAAGTCACTACAAACCTGCATCAGAAGGCATTGCATTATCAATAAAATGTGAAGAGTTGTTCTCTTTTGTTTCATACTAAAGCATATGTTAGTAGGACTAAAATCACACTTGCATGAATAGTGTTATTTGTACACTCAAGAATAACTTTTCCACCTAATTAGAGTGTTATATTAGTGTCCAAGCAATGATTTAGACGGTTTCAGTTGCAATTTCCCCTCCTCTTCACAACTTTAGTGGTTATGCCTATAACATATTACAGTATTTATTGGAAAATAAGTTGGCTAACGTGAAAATTTTTAATCGATCTCTGATCAGTGCATTTATAAATATATATTCATGAGATCTCGATTATTCAGTGAAATATTTTAACTTTGTCTTGAATTGTTTCCATCTGGGTATTCCTATAGTCTACAATGACTGCTGTTGTCATATTCAACCAATTTCATAGAATAAATCAGAAACGCATATGTGTAAACTCAAATAATATAGCTCAGTATAAATTATATAATTCAGTTTAACTTTGACATCATTGTGGTTTTAGTAAAGTGATAATTAAATTTAAAATGTAACATGAAATATGTCGAATTTTACTTGAAACAATAATAATCTCATCAAACTGTACTTACATGCTTCACTTGGCTTGATAAATATTGTGAGCGCTTGAACAATCATCAACAGTACACATAACTTCTTTATCATCATCATCATCTTCTTTTCTGCGAACGTGTGAGCAAATAAAAACAAGTCTTTATATAGTCTATTCAGTGACCTAATTTACACTTGCCACGTGTAAGTCCACCATAACGCTTTCTAAAAATAATCCAGAGTGCATCCCGTTTCTTTTTGAGTGTGGCCTGATAATAATTACAATTATAATCATATATCTGTTTATGTTGTTTTTTTATTTATAAGGTCACTGGAATCGAAAAAACATAAGCTTAACAAATAATAATTTAAGTGATTCCAATCACTGTACATTTGGAATTTTACATAATTTTCAAAAAAGGCATATAAATTATTTTCGATGACTTGCACATAACAAAATATCACTCTCAACACGGAAACGCTGAAGCATAATAGACTCGTTAAGGAATAGTTAGCAGCATAACAATTTCTCAAATGATCTAGTAAAGTTAGGTAGTATGGGAATCAATAAAGTGGTTGCCGACTGGATTCAAGACTTTCTAAAGGACAGAAGACAAAGAGTACGAGTTAACGGGGTTTTATCAACATGGGAATCGGTTAAGAGTGGCGTTCCTCAGGGTACAATTCTAGGCCCTGATTTATGTTAATGAGATTCCATCGGTAGTTAGGTCATCCTGCTTACTGTTTGCTGACGACATCAAGATATGGAGGGCTTTACACGATGACAGTGATCAACTTGCTTTGCAGGAAGATTTAAACTTGTTAAGTGATTGGTGTAAGCACTGGGCCTTGGAGATTAACTTAAGCAAGAGTGTAGTTATGCATGTATCTCATAGTCACGTGCATAATTACTCAATGAATGGCATTACTCTCCCAGTGGTCACTGAGTACAAGGACTTGGGAGTGGTTGTGCAGCATGACTTGAAAACAGAAACAAACTGTAGAGCTGCAGCCACTAAAGGTTTTCGAATATTATGGGCCATACGCAAATCTTTTGCGAATTTTGACGCTGAAATATTTCGTATATTATATCCGACTTATATCAGACCTCATTTGGAATATGGGATCCAGTCAGCGAGCCCGTGTTTCAAATACGAAATAGACTTATTAGAAAGGGTGCAAAGAGTAGGAACTAAGCTAATAAAAGGTTTCTCAACCCTCTCATATGAAGAGAGGTTAAGTCGACTGGGTTTATTTCCACTGTCATACAGACGACTTAGGGGTGACCTAATACTAGCATACCGTATCCTAAGAAATGATTTTGGAGCAAATTTATCTAATTTATTTCTTCCTTCTAGCACCAACCAATTGCGAGGGCATCACCTCAAGGTTCAAAAACCACGGTCGAATCGTGTGCGTTTGGAGATCCGTTTTTCGCATCGGATTGTGAACCATTGGAACTCCCTACCGGAACACGTCGTATCAGCGCCATCCGTTGATTCGTTCAAGGCGAGATTGGACCTCCTGTGTGTAACAAATAGAAAGGATTAACACAAGCATATAGCCTACTATCCTAAATAAATTGTAAACTGTAAACTGTAGATACAATTATCTGGTTTGCCATTTGAAACACTCATGGTTTTATTTGGACAAAGTTCTTTTCTTTTACACAGATGTCAGATCTCTTTATCAATGCCTGAATATATTATAATGAATAATTGTTGGGTTGTACATCTTATCTCTCATTGAAAGCAAACAAAATTACGACTGAATAACTTCGTTCATTGCCATTCACTAAGAAAAATATTTATAAATCTCGTTTAATTGAGAGTTAATTCAGATAAATCGCATCTGAACACCAAGTTTCTTGTTAAGACATTCGCTTGACTTCAGAACTTCGAAATATATTTCCTTAGCAATTTTCGCAAAAGCGATCCTCAATGATGGGCGAACATTTACGTCAAATATGAGTAGCTCGGAAACAGATGTAAACCACCAATTACACTAAACAGTTGTCATTCGCTAACATCATTTGTAAACAAGATCTAGCCATAGTAGATGACCTGTATTTACATATTCAGTGCATGAATGTTCTAAATGTGCACAACAACGTGTAAAACACGTCATAGTTTTGTAGTCTTACGTCGAATAATCGTCTAGCTAATGCCTGGTAACAAATCCATCATGTCTGGCTAACTAAGGTGACTTGCCGATGGGAGACAGATATTTACTGATACTTCAAAATGTCTGAACAAGCTCAAAGACATCTGAATAACAATGATGTTTGTGACAAAAGTGAATCGAAAAAGTTATTTTGAGACTTCAAACACTCAGATTAATTATTCTGCATAAACTCATCTCTCAGACATAACGTACAAACACTAGATGGCAATCACAGCGATGGTTCCGATGAATAAAGCATTAGACTAGCGAATACATCAACTATCCATGCAGTGTTCATAGCAAATGGTGGCATGGAAAACGTTTAGATCACCATGCAAGGTTATTCACGAAAACAGAGCTGAAAGGCTCAAGCCTACTTAAGCTTTGATTTCTCGATAAATTATTGAGACGTAATGCTAAGTGAATATTGGTGGTATATTTCTCCTGGTAAAACAAATTTTAGGCCTAAACGATCAAAAGAATTATTTTCTGTACGCGTGCAAAATATTTGAGATTAAAAATAATTGGACGCTGTGGTTGGCTTAAGTAAGATATGCTTCAAAGTTTCCTTCTAGATTAATAGTTTATAAGCAAGAATTTACGCATGCATACTGAATGAAAGTGAGAAAGTGGAAGTCGTGCTGGATGGACGTCCAGCATTATACAAGAAGAGTTGACTAGTTTCGATTTGATTCACCTACATATACACCAGCCATTCACGTGTATAGAAACAAATGTTAAGATGAGTCAGTCAGCAAATGCCTTCGTATGGTCACGATAGCCATCAAAAACCCTTGGGAGAAGCAATTTCATTTCTTGAATGACACCTACGTCGGTGACTGCCGAGGTCAGTGTGTTTGACATGCAGATGTGCAATGAGACCACAACCCACTGTGGTAACACGAAAATTTGAGAATTGTGCTATTATGATAAATCAATTGAAAAAAACACTGATTTCAATTCGCATGTTAATCCATGCGCTTAAATCTAAAAAGGAGCTTTGATATAGTCACCTATCAGAGGCTTATGGCTGTATCATTCTGCGTAATCTGCTGTGCATAAAGTAGACTTTGTCGTATCTACTGTGAACGCACATTCCCGAAAAGAATCTAAAAAACCTGAAAGAAAACGATTCACAGTTTCCTGATATGTGCAATCAGACGATATCTAACAGACAGATAGTCTGATTATTCAACTCATAGATTCCACAAGGTCATATTACTCGATTTACGGTTTTGTAGACATGATTGTTACCATAACCCCAGTCCTATTCAGATAGCTGCTTATGTAGTTTCATGGTATTTAAATTTCATACAGTTGTTGGGATGCCTAGGAATTCCTTGTCTTTCCTTCAAATTTTGTTCTTGTCGTCCTCGGAGTCTGTATCCTTTCACTCACTAGTACCAGTAGTGTCTTTATTGAGTAAAATAAATTCCATTGTGTGTTCTGTATGTTTATTTGGATGTATGAAACCTCTGTCAATATCCTATTTTCATATTTGTAAAAAGTCAAACGAATCTGACTTCGCTCTTGAAATCTCGGATTACCTAGTGTCTAGATAATTCTTGTACCGCCTGACTATCTTGATAAACTAGATTCTGCGCATCTCCTTTGTCTGACTTTGTGATTACTATAGATTATGTGCACCCCACTATCGTGAATCTCATACTGCCAAGTGACAGAATTGATTTCGAAAATGACGAGTTAATTAATTTCCACCTCATGTGAGAAAACAGTATACACTGGAAACCCTTGAAGCAGTAAATAATCCACCTAAATAATTGACCACAGCAATCATCACTCAACATTGGATGCTGACCCTCACTGTTTAAGTCGACTTGTTTAGCTGAAGGCTTCCGGTCAAGCATCCCCGCCATTCGGTACTCCGTCGTGTCACGTGCGTGCACGATTACTAGCTAGCTAAGCATTCACTTTAACCCGCGATTTGCTCCCGAAATATTTTACGTACTTTGGACGGCTAAATCTGCTCTTTTGCTTTATCTTTGGTACTCGAAGAGTGAACACTGTAGAACTCGTTGGTATAAGATCTTGCGTTAGTATACTCCGTACAGTTCGTGAACGTCGATACCTGTGGCCTTCGAACTGTTGAGCCCAACCACTAACTTTCTCTTCATTTAACACACAGATAAACCTGCTTTGTTCGTTCCTTTTTGTGTGTTTGTTCTTGTACTATATTGTAATCGGCATACATTTCGTTATGAGTGATCCTAGCTCTAAGGTTATTCGTATTCGCTCAACTGCCAAAACAATTCAGCTCGTACCATATTGGCCAGATAATGCTGAAGCGTGGTTTCAGATAGCTGAGTCTGATTTTTGTGAGCATGGCATAACCGATCAACGTTCACAGTTCCTCGCAGTTATTCACGCCCTACCGCGGGAATTCAGCTAGTGCGTAACACTGCAGATGTCGAGTCCAGAAGTAAGTAACTCGTACGAGTTGCTCGAAGCATCCCTCCTCAAGAGAAACGTTCTCACGAATCGATAGCGTCTGTATGAATTATTTCATAACATGGGGTTAGGGGATCAGTCAGCCGTGAGCATGCTGGCCAGAATGAGCGAGATTATTGGTCATAGTCAGTTCGACGAAGGACTGTTCAGAGAACTCTTTTTATCCAAACAGCCACAGTCAGTTCAGACTGTACTTGTGACACTTCAGGGTGTTCCTATGGATGACTAAGCTGTCTCTGCAGATAAAATTCTAGAGATAACTAAACGGCCAGTTACCGAAATATGCTCAGTTACCAAACCGACTCCGATTAAGGATACTGCAATGATAGAGTTATGCAACTCCATCCAGCAGATGCTAAGGTCAAACAAGCCTAGCAATTCCTCCTACCGTCGTTCTAAATCCCCTCAACGGCAAAACGCACGTGGTCTTTCTAAGTCCAACCCACGTTCTCTCAAAAATCCTGACTGGTGCTGGTATCACAACACCTATGGCCAGGAAGCGAAATGTTGTCGAAAACCTTGTGGTTTCGGCAAAGTCTCAAAGTCTGTGGGAAACTATCCCGCCGGCACGCGTTAGCGGCAACCGTCACTGGTTGCACTAGCCGCTTACTTTACATCCATGATGTAACGAGCCAGACTAGATATTTAGTCGACACAGGAGCCAAAGTCAGCGTCCTTCCTGCTAGAGCAGCAGATCGACAGAAAGAACCTAACTTCAACTTACAGGCTGCAAATGGAAAACCATTTGCAACCCATGGTCGAAAATACGTCTGTCTGAACGTAGGTTTACGCAAACCTATTCAGTGGATTTTCCTTATCGCCGACGTCACAATGCCCATCATTGGCACGGACCTACTTAATCATCATGATTTGCTCGTAGACGTCCTCCGTAAACGACTAATTGACAACACTACTAGTTTGTCTATCAAAGGCATAACTTACGTAGGCCCCAGCTTGTCAATCGTTAAGATGAAAGCAATCCTCGATCCAACTTTTCAACCGATTGTTGACAAATATCCGGAACTCAACTGTCCATCTAACGATCTCCCGTGCATAACCAGCAATGTTATGCACCACATCATAACCTCAGGATAATCCATGACATCTAAAGCACGACGACTGGCTCCTGACAAACTGAGAATTGCTAGAAATGAATTCGATCATATGCTCAGCCTTGGCATCATTCGGCCATCGAATAGTCCATGGGTATCCCTATTGCATATGGTACCGAAAAAGGATAGTAACGATTGGTGACCCACTGGTGATTACCGGTGAATGAACTCCAAAACAACCCGCGATTGCTACCCTTTGCCTCACATACACGACTTGACGGCAACGTTATCTGGAGCATCTATATTCTCAAAAATCGACTTGGTTAAAGCGTATAACCAAATCCCGATGGCAACGGAAGATATTCCGAAAACGGCTATCATCACACCTTTCGGACTTCTCGAATTCCTACGTATGCCATTCGGCCTCCGCACTGCGGCCCAAACATTCCAACCCTTCATCGATGAAGCATTTCGCGGTCTCGACTTTGTATACGCATACTTAGACGACTGCCTCATTGCCAGTTCAGACAAGGAAACTCACCTCAGACACTTGGACTTGGCATTTGAAAGGTTACTCCAACATGGTGTTACCATCAATATACAGAAGTGTCAGATAGGCATTGACTCACTCGATTTTCTGGGTCACATTATCGACTGCCAGGGCATTCGCCCACTGGCTACTAAAGTCGAGGCGATACTGCACTTTCCGGAGCCAAAGACAGTGAAATGCCTTCGCACTTTTAACGGCTTGGTAAGTTATTACCGACGGTTTATTCCTAACTGTGCTTCTCTGATTCAGCCATTAACAGACCTCTTTCGAGGGAATAACAAGTTTATCGAACTCGACGCGTCTTCTCGACATGCTTTTACTCAGGTAAAAAAGCTGTTGCGGATGCCACACTTCTCATGTATCAGGATCCAACGGCACCGTTAAGTATCTCAGTTGATGCATCAGGCACTGCAATCGGCGCAGTTCTGCAACAACTAGTTAACAAAGAGTGGCAACCACTCGCCTTTTTCTCGAGGCGCCTTCAATTAGCTGAAGTGAAGTACAGCACATTTGGAAGAGAACTTCTAGCTATGTACTGTGCTATACGCCATTTTTTCGACATTCAGTTGAGGGTCGTGAATTCATAATTTTCACTGACCACAAACCTCTGACGTACTCTCTGAACTCAACTTCAGATAAGTATTCACCCAGGGAATCACGACAACTGGATTACGTTTCACAGTTTACATCGGATATTCGCCGTGTATCCGGAGTGAACAACACTGTGGCAGATGCCTTATCACGTATTTGTTCCCTCACCCAAATCGATGGCATAGACCTTGTAAAACTGGCTCGTCTTCAAAAAAAGATACCGAGCTTCAGTATGAGTTGTCGAAAACAACTCTACAATTAGCCGGAAAACCCTAAGGTATAGGAAAAGATACTATTCTCTGCGACATTTCCACTAGTACTCCTCGCCCTATCGTGCCTAAAAGTTATCGCCGTAACGTCTTCAATACGTTGCATGGCTTATCACACCCAGGTATTCGAACTACCGTCAAGCTTGTAACTAGTCGGTTTTGTTGGCCTGGTATTAACAAGGAAGTAAGGGAATTGGCACACACGTGCTTATCTTGCCAAAAGTGCAAGGCAATAAGACACACCAAAAGCCCACTTGGCACCTTTCTTATCCCCGATGCCCATTTCGAACACGCCCATATAGATTTAGTTGGCCCCCTTCCAGAATCTCATGGATATACCTATTCGTTAACCTGCATCGATCGCTTCACACGATGGCCTGAAGCAGTACCCCCTCAAGGATATATCTGCTGAAACCGTCGCACGCGTCTTTGTAGAAAGATGGATCGCAAACTTTGGATGCCCATCTTACATAACAACTGATTGTGGGCGGCAATTCGAAAGCGGTTTATTCTTCGCTTTGACTAAAATCCTTGGTTGCATGCGTTTTCGAACAACAGCCTACCATCCACAAGCTAATGGTATGGTAGAACGTCTACACAGACAGTTGAAAGCTGGTTTATCAGCTGCAAATAACACTAATTGGACTGAATCCCTTCCGTTAGTTCTCCTAGGGATACGAAACGCCTTAAAAACCGATGCTGGTTGTACTACCGCTGAGCTAGTATATGGCACGACACTACGACTGCCAGGTGAGTTTGTTTCTCTCTCGAGCTTCCCACCAGCGGTAGATCACTCCTCATACGTCAGTAGGCTTACAAACGCAATGCGTTCAGTTAAACCCGCTCCCCTTCGACCACAGTCCATTGATGTCTTCGTTCACCCTGTTTAAAAACTTCTTCACACGTATTTGTTCGTCGCGACTGTGTGCGTCGCCCTCTAGAACCCCCGTATGACGGACCATATAAAGTAATTAAACGTACGGATAAATTCTCCGTCTTAGACAAGTAAGGCCGCAAAGACACCGCCAATGTCGACCGTCTGAAACCGGCTTACTTGGAAGGTAATCCTATTAGCTTAGAGCTAAACGTACCCGATAATTCACAAGTAATTGAAGATCCTTTAGTCCTAGAAGAACTCCCTAGCATGGAGAAAACCACCGAACCTTCGGTCAAACCCAGTAAGAAAACGCGTTCTGGACGTCACGTTAGATTCCCAGAATACCTTCACACCTATTTCACATAACTGAGTGGTGCGTTTCACCCAACTGATTCGTTTGTGGTATTAATCAGTATTTCTCTTCAGACACATCAATTTTTTTATGTAGCATCACTTAACACAAGTAAAAGATTTTTTCCTATAACCGTACATTATACATGCACTTACAAAAAATTAAATTAGATGTATATTTTTCTTCGATATTTTGAACTTTACATTATTTTGCTGTATCGTAGATGCACATAATTTTGGAAAAAAAAGCTGATTTGGTACATTTTCCTCAACAAAGTTCTTAGCATTCTTGTTTTCTTTTCCAGATGCGACGGGCGCTGGACAAGAAACAAACGAAGCACGGGATCCAACGAACAACATCGAGGAAGCTATGTGCAGACACCCTATTAGCATAGGCAGACAGACCAGTAGGCACTCCATCAAGCCGCTCGGAAGACTTTTTCACCCATAAGGGAACCATCGAGTGTTTTTACTTCCGGCTGGTCCTGTCTTAGGGTCCTCTCAACCCCACTAGGCGGTGAGTGAGCTGTAGCGGTAAATAATTCCCCAAAATTATTAACCACAGCAATCATCACTCAACATTGGATGCTGACCCTCACTGTTTAAGTCGACTTGTTTAGCTGAAGGCTTCCGGTCAAGCATCCCCGCCATTCGGTACTCCGTCGTGTCACGTGCGTGCACGATTACTAGCTAGCTAAGCATTCACTTTAACCCGCGATTTGCTCCCGAAATATTTTACGTACTTTGGACGGCTAAATCTGCTCTTTTGCTTTATCTTTGGTACTCGAAGAGTGAACACTGTAGAACTCGTTGGTATAAGATCTTGCGTTAGTATACTCCGTACAGTTCGTGAACGTCGATACCTGCAGCCTCCAAACCCTTATATCCGTCGATTTCACGATCATTACGCTAATGTGCACCACTAGGAGGTTTGTAATACACGGATGTGATGGAATCGCCTATCAGTAAGAATTGTATTCTCTTCTGTACTTTTTAATCTGTAACTGTAATACACACACCATGGTATAATAAGTTTTTCACAAATTACGTGACCTTATACATGAAATAAAGTAAACATAATGATGGTGAGAAGTGCTCTTTTTCATGAGAACAATGTGTACTGAGTTTCATCTCTTGCAGTCCGAATTATTCTGAATAGGTTTTTAGAGAAAAAGTGCATATCATTTGTTGTTTATCAATTGAGCAAAATATAATTAATGATACATAATTTCATTGTAGGTGGTTCTATGAGAATATATGTTGTCCTCACTCACTTATACTTGCTATATGTGTAGGCTGTACTAATGAAACATTAAATGTAGGTAATGACGAGAGCCGTAATCATAACAGCAGTATACACATCTAATTGTGATACAATATGTAGGCGCAGTGCAAATTCACTGTAGCCTCGTCATAGTGTAGACACTGTTTCAGTCATAGTGGGAGAGTTGTGATATCCTGAGTAGTAATAATATTCACACAGACGAAGTTGTTGTTGTCACGCTGAACCTATACCTTCTTTATTATGCTGTTTTTGTGATTTTCACTGAATAGCAATTTTAATATGGATCTATTCAGCTTATTTGACCACATACTTAGAGGAATATTTATCAACGTTTTCATCTTTACTAGCATGAATTATAAGATTGAGACAGTGATGGTCTTTTGCGATAGGAAGTATGACACGTGTTTGCTCTGATATTCATTTACTGCTTATAGTCATATAATTCTTGAAATTATGGTCCAAATTTCTAAAAAACGTGTTCGTAGAAACACAGTTGTTTTAGATAGTGCCTCAACATCGGTTATAACTGCATTACCACCCTGTAATACAGCAATAACTACTAGCTCACAAAATGGCTTGAGTGCAATTCTCACTCCTGTGATACAGATGAAAGATGTTCTTTTAGAGAACTCTGAGATGTGTAAATTAGACCTCCTTGTGAAAGATATCCAAAGGCAAGTAAATGAACTTCGGGAAAAATTAGGTCAGTTTGATAGAATGTCACTGCCAATGTCAAATATCACGGAGAGCGGTTCTGATATTGGCCAGGTTAAGTCTTTACTGGATGTAACCCAAAGCAAGCTTTCGGATTTAGACCCAATAGCCTGTCTGTTAAGAAAGCATCCTAAAATGTCTCCGGACACCCTAAATAAGGCTGAAAATCTGATTGACTGCTTGGCTGCGGAGGTGATGAAGCGTATAACCTCTTCTCACCAGGCTATAGTTTACAATGTCCCAGATTCTCTTCCTCCGAAGACTGTGAAACACAAAATCTTGATTTGTTGCGGCATGGCTAGTGTTCCATGTGAATGCAAAAGACTTCGTAAAAAGTCTAACCAGGCTAACTGTCCCATTATTTTTAAGTTCAGTAATTCCCTTGATTCTAGTAAGTTTACTAAATGTCAGGATCACCTAAGACTGAACAGCAGTTATAAGTCTGTAACCATAGCTCAGGATAAAACACCGTGTCAGCGCAGAATAATGCGGAGTAATAACCTGGTCACCTCCTCTAGCTTAGAATTACCCAAAAACGATCGTGCACAGCAACAGTCACCTAATGCTGACATTAGCATTCAGCAAACCACACAACAACCACGCATTGCAATGGAACTAGGGACTGATTTAGATACCAGTACCCCTGTAAATAACGTCTCACCGAAAGATGTTGAAATAGGTAGAACTGCTGCAAGCCGTTCTAAGAAATTCTTACCCAAACGTGGTGACCTCACCACAATGAACAAATTTCGCCGGGTTGAGACTAATGATGGGGAAGAATACTTTGTATTCAATAAGCCTGCTGAAAGTAAGACTGTCAAAAAACCCTCACCTCTTACGAAAAAATCCTCTCGAAACACAAGTATATCTGGTGGTTTTCAGAATGCTCCACCTTATAGAAAGTCAGGCCCCAAAACCCCCAAAGTCTTGCAACCAAAGCACCTTCCCTCTCAATTTCCTTTAAGTTATAAAACCAACACGAAAGTGTGTACTGGTATGACGGATAGCACGTGTATGGGTAGACCATTTGATGCTATGCTTTTTAACCGTCAACCCAGGCCCAACCTCTACTATCCTTATATCCGGGAACACATGGTAAATTTTCCAAGTGTCCCGAATCACTGGTACGACCCATGGCACCTAGGACCACCTCACTGCACTCTAACCCCGATGTACAGACACCCAGTCCGACCCCCGTATCATTCATAAACTCTTGCGTTGTTCACGCACAAACAGAGCTAGGTTATGGTGATATCTTAAGCCAGTTTGTAGTATCCCGTGACTTATTCACGATATTGCTAATTAATGCACGTTCCTTAATCAATAAGATATCTGAACTAAGGGCATTATTATTTATCGCCAAGCCTACTGTAGCTCTGATTACTGAATCATGGTGCTCATACTCTGTACTTGATGTGCATATAGGCATAGATGATTACACTGTACACCGTGCAAATAGAGACTGCAAGCGTGGTGGAGGATGTCTCATATATATACATAACTCATTCGTAGCCAGTAAGGTGGAAGATGAAATACTGAACGAGGTACTTGATTCACTCTGGGTCGTCTTACAAGGAGATAAGTACAAGCTTCTCATAGGCTGTGTTTATCGAGCACCAAGCTCAACCAAAGAAACTGATGCGTTATTAGCTAAATCATTCGCACACGCCTCATCGTTTAGTACTAATTACAAAATAATTGCAGGGGACTTCAATCTTCCAGAAGTCAATTGGTTAAGTAGTTCCGGCCCCCAACGCTTCGACGAATTACTTGCCATTATCGATTGTTATGGATGGCAGCAACACGTCCAGACACCTACTCGTGGTGACAACATGTTGGACCTTGTGTTTTGTCATGACACAATCCCAGTCTCCACCTATGTTGGTAACAGATTTTCCAGTAGTGACCATAGAATGGTACTCTGCTCTCTGCCTTTCTCACCACTAAATACAGGAAACAAACAGGATTCAGGGAGTTTGATTTGTCGTAGTTACAAACATACAGACTGGGGATTAGTCCAAGAACTCATTCGACTCTGTCACTGGGATGAATATTTTACCACTGACTCCCTGGAGGCTGTAGTGTCCCTATTTTACAGGAATGTTATCCTTTGTCTAGATACTGTTGCTCCTAAGAAGGTAGTGAAATTAAGTAGACACCAAGCTGAATTCATTCCGAGGGCATGCCGCAATAAGTTAAGGAAGTTGAAGAAACAGTACTATTCCACTAAGGATATATCACCACTGCACTCAATCCATGAGTCTCTTGAATCTATCAAGCGCCAACGCTCTCAAAAGGACCTCGACGAAGAATTAAGGGCACTTGAAAGCACCTCCAAAGTTTATAACTTAACAACACTTCTTAAAAAACGAATGCAGTCGACGAGGGACATCCCCTATTTACTTCATGACAAAGTTATCTACAATGTGCCTGCCACCATCTGTGAAATATTCAGTGAGTGGTTTGCAAACTTCAGTTTAGAAACGCGCATTCCTGGTGACACCGGCCTCCTTACTAGCTCTTTCCTCGGAAGCATAGTGTTCACCGACCAATTAATAGAACAGGCAGTTAAAAGCCTGAAACCTTCCACTAGCACGGGACCAGATGGCCTTGCTTCTATAATTCTCAAAAACAGTGGGTGTGATATACCCCTACTACTTCTTAAATTCTTCTCAATATCTATGGACACTGGCACTTACCCTAAAGAGTGGAAAACTAGCTTCATAATTCCACACTATAAATCCGGTGATAAGGCAAACGTCCGCAATTACAGACCTATTAATATAACCCCAGTTGTCTCGCGAACCATGGATAAAGCTGTCAAAGATCAGTTGTCAGACTATCTACTTAGGGAAGATCTTGTTACAAGGTCTCAACACGGATTTCTCAAAAATAGGTCTTGCGTTACTTGCCACTTCGACTTTTTCAACTGCATCACTAGTAGTCGCGAAGCACGTAAGCTAGTTGTTGTTCTCTACTTCGATATATCTAGGGCATTTGACATGGTATCTCACAGTATTCTCTTTGAGAAGCTGTATTCATGTGGGATTCGCAATCCATTACTGAGCTGGTTAAAATCGTTTCTAAGCAATAGGGTACAAATAACCAAGGTTGGATCTGAATTGTCTCATCCTAGGCAGATCACAAGTGGGGTTGTGCAAGGTAGTGTCCTAGGTCCACTTTTATTTACAGTATACATTAACAGCATTTGCAACTGCTTCACTTCAGGTAAATCATTCCTATATGCTGACGACCTCAAAGTCGTTTACTCCTGCTACGCTCATGAACTAAGCGATATGGTAACTAAAATACATCTTGAACTAAGTGGTCTCGCAACATGGTGTACTGAATCCTGTCTAAAGTTCAACATTGATAAATGCGGCTGGATTTGTATCGGAAACAGTAACCTTGACCTGAATCTTGAAATAAATGGGCGTAAACTAGCCAAGCTCAACTCAGTCGTAGATCTCGGCATCAGATACTCTAGTAACTTAACGTTCTCTGAACAAACTGATTATGCCAGACGTAAAACACGAAGGCTCCTAGGATGCATAACTCCCAATTTCTTTTGTTGTGACACTAGGCTTTTATTATATAAAGTATGTGTCCGACCTATTTTAGAATACTGCCCGTTTATTCTTAGCGGACTCAGAAAAAATGACAAGCTTAAGTTAGAAGGAGTGCAACGGCAATTCACCTTAAGAATTCTTGGTTTCGAAAGTGGTCTCGAATACTATGAACGTTGCGACAGACTAAGTTTAGAACCACTCTGGAAAAGACGTCTTAAGCTGAACCTAATTTTTTACTACAAGCTAACTAATCTGCTCGTGCACTCCTCCGAGCCAATAATTAAATCTACCGCTGTCATCAGTTACAATCTTAGAAATCACCACAACCTAGCTGCTATAGAGCATTGTCAGACTTACATGCGGTATAATTTCTTCTTAAATAAGTTTTCAGTCATTTGGAATAGACTACCAGCTGATGTGCGCGATGCAAACACACTCGCAGTGTTCATCTCCTCAGTCACCAGACTGCTCAAAGATGTCAGTGCACTTCTGCGTCTGAATCCTACACCCACTTTTTCGTCCAACATAGATATTTTAAGTTCATTAAACGTGTAGTTACAACAAACTACAATTATAAATTTTTATATTATTGGAAGTACATGATAGACATTTTTACACAGGACAATAATATTAGCTCACACAATATAAAAGTTAGCATTACGGGAATAGTTAGTTAGTGCACCAAAATAACTATAATTACTAAACAGAATATAAATGTATATATACATATTAATCACTCCCTAAGTACTCCACTTGTTTTCTTTTGCGTTGTTGTTGTTTGTCTTCTTTTGTCTCTCACCATTTCAGCTTCCATTTGACTTTTTGAATGAGAATGAAGAATGTGGATATTTGACCATTTACAATGACAAATGATCTGCAAACATTATTGGTCCGATATCTTACAATTCCCTCTTGAATTACGCATTGCATTTCCCCACGACGTAACTTGGATTACAGTTGTGAAATATATCTTCATACCAATAAAAAAGTATTGATTTATAATACTTCATGATTGTATCTTACAACATAACTGATCTTGTCTGCAAAAATAGCTTGCATTTCTTGAAAACACCCGTTTATAAGAAAATATAAACTGTCATTATTATTAGTCTACATTGTGTACAATTCACTTATGATGTTACGATGAAAATGCTGACACAAGTATACAAGTGGATTACTTATTTTAAATTATTATCAAATTTGGATATAAATCAAGAATAAGACTCGATGCCGTACACACCAAAGTTATATGGAGGAATTACTTCAAGCTTTATTTTTTTCCCAAGTATTTGTAATCCATCCAAAACATACTTGGGTTTTTTTGTTAATGCGAAGACAATATTTCTATATTTCTTGATGTGCTCCATTGAATGACTAGTTATCATATTGTTCCCATAGACAAAATGACTGCAACCTTATAATTTTACCATGAACCAAATTTATGTAATTTAAATAATACTTATCCATGCCTGTACAATTGGTGTGTCCTACACAGGTAGGAAAAAATGTATTTTATTAAATTACTTTTATTAAATATGCTTACTAATCGTATATGTAATTTATCATATTGATGATGCCTGTAAACTGGCGTCCCTCATGTAAAAAATGAGAATATGCTATTATTATTATTATTATTATTATTATTATTATTATTATACAAAGAATAATGGTATGCTGAAGCTGCATTTAGATCGCAGAATTTCGTTCAATGAATTTCAATGCGTTTTAATGTCCAGAAGTTCCCATTTAGACACATTTCTATGAGCATTATCACTAGTCATATGCAAACACATCGCATGGTTATTGTTATCTAGAGATCAAGAGATTTGATCTTCGTTCTTATCAACGGAAATAATCCCCAGCAGTCATGATTACTAGTTTAGACACATAAGCCGTTCCTAATATTAAGAGGCTAGCAATATCAGGTCCCGACCGATAGTTACTACCTAGATGTGGTAATTTGCCACATCACTTCAGTGGAATCATGTGATTCCTCATGGCTTCATTATTGTCATAATTGTTTTCGTTCCGCACATTCACGCAAACAACTCAAATTAATTTATCAGTGGATTATGCACAGTCTTGTTCACAGATTTATTTTCATTCAAATCATTATCATGGTTTCGTATACGTGTTTGTGTTTAGCTTATTTGCACTCAGAATCCTCTCCTCCATTCACGCATCCACAATCTTCTCCTCACCACTAGGACGCATCTGATATATTTTATTTACGTCTTCGCAGTCTCTCTTCTAACTGAAACTGTTGCTACCATATTGTGTTTTATTACGTGGAGTTCACTGAAGTCTCGGTAATATCACACTAGTCATGAGAAAATACATCAGATATACTTCTAAGATTGTGCAACGCTTTTTTTATAATTATGGAGTTTCGGCTATGTCAGTTATTATTATTAGTTTGTTAGATATGAAACTCTCTGAAACCTGTCATCTGTCTAGCTTGTCATTTTGGCCGACATACTTCAGTTGTAGGGGCAGCAACGTTCCAACCACAGGCAGAACGGATGAACATATCAACGGCATCAACAATGGGCAGAGCAAAGTGCAACTTCATCAATCTGAAACCAGTTTGGAAATCTAAAACACTCAGTATCCAGAAGACGTTTTGGATTTTCAACACCAAATATCAAGTTAGTCAGCTCCTGTATACAGGTGAGAAATTTGAACTGATTGTCACGAAAACCGTTCACAGAAGGCCACTGCAGACTTTTGTTAACAAATGTTCACGCTCAATATATAAGATCACAGTGCCAGAAATAATCAGCAAACTAATGTGCAGGTGTATTGACAGAAGACGAGAGCCAGACAACCGATTGTTAATTGAGAAAATCAAGATTTAACTATAGAAGCAACCTCTTCTGTGTATTTGTTTTCTCACTGAAGCTTATTCTGTTATCTCTTCTTGAACTTTCCTCAGAAATTCAAGCCATACCTCTGCGAATCATATTTCTATATGCTATCTTCACTGTGATTGACTCGAGATTATCTTAAGGTTAAGCTTTGTTTTTGGTTTTCTCATAACCCTGATTCGGAACGTGAACATTGACGTGAATTGTTGTCTACAATTTTGGCTTGCAGCCAGCTCTCATCACATAGGATCGAACCGACAGATAACCCTTCGGTTACAGATTGGGAACATACTGAGGAGACCAACAGCATTCTTCATGCCTTCATGAAGAATCACAGTCTCTAATGTTATGACGGCATTTGGAGAATCGTGGATGTTTGTAGAAGTCAATATCTAGGCTTCGTGTTCAAGACATATTATTCATTTGGAACTCAGTGTGGTATTATCAGTAATAATACCTACAAATTTAGTTTACTTCCACCTGCGTCTATTGGCTTTCCACTGCTAGTTGATTTTTCTATCTACTAAGTCTCATATGCTCTCTCACTCTCTGATAAAATGATACTAATCAAATCTTCAATTTCGAAATTTTTGAAAAGAAGCGCGAATCTATTAAGCGAACCTCTTTAAATTAGATAAGGTATATTTATATTTCAATAGTTTACGCACAATGATAAGTTTTGTTATTGGTAATATTTCGAGCAAAATTACTGCTCGTGTTCACACCACTGCTGGAATTGTTTTGCTCGAAATATTACCAATAACAAAACTTACATTGTGTGTAAACTATTGAAATATAATTATACCTTATTTTATCTGATCCGCAATGCTCAAAATTTACTCTATAAATTGAGTGTGAAAATTCATCCGTTAAGTAAAGTCAAGTTTCTATAAGTGTCGTGCATTCCAGCAGTGATTTCCAAATCTCTTCCATCTTCTAAATTTCAAACAATTTTTTCCTAATCTTATTCGTCTTACGAGATCTCTCAGCAGTACATGATGGTTAAATGAGGTTCATCTGTTATCTTCATTTATTTTGACTGATGATTCCATAAATTTTTAAAATCCAGTTAACTGATTATTGGAGCTCTGCGGTTAATAAACCAGTGAGAATACTAAATCTAAATTGTTTGAATGATGCACAGGTGACCATCAAATAAACTCGTTCTCATTAAATTTTGATATGTGACAAGCGTGTCATCGGCTTAACTATGAGTACTACTTTTCACTTTACCTACCCTATTAAAGTCTACATCAGACTTAGAAATTGATTTGCAGTTTGAAACGTTCTATGATAATTTGTGTCAAATAGTTCCTACCTAGACAGACGATGAAAGCTGTTTGAGGGAAAATTCTTTGGATATGGCACATAAATTTCGTAATTCAAGTTGGAAACCAAGACGCATTTCGACTTCTGCACATTTTAAATTTCTAAAGGAATCACGTATCATGCCTTGAAACCTGAACAAGGAACAGATGTAATTTCAGTGGAAAAATGTGATTGTACAGCAAAAATATTATCCATTCTTAGTGACACAACTAAATTCATAGCTTTTTCTCTTCAAATTACAACAGGAAAGTGGAAGGCAAGCAACAGCCCATTCAGCGAAATGTCGCAGCATGGATGTTGTTGGAAACCAACAGAATAATTCCTTGGTACCCATTAGGTCTGACTCAGTCAACTTTCATAGAATACTCAAGATTAATAAAGTTGACAGTCCGTAATGTCCAATTATGTCAATGTGTCATTCTCCTACACATAAACTGTCAAAACTGCCAGCTGAGATTTTTAGCGCAGTACGCAGTGATATATGTTAATTCTCTTTAAGAGATGCGTTTGAACACGTGGAAAGTGTTGTAGGCATGGATTTTGAGGTAAGAAAATGATCTCGTTTTATGATAATTCTTTATTTACTAATATATCAACTGATCAAAACTGTTGACAATCATTTTCTTCCCTTTTACCGTACTTGAAAGATTAGTTAATATTGTGTGGTGACAACATCTGTTTTCTTCAGGAATGTGACAACTTTTGTTGCTATGAGGATTTCATGAGAAGCTTTATTGACTGATTTTATGTCTCGTATTGGAACCCTGAGTATTGATTTAATTGCTAAAATGCTTTCCTACTGAGACATATTAGTGACATTCATCTAACGTGCAATAATTATGAAGATACCAGTCATCTACTGGATAGACCGTGCAAAATCATATACGTCTTACATGTGAGTCCCAAACAATTTGCATTTGAGGACATAATCTGGAGTCGGAGAGAAGATCAATATACAGAAAGCCCACTTAAACTATAAGATATTTTGATTTTCACTCCTTCTGTTCACTGCAGTATGACACAAGCTAGATTAAGTTCTTATCCGTGAAGATTCATTTTAATCGTACATCTGATGTTATATGAGATGAAGATAAAATCCTGATGGATACCCTCGTCGTTGAAAGGATATCCTTCTAACTTTTGTAACCAGTGGAGGATCCCTTCGAAATTTGTGATCAGTATAATTGGAATATAACATGAACATGACTCATGAGAATTCGTTAATTTGCATTCATTGCCATTCATAAGGACCAACTTTGAAACATTATGCTAAATTAATTGTTACAGTTGTATATATTACTGTATACTAACATTCGGGTTATGATCTATCTGTTGTACAGTCTGTTTACAAATAACATTCTGAATTTTGATGTTAGTGACTTGACGTTACTTTCTAAAATCCCCAATGTTATTGATGATACAAATTCTTTGATTATTATGTATATATAACTGCAGAACTTGCTGGAGACGTAATCGGATAGAATATTTTTGTTCAGTAATCAGTCTTGTGCAACATTTGATCGATAAAACTCCTAAATTTTCAGAGGTGACAGCTGTTGGTAAAGTTAAAATCAATTTCTTATTAGTCCCAACTTACGTTTGTAATTCTTACCTGATTACATAGAGAAACGTAGTGCTGTTTTTTATTCTTTCTTTTCTTATGTACGTATTATGTATTTCACAACACCTATTCTTTAGCTGATACAAGTAACCCTCACAATGATGACTCACTCGTCTCTTCTCTCCCATTGGGATTCCACCCGAGCGACCACCTGCAGTGTGAAGTCATTAGAAGGCCTCCCCAACGTACGCCATATTCATCTCCATGTTCTCCTACGTAGTTGTTCAGTGATTGACTCCTGGTTGGTTTCTTGTCTGAGTTTATTGTCGCTAATTATCTCTCACATGTCATTTGATATTCACTATGGAGCCAACGAAGCCATCCGTTCCTGAAATTCTGTGACCGGTTGTGAGTAATTTTCGTGACACGCTGGCCAAGTTTCTGACCCGTAAAGAAGAACTGACTGACTTTGCGTTTGTGTTTGAAGTCTGAATCTTGTTCTTTATGCTGAGTGCTGTGGTTGAAATGATACTTGCTGGATAAGGCAAGGAAGTGACCTCTGTCGAATCCCTCCCGTTGATGGTGATTGCTGCTGGTTGTTGTTGTTACTGCGGGTTGGTTGTCTTCAATATCTCCGTCTTCCCTATGTTCACCTGCAGTCCTGTCTTCTCAGACTGATTCTCCAGCCATTTTGCTGATTTTCCCTTGCAGGTGTTCGAGTTTATGTGAAACTAGACATATATCATCCAGGCGAAAAATCCAGATCTTCTAGAGTCTCCCTATCGGTGGTCCAGCGTACTCTTCTCTTCTCACTCTCTGTGCACAGTGTGACGCATGATCCAGTCCACCACGATTAGGAATATCATGAGTGGTGGTAGTAGACAGCCAGTCATGTCTTACTCCTGCATTCAATTCTAAGGCGTCGCTGAGTTTTCCATTGTGGACCTTCTGACGCAGGGAACTGTCATATAGCCAGCTGCTGAATGAGGTTGATAAAGAGAGACTTAGATACTCGAGGCCGTAGTGTTGAAGCAGTTTCCAACTTACTTCTTGGTCAACTCTATCTACCGAAAATGTTTTCGAAGCCAATGAAATTGAGGTAGAGGTTTGACTACCATTCTATGTTTTGTCCGGTAATGATGAAGTGCAGAGTAGCAATTTGATCAGCACATGGTTTTGCAGAGTTCTGCATCCAATGCATCTTCTATTCTTCCGGTGATGACGTGATTTAGTTCTTTCTTTTGACTGGAAAACAGGCTGATTGCGCATCAATTCATGCAGCGCATATGTTGTCCCTTTTTGGTAGTTTCACAAAGCAACACTAATTCAAATCTATGCACACCTTGACTTCTGTTCAAACGTTTTTCTATGATGACGTCTGCATATCAGATGCATTTTGAGTGCTTTAAGAGAGATTCTGTCCAAATCTACTGCCTTCTTGGCCTGCAGCATATTGCTCGCATTCAAGATTTATCCTTTTGTTGGAGCGCTGGTGACCTATGGTATTTCTATGAGTGCTGTTGTTAGTGGCGGTACTGCTGGGCGAGTTGCAGGTAATGATCGATATAAGTGTCTTTTGAATTGATCAGCCCATTGTTTTATTTGCCTATTCTCTTTCGTAATTAGGTTTCCTTGACCATCTTTTGTAGCTTTTCTCTTTGTTAACCCTTTCCTCGGTGGAGACCTGATAATCTGATATCACATTCAGATGACTCATTTGTCTGAAGCCTATTCTGCTTCTGTTCTCCCTGTGTCGTGGAATTGTCTATTGTCTTCCTTCGCACTCTTCTTCATTTCAAAGCATGACATGGAGGAGACGTGAGATAATCAGTGAGGCACGAATTGAGGTTGATCTGAGAATAACGGATCATTTCTATAAAGAAATGTATTCAGCTTGAGAGTGTACCATGTAATTGAATAGGAACATATTACTCACAGAGAGGATACTATTCTTGTCAAAAATCTTAAAAGCTTGTGAAAGATATAACTATGTTCATCATTCTCGGTGTCATATACGCCAATGAATGACATCAAGGTACAGGTTATATAAATATGTTGAAATTATCTATGCATTCAACTCCAAATTTTGCTTAGCAGGATTTCATAAATTTAGGTCTCAGAATTAGCCCGTGTATCATGACAAGAATTTCCAATAGGCTGTCGCAATTTTATCAGCAGCTGACTTCGTTTCAT
The DNA here is from genome assembly GCA_944472155.2 of Trichobilharzia szidati. Classification (NCBI taxonomy): domain Eukaryota; kingdom Metazoa; phylum Platyhelminthes; class Trematoda; order Strigeidida; family Schistosomatidae; genus Trichobilharzia; species Trichobilharzia szidati. Next base: position 62,086 of record OX235271.1, on the reverse strand, counting down.
ATTGAAGATCAAAGTGACTAAGAAGAACTAGCAACTAGCAACGCCAGGAGAGAACGAATCAAGTACCTGTTGCTCAGAAAATATGCCAAAAATGGTGATAGGTTGGACACATGCAGGAAATAATGTGGACAGGAGATGTGAACTTACGACCAGGCGAGGAACCATATGAAGAGGAGTGAAAATGGAGACGTTTCTCTTCCAGACCAGTGTTTCACTTGAAATCCGATGGAGCAATAATACTTATACAGTAATGTTATACTACTTACCAATACTCAGTAATATGAATGCCAACACTAGTTGTTATTTCACTACCCTATCAGAATAAATGTTCATTTCTGTGGAATTGAATCTCATGTGATTCCATGGATAAAATAATTATTTTATGTTACAGTCATACTCTACAATATCGCCTTGGTCTATTTCTTCCCATGATGAATCTGTTTCGGTATCTCGACATTCTATTAAATTATTATTATTATTGTTCATTTGTGTTACAAGTGGAACATAGGGCTTCAACAACTCATTTCCACTTTGTTCTATTTTCCTCAGCCCTACTTACCTACCCGCATGATTTCCAATATTCTCTCATCTTCTTCTCACACCATCTCCTCTATGTCATAACGTTCTGAGGTCTCTTTTCACTGCGGCCTCTCTGTTCCACTTCAGCTTTCAATGTGTCGTAGAATTCATTTTAATAAAGGTTTTGTATTTCCGAATGAATGAAAAATAAAACGATATTGTGTCATAGAATTGTCCATTGTCTTCCTTCGCACTCTTCTTCACTTCTTTACATAGTGCAACGTACACTGAACTCAGCTTCTCCTTCTGTTTTCCACCTTTGCATTTAGTCACTTTCACCATCTTCCCCTTTTTCTATCAGCTTACATGTGTCCCTTGGGATGAACTCGAAGAGTGAACACTGTAGAACTCGTTGGTATAAGATCTTGCTTTAGTATACTCCGTACAGTTCGTGAACGTCGATACCTGCAGCCTCCAAACCCTTATATCCGTCGATTTCACGATCATTACGCTAATGTGCACCACTAGGAGGTTTGTAATACACGGATGTGATGGAATCGCCTATCAGTAAGAATTGTATTCTCTTCTGTACTTTTTAATCTGTAACTGTAATACACACACCATGGTATAATAAGTTTTTCACAAATTACGTGACCTTATACATGAAATAAAGTAAACATAATGATGGTGAGAAGTGCTCTTTTTCATGAGAACAATGTGTACTGAGTTTCATCTCTTGCAGTCCGAATTATTCTGAATAGGTTTTTAGAGAAAAAGTGCATATCATTTGTTGTTTATCAATTGAGCAAAATATAATTAATGATACATAATTTCATTGTAGGTGGTTCTATGAGAATATATGTTGTCCTCACTCACTTATACTTGCTATATGTGTAGGCTGTACTAATGAAACATTAAATGTAGGTAATGACGAGAGCCGTAATCATAACAGCAGTATACACATCTAATTGTGATACAATATGTAGGCGCAGTGCAAATTCACTGTAGCCTCGTCATAGTGTAGACACTGTTTCAGTCATAGTGGGAGAGTTGTGATATCCTGAGTAGTAATAATATTCACACAGACGAAGTTGTTGTTGTCACGCTGAACCTATACCTTCTTTATTATGCTGTTTTTGTGATTTTCACTGAATAGCAATTTTAATATGGATCTATTCAGCTTATTTGACCACATACTTAGAGGAATATTTATCAACGTTTTCATCTTTACTAGCATGAATTATAAGATTGAGACAGTGATGGTCTTTTGCGATAGGAAGTATGACACGTGTTTGCTCTGATATTCATTTACTGCTTATAGTCATATAATTCTTGAAATTATGGTCCAAATTTCTAAAAAACGTGTTCGTAGAAACACAGTTGTTTTAGATAGTGCCTCAACATCGGTTATAACTGCATTACCACCCTGTAATACAGCAATAACTACTAGCTCACAAAATGGCTTGAGTGCAATTCTCACTCCTGTGATACAGATGAAAGATGTTCTTTTAGAGAACTCTGAGATGTGTAAATTAGACCTCCTTGTGAAAGATATCCAAAGGCAAGTAAATGAACTTCGGGAAAAATTAGGTCAGTTTGATAGAATGTCACTGCCAATGTCAAATATCACGGAGAGCGGTTCTGATATTGGCCAGGTTAAGTCTTTACTGGATGTAACCCAAAGCAAGCTTTCGGATTTAGACCCAATAGCCTGTCTGTTAAGAAAGCATCCTAAAATGTCTCCGGACACCCTAAATAAGGCTGAAAATCTGATTGACTGCTTGGCTGCGGAGGTGATGAAGCGTATAACCTCTTCTCACCAGGCTATAGTTTACAATGTCCCAGATTCTCTTCCTCTGAAGACTGTGAAACACAAAATCTTGATTTGTTGCGGCATGGCTAGTGTTCCATGTGAATGCAAAAGACTTCGTAAAAAGTCTAACCAGGCTAACTGTCCCATTATTTTTAAGTTCAGTAATTCCCTTGATTCTAGTAAGTTTACTAAATGTCAGGATCACCTAAGACTGAACAGCAGTTATAAGTCTATAACCATAGCTCAGGATAAAACACCGTGTCAGCGCAGAATAATGCGGAGTAATAACCTGGTCACCTCCTCTAGCTTAGAATTACCCAAAAACGATCGTGCACAGCAACAGTCACCTAATGCTGACATTAGCATTCAGCAAACCACACAACAACCACGCATTGCAATGGAACTAGGGACTGATTTAGATACCAGTACCCCTGTAAATAACGTCTCACCGAAAGATGTTGAAATAGGTAGAACTGCTGCAAGCCGTTCTAAGAAATTCTTACCCAAACGTGGTGACCTCACCACAATGAACAAATTTCGCCGGGTTGAGACTAATGATGGGGAAGAATACTTTGTATTCAATAAGCCTGCTGAAAGTAAGACTGTCAAAAAACCCTCACCTCTTACGAAAAAATCCTCTCGAAACACAAGTATATCTGGTGGTTTTCAGAATGCTCCACCTTATAGAAAGTCAGGCCCCAAAACCCCCAAAGTCTTGCAACCAAAGCACCTTCCCTCTCAATTTCCTTTAAGTTATAAAACCAACACGAAAGTGTGTACTGGTATGACGGATAGCACGTGTATGGGTAGACCATTTGATGCTATGCTTTTTAACCGTCAACCCAGGCCCAACCTCTACTATCCTTATATCCAGGAACACATGGTAAATTTTCCAAGTGTCCCGAATCACTGGTACGACCCATGGCACCTAGGACCACCTCACTGCACTCTAACCCCGATGTACAGACACCCAGTCCGACCCCCGTATCATTCATAAACTCTTGCGTTGTTGACGCACAAACAGAGTTAGGTTATGGTGATATCTTAAGCCAGTTTGTAGTATCCCGTGACTTATTCACGATATTGCTAATTAATGCACGTTCCTTAATCAATAAGATATCTGAACTAAGGGCATTATTATTTATCGCCAAGCCTACTGTAGCTCTGATTACTGAATCATGGTGCTCATACTCTGTACTTGATGTGCATATAGGCATAGATGATTACACTGTACACCGTGCAAATAGAGACTGCAAGCGTGGTGGAGGATGTCTCATATATATACATAACTCATTCGTAGCCAGTAAGGTGGAAGATGAAATACTGAACGAGGTACTTGATTCACTCTGGGTCGTCTTACAAGGAGATAAGTACAAGCTTCTCATAGGCTGTGTTTATCGAGCACCAAGCTCAACCAAAGAAACTGATGCGTTATTAGCTAAATCATTCGCACACGCCTCATCGTTTAGTACTAATTACAAAATAATTGCAGGGGACTTCAATCTTCCAGAAGTCAATTGGTTAAGTAGTTCCGGCCCCCAACGCTTCGACGAATTACTTGCCACTATCGATTGTTATGGATGGCAGCAACACGTCCAGACACCTACTCGTGGTGACAACATGTTGGACCTTGTGTTTTGTCATGACACAATCCCAGTCTCCACCTATGTTGGTAACAGATTTTCCAGTAGTGACCATAGAATGGTACTCTGCTCTCTGCCTTTCTCACCACTAAATACAGGAAACAAACAGGATTCAGGGAGTTTGATTTGTCGTAGTTACAAACATACAGACTGGGGATTAGTCCAAGAACTCATTCGACTCTGTCACTGGGATGAATATTTTACCACTGACTCCCTGGAGGCTGTAGTGTCCCTATTTTACAGGAATGTTATCCTTTGTCTAGATACTGTTGCTCCTAAGAAGGTAGTGAAATTAAGTAGACACCAAGCTGAATTCATTCCGAGGGCATGCCGCAATAAGTTAAGGAAGTTGAAGAAACAGTACTATTCCACTAAGGATATATCACCACTGCACTCAATCCATGAGTCTCTTGAATCTATCAAGCGCCAACGCTCTCAAAAGGACCTCGACGAAGAATTAAGGGCACTTGAAAGCACCTCCAAAGTTTATAACTTAACAACACTTCTTAAAAAACGAATGCAGTCGACGAGGGACATCCCCTATTTACTTCATGACAAAGTTATCTACAATGTGCCTGCCACCATCTGTGAAATATTCAGTGAGTGGTTTGCAAACTTCAGTTTAGAAACGCGCATTCCTGGTGACACCGGCCTCCTTACTAGCTCTTTCCTCGGAAGCATAGTGTTCACCGACCAATTAATAGAACAGGCAGTTAAAAGCCTGAAACCTTCCACTAGCACGGGACCAGATGGCCTTGCTTCTATAATTCTCAAAAACAGTGGGTGTGATATACCCCTACTACTTCTTAAATTCTTCTCAATATCTATGGACACTGGCACTTACCCTAAAGAGTGGAAAACTAGCTTCATAATTCCACACTATAAATCCGGTGATAAGGCAAACGTCCGCAATTACAGACCTATTAATATAACCCCAGTTGTCTCGCGAACCATGGATAAAGCTGTCAAAGATCAGTTGTCAGACTATCTACTTAGGGAAGATCTTGTTACAAGGTCTCAACACGGATTTCTCAAAAATAGGTCTTGCGTTACTTGCCACTTCGACTTTTTCAACTGCATCACTAGTAGTCGCGAAGCACGTAAGCTAGTTGTTGTTCTCTACTTCGATATATCTAGGGCATTTGACATGGTATCTCACAGTATTCTCTTTGAGAAGCTGTATTCATGTGGGATTCGCAATCCATTACTGAGCTGGTTAAAATCGTTTCTAAGCAATAGGGTACAAATAACCAAGGTTGGATCTGAATTGTCTCATCCTAGGCAGATCACAAGTGGGGTTGTGCAAGGTAGTGTCCTAGGTCCACTTTTATTTACAGTATACATTAACAGCATTTGCAACTGCTTCACTTCAGGTAAATCATTCCTATATGCTGACGACCTCAAAGTCGTTTACTCCTGCTACGCTCATGAACTAAGCGATATGGTAACTAAAATACATCTTGAACTAAGTGGTCTCGCAACATGGTGTACTGAATCCTGTCTAAAGTTCAACATTGATAAATGCGGCTGGATTTGTATCGGAAACAGTAACCTTGACCTGAATCTTGAAATAAATGGGCGTAAACTAGCCAAGCTCAACTCAGTCGTAGATCTCGGCATCAGATACTCTAGTAACTTAACGTTCTCTGAACAAACTGATTATGCCAGACGTAAAACACGAAGGCTCCTAGGATGCATAACTCCCAATTTCTTTTGTTGTGACACTAGGCTTTTATTATATAAAGTATGTGTCCGACCTATTTTAGAATACTGCCCGTTTATTCTTAGCGGACTCAGAAAAAATGACAAGCTTAAGTTAGAAGGAGTGCAACGGCAATTCACCTTAAGAATTCTTGGTTTCGAAAGTGGTCTCGAATACTATGAACGTTGCGACAGACTAAGTTTAGAACCACTCTGGAAAAGACGTCTTAAGCTGAACCTAATTTTTTACTACAAGCTAACTAATCTGCTCGTGCACTCCTCCGAGCCAATAATTAAATCTACCGCTGTCATCAGTTACAATCTTAGAAATCACCACAACCTAGCTGCTATAGAGCATTGTCAGACTTACATGCGGTATAATTTCTTCTTAAATAAGTTTTCAGTCATTTGGAATAGACTACCAGCTGATGTGCGCGATGCAAACACACTCGCAGTGTTCATCTCCTCAGTCACCAGACTGCTCAAAGATGTCAGTGCACTTCTGCGTCTGAATCCTACACCCACTTTTTCGTCCAACACAGATATTTTAAGTTCATTAAACGTGTAGTTACAACAAACTACAATTATAAATTTTTATATTATTGGAAGTACATGATAGACATTTTTACACAGGACGATAATAATGTGCCTAACGCGACGCTCATGAGATACCACAAAAGGTGTTGGTTGGTCCAGACAGCAGGACGGTGGCCATGGAAGTCGGAAACCGCTAAGGAGTGTGTAACAACTCACCTGCCGAATCAACCAGCCCTGAAAATGGATGGCGCTCGAGCGTTGGACCTATACCGTACCGTTGCTGCAAGCTGGTGAGGGCAAACTGACTTGGTCCAGGCATGGAGTGGCGGCGACGAGTAGGAGGGTCGCTGTGGCTAGCGGGAAGCCTCAGGCGTAAGCCTAGGTGAAGCAACCACAGGCGCAGATCTTGGTGGTAGTAGCAAATATTCAAGTGAGAACCTTGAAGGCCGAAGTGGAGAAGGGTTCCATGGGAACAGCAGTTGGCCATGGGTCAGGCGGTCCTAAGTGATCCGGTAAATCGGAACAGAGACGGGGTGCCTGACATTGTCCGCTTGCGGGCTTTGTTAGTATTGCTGCTAAAGTACTGTTGCAACGCAGCCCCCTGTAGCGAAAGGGAATCGGGTTAATATTCCCGACCCTGTCCACGGAGATTGGTGCATGTTGGATCTTTGATTCAGTGTGTGCCCAGCGCGGTAACGCAACCGAACTCGGAGACGTCGGCGGGAGTTCTGGGAAGAGTTCTCTTTTCTTTGTTAGGAGTGCATCCACCCCCTGGAATCGGCTTGTCCGGAGATAGGGGGCTAGCCTCCGTAAAGCACCACCCTTCTTGTGGTGTCCGGAACGCTCCTGTCGGCCCTTGAAAATCCGAGCCAGGCAGTATAATTTTCGTGGCAGGCCGTACCCATATCCGCAGCAGGTCTCCAAGGTGAACAGCCTCTGGCAATTGAACAATGTAGGTAAGGGAAGTCGGCAAATTGGATCCGTAACTTCGGGAGAAGGATTGGCTGTGGGGGCCGAGTCAGACAGGCCGAGATCAGATACGTGTCGGTCCAGTTGGAGGCTGGTTTCTTTGCTGCTTCGGTGCATATTGTTGTGGAGTTACTGGACTCTGACCGCGATCGATCCTGGGCGGTTTCAGCTGTTAGTGTTGTATGGCTAGCAACGCGCGTGGACTTGCTCTGCGTTGCGTCAAGCGGCTGTGCTTCCATTGTTTGGCGCGCGACGGCTAACTCAGAACTGGCACGGACCAGGGGAATCCGACTGTCTAATTAAAACAAAGCATTGCGATGTCCGCTGACCGGTTATGACGCAATGTGATTTCTGCCCAGTGCTCTGAATGTCAAAGTGAAGAAATTCAACCAAGCGCGGGAAAACGGCCGGAGCGCTACGTTTCGCTCGTGGGATTTGGATTCTTTTTATTTTCTTCTAGCGGTCCCCAGTTGCTGGAAATTAGTCTATTCTGATCCTCAGCGCACTACTATAACATTTTCTGGAAAAAATTTCGTCAATTCAGCTCCTATATCGTTCTGCCAAAATCTGGGCCATTGCATGGCATCGTTCATTTTCCAAATCCTATTCGCAACTGCTATTCATAACCCAAACTACAAATGTTCCATTCCTACTACTACTGTGGTGAGAGCTGTCTACTAGCCAAGTGGTGGACAGTAATTGAGGTCAATGTTTATGTAACAAATATTAGTCATGTTGTGGTGAGAGATGGTTGCTGGCCAAATTGTTTGACAGTAATTGAGGTCAAAGGTCAAGGTGGACAGGCGGTTGCAGTTAACATATAGATGAACTGACACAGCCACAAGAGATGCAAGGTTAACCTTGTGTGATAAACAACCAATCAACAGACTGTATTTTCTACTAACATTGACCTACAATAATGTACATAAAAATCTACAAATACGTGTTGATTTTTCGTAATAAACGATCTGTTGCCTGGCCCTTGTCTTCTGTTGTTACATTTGGTGTCGCTGCCTACCGACAAATGGAAAGCCTATGCCCTGCAGTTTTTGATGGAGACATATGGATCTTCGCGCAGGACTTCGAGGCTTCTTCGCAGTTGAGTGGCGTTCAAGATCTGTCAGCGATGAGGCTGCTACTTGGGACGCTGGTGGGAGGTCGGGAGAAAGCAGCATATGGACGTGTGAGGCGAAATACCTACGAATGTGCGACAGGGTCAGGCAAACAGTTTCCAAAGTGGGAAGGACCATATATGGTCACGTTGAGATGGGGTTACGCAGACACAATCGCAATGGTAAACACCGTTAAACAAGTGGACATCCGCAAGCGCCGAGATTCCAGACAGCAAGACAACAGAGCAAAGTCCCAAGAACCGAGCCGACTTCAGTCCAAACTATTTGACGGGGGGACGAGCGTGGTGAGAGCTGTCTACTAGCCAAGTGGTGGACAGTAATTGAGGTCAATGTTTATGTAACAAATATTAGTCATGTTGTGGTGAGAGATGGTTGCTGGCCAAATTGTTTGACAGTAATTGAGGTCAAAGGTCAAGGTGGACAGGCGGTTGCAGTTAACATATAGATGAACTGACACAGCCACAAGAGATGCAAGGTTAACCTTGTGTGATAAACAACCAATCAACAGACTGTATTTTCTACTAACATTGACCTACAATAATGTACATAAAAATCTATAAATACGTGTTGATTTTTCGTAATAAACGATCTGTTACCTGGCCCTTGTCTTCTGTTGTTACACTACTATCTAACATTTGCCAACTTTTCTTCGCTTAAAAGCCATTAATAAACGAGAACGGGTGACAACCATACTCGCACACACCTTGTCCTCAATAATTTCTAGCTAAACTCAAAATTTTGGTAAGTCTAGAACTTCAGAATAACTTCCATAGTTACGTTTATTGAGTTGAATGCTTTTGTCATAAAATTGTCTATGTATTTTGTTAAGTCTCGAAATTCTGCAAGCTTTTTGTTTATTAGGCTTCAGTTTTGTAGTTATTCGTTCATAAATTTTTTAATTCGTATCATTCGGTTATAAGTATGTTTCCCACGCAAATCCCCTTGCGATTCTGCACAGTTTACTTCTAAACCCGTCTCTTTAATCATTTTCTAAAATTTTTCCAGCTTGAAGTTTGCACTTCCCTAGACCGGCCCCAAACCAAGCTTTCACATTTTCTTTGTCAATTTTTTCTCTGGACATTTGTAACCTGTCCTTTTTGCCCACGTTTGTCAAACTCGACGAGCTGATTCTCGTGGTGCACTTTTTAAACTCATCTGTCGATCCCTTCAAAATTTTCCCATCGTTTTGTCATAATCTTAACTGAAATTCGTGTTTTTCAAGTAGATTTTCTTCTGTGTGCATTTTTACGTCTCGATTGTTTGTCCATGAGATTCCTCTCGTGATTCTGCACAAGTTACTTATAAGCCCGTCTTCTCAATCATCTTCTAAAATTTTTTCAGCTTGAAGTTTGCACTTCCCTAGACCGGCCCCAAACCAAGCTTTCACATTTTCTTTGTCAATTTTTTCTCTGGACATTTGTAACCTGTCCTTTTTGCCCACGTTTGTCAAACTCGACGAGCTGATTCTCGTGGTGCACTTTTTAAACTCATCTGTCGATCCCTTCAAAATTTTCCCATCGTTTTGTCATAATCTTAACTGAAATTCGTGTTTTTCAAGTAGATTTTCTTCTGTGTGCATTTTTACGTCTCGATTGTTTGTCCATGAGATTCCTCTCGTGATTCTGCACAAGTTACTTATAAGCCCGTCTTCTCAATCATCTTCTAAAATTTTTTCAGCTTGAAGTTTGCACTTCCCTAGACCGGCCCCAAACCAAGCTTTCACATTTTCTTTGTCAATTTTTTCTCTGGACATTTGTAACCTGTCCTTTTTGCCCACGTTTGTCAAACTCGACGAGCTGATTCTCGTGGTGCACTTTTTATATTCATCTGTCGACTGTTTTAAAAGTTTCTCATCTTTTTCTTATAATCACAACTAAAATTCACGTTTTTTCCGTTTATATTTTCTTCTGTGAATAATTTTACGCCTCGATTCTTTGTTCATGAGAACCGTCTCGAGATTCTGCACGTCTTAGCCGTATACAGATTTGTTCCATGTATCTTAATGCAACTTTAAGCCTCAAATTGTAAAAGCTTAGAGTTCGACAAATTTGTAATTTCCGCATTTTTAATTATCGCTGAAGCCAAGCTACTAATAAGGCCCTCTGATTGGCCGTTGCTTATTTCGCTTGAGATAATTGTTCGCGACTTCACGTTTTCCTGCCTAACTTTGTTATCTTTGCTTTTTCGGGGATTTTGACCTCCTCCGACCCCCTCCGACGATAACCCCGGAGTATTTTTTCAAGGCGCATCTTTTGCTGCCATTTCTGTTTTCATAGCACTTTCGGTTGCTGAACTGCTGAGTAACCCTCCCGGTTGCTACTCAAAACAGCAGTCTTCACCCCCCTGTAATTGTCATTTGTCTCATTCAGTATTCTGTTCATTTTTACTTTTTTCGTGGGTAACTCTGTTATCTTTGATTTTTCGGGGATTCTGACTTCACTCACCCCTCCTCCGACGATAATCCTGGAGTATTTTTTCAAGGTGCATCTGTTGCTGCCATTTCTGTTTTCATAGCACTTTCGGTTGCTGAACTGCTGAGTAACCCTCCCGGTTGCTACTCAAAACAGCAGTCTTCACCCCCCTGTAATTGTCATTTGTCTCATTTCGAAATAAATAAAAATGAACAGAATACAGAATGAGACAAATGACAATTACAGGGGGGTGAAGACTGCTGTTTTGAGTAGCAACCGGGAGGGTTACTCAGCAGTTCAGCAACCGAAAGTGCTATGAAAACAGAAATGGCAGCAACAGATGCACCTTGAAAAAATACTCCAGGATTATCGTCGGAGGAGGGGTGAGTGAAGTCAGAATCCCCGAAAAATCAAAGATAACAGAGTTACCCACGAAAAAAGTAAAAATGAACAGAATACTGAATGAGACAAATGACAATTACAGGGGGGTGAAGACTGCTGTTTTGAGTAGCAACCGGGAGGGTTACTCAGCAGTTCAGCAACCGAAAGTGCTATGAAAACAGAAATGGCAGCAAAAGATGCGCCTTGAAAAAATACTCCGGGGTTATCGTCGGAGGGGGTCGGAGGAGGTCAAAATCCCCGAAAAAGCAAAGATAACAAAGTTAGGCAGGAAAACGTGAAGTCGCGAACAATTATCTCAAGCGAAATAAGCAACGGCCAATCAGAGGGCCTTATTAGTAGCTTGGCTTCAGCGATAATTAAAAATGCGGAAATTACAAATTTGTCGAACTCTAAGCTTTTACAATTTGAGGCTTAAAGTTGCATTAAGATACATGGAACAAATCTGTATACGGCTAAGACGTGCAGAATCTCGAGACGGTTCTCATGAACAAAGAATCGAGGCGTAAAATTATTCACAGAAGAAAATATAAACGGAAAAAACGTGAATTTTAGTTGTGATTATAAGAAAAAGATGAGAAACTTTTAAAACAGTCGACAGATGAATATAAAAAGTGCACCACGAGAATCAGCTCGTCGAGTTTGACAAACGTGGGCAAAAAGGACAGGTTACAAATGTCCAGAGAAAAAATTGACAAAGAAAATGTGAAAGCTTGGTTTGGGGCCGGTCTAGGGAAGTGCAAACTTCAAGCTGAAAAATTTTTAGAAGATGATTGAGAAGACGGGCTTATAAGTAACTTGTGCAGAATCACGAGAGGAATCTCATGGACAAACAATCGAGACGTAAAAATGCACACAGAAGAAAATCTACTTGAAAAACACGAATTTCAGTTAAGATTATGACAAAACGATGGGAAAATTTTGAAGGGATCGACAGATGAGTTTAAAAAGTGCACCACGAGAATCAGCTCGTCGAGTTTGACAAACGTGGGCAAAAAGGACAGGTTACAAATGTCCAGAGAAAAAATTGACAAAGAAAATGTGAAAGCTTGGTTTGGGGCCGGTCTAGGGAAGTGCAAACTTCAAGCTGAAAAATTTTTAGAAGATGATTGAGAAGACGGGCTTATAAGTAACTTGTGCAGAATCACGAGAGGAATCTCATGGACAAACAATCGAGACGTAAAAATGCACACAGAAGAAAATCTACTTGAAAAACACGAATTTCAGTTAAGATTATGACAAAACGATGGGAAAATTTTGAAGGGATCGACAGATGAGTTTAAAAAGTGCACCACGAGAATCAGCTCGTCGAGTTTGACAAACGTGGGCAAAAAGGACAGGTTACAAATGTCCAGAGAAAAAATTGACAAAGAAAATGTGAAAGCTTGGTTTGGGGCCGGTCTAGGGAAGTGCAAACTTCAAGCTGAAAAATTTTTAGAAGATGATTGAGAAGACGGGCTTATAAGTAACTTGTGCAGAATCACGAGAGGAATCTCATGGACAAACAATCGAGACGTAAAAATGCACACAGAAGAAAATCTACTTGAAAAACACGAATTTCAGTTAAGATTATGACAAAACGATGGGAAAATTTTGAAGGGATCGACAGATGAGTTTAAAAAGTGCACCACGAGAATCAGCTCGTCGAGTTTGACAAACGTGGGCAAAAAGGACAGGTTACAAATGTCCAGAGAAAAAATTGACAAAGAAAATGTGAAAGCTTGGTTTGGGGCCGGTCTAGGGAAGTGCAAACTTCAAGCTGAAAAATTTTTAGAAGATGATTGAGAAGACGGGCTTATAAGTAACTTGTGCAGAATCACGAGAGGAATCTCATGGACAAACAATCGAGACGTAAAAATGCACACAGAAGAAAATCTACTTGAAAAACACGAATTTCAGTTAAGATTATGACAAAACGATGGGAAAATTTTGAAGGGATCGACAGATGAGTTTAAAAAGTGCACCACGAGAATCAGCTCGTCGAGTTTGACAAACGTGGGCAAAAAGGACAGGTTACAAATGTCCAGAGAAAAAATTGACAAAGAAAATGTGAAAGCTTGGTTTGGGGCCGGTCTAGGGAAGTGCAAACTTCAAGCTGAAAAATTTTTAGAAGATGATTGAGAAGACGGGCTTATAAGTAACTTGTGCAGAATCACGAGAGGAATCTCATGGACAAACAATCGAGACGTAAAAATGCACACAGAAGAAAATCTACTTGAAAAACACGAATTTCAGTTAAGATTATGACAAAACGATGGGAAAATTTTGAAGGGATCGACAGATGAGTTTAAAAAGTGCACCACGAGAATCAGCTCGTCGAGTTTGACAAACGTGGGCAAAAAGGACAGGTTACAAATGTCCAGAGAAAAAATTGACAAAGAAAATGTGAAAGCTTGGTTTGGGGCCGGTCTAGGGAAGTGCAAACTTCAAGCTGAAAAATTTTTAGAAGATGATTGAGAAGACGGGCTTATAAGTAACTTGTGCAGAATCACGAGAGGAATCTCATGGACAAACAATCGAGACGTAAAAATGCACACAGAAGAAAATCTACTTGAAAAACACGAATTTCAGTTAAGATTATGACAAAACGATGGGAAAATTTTGAAGGGATCGACAGATGAGTTTAAAAAGTGCACCACGAGAATCAGCTCGTCGAGTTTGACAAACGTGGGCAAAAAGGACAGGTTACAAATGTCCAGAGAAAAAATTGACAAAGAAAATGTGAAAGCTTGGTTTGGGGCCGGTCTAGGGAAGTGCAAACTTCAAGCTGAAAAATTTTTAGAAGATGATTGAGAAGACGGGCTTATAAGTAACTTGTGCAGAATCACGAGAGGAATCTCATGGACAAACAATCGAGACGTAAAAATGCACACAGAAGAAAATCTACTTGAAAAACACGAATTTCAGTTAAGATTATGACAAAACGATGGGAAAATTTTGAAGGGATCGACAGATGAGTTTAAAAAGTGCACCACGAGAATCAGCTCGTCGAGTTTGACAAACGTGGGCAAAAAGGACAGGTTACAAATGTCCAGAGAAAAAATTGACAAAGAAAATGTGAAAGCTTGGTTTGGGGCCGGTCTAGGGAAGTGCAAACTTCAAGCTGAAAAATTTTTAGAAGATGATTGAGAAGACGGGCTTATAAGTAACTTGTGCAGAATCACGAGAGGAATCTCATGGACAAACAATCGAGACGTAAAAATGCACACAGAAGAAAATCTACTTGAAAAACACGAATTTCAGTTAAGATTATGACAAAACGATGGGAAAATTTTGAAGGGATCGACAGATGAGTTTAAAAAGTGCACCACGAGAATCAGCTCGTCGAGTTTGACAAACGTGGGCAAAAAGGACAGGTTACAAATGTCCAGAGAAAAAATTGACAAAGAAAATGTGAAAGCTTGGTTTGGGGCCGGTCTAGGGAAGTGCAAACTTCAAGCTGAAAAATTTTTAGAAGATGATTGAGAAGACGGGCTTATAAGTAACTTGTGCAGAATCACGAGAGGAATCTCATGGACAAACAATCGAGACGTAAAAATGCACACAGAAGAAAATCTACTTGAAAAACACGAATTTCAGTTAAGATTATGACAAAACGATGGGAAAATTTTGAAGGGATCGACAGATGAGTTTAAAAAGTGCACCACGAGAATCAGCTCGTCGAGTTTGACAAACGTGGGCAAAAAGGACAGGTTACAAATGTCCAGAGAAAAAATTGACAAAGAAAATGTGAAAGCTTGGTTTGGGGCCGGTCTAGGGAAGTGCAAACTTCAAGCTGAAAAATTTTTAGAAGATGATTGAGAAGACGGGCTTATAAGTAACTTGTGCAGAATCACGAGAGGAATCTCATGGACAAACAATCGAGACGTAAAAATGCACACAGAAGAAAATCTACTTGAAAAACACGAATTTCAGTTAAGATTATGACAAAACGATGGGAAAATTTTGAAGGGATCGACAGATGAGTTTAAAAAGTGCACCACGAGAATCAGCTCGTCGAGTTTGACAAACGTGGGCAAAAAGGACAGGTTACAAATGTCCAGAGAAAAAATTGACAAAGAAAATGTGAAAGCTTGGTTTGGGGCCGGTCTAGGGAAGTGCAAACTTCAAGCTGAAAAATTTTTAGAAGATGATTGAGAAGACGGGCTTATAAGTAACTTGTGCAGAATCACGAGAGGAATCTCATGGACAAACAATCGAGACGTAAAAATGCACACAGAAGAAAATCTACTTGAAAAACACGAATTTCAGTTAAGATTATGACAAAACGATGGGAAAATTTTGAAGGGATCGACAGATGAGTTTAAAAAGTGCACCACGAGAATCAGCTCGTCGAGTTTGACAAACGTGGGCAAAAAGGACAGGTTACAAATGTCCAGAGAAAAAATTGACAAAGAAAATGTGAAAGCTTGGTTTGGGGCCGGTCTAGGGAAGTGCAAACTTCAAGCTGAAAAATTTTTAGAAGATGATTGAGAAGACGGGCTTATAAGTAACTTGTGCAGAATCACGAGAGGAATCTCATGGACAAACAATCGAGACGTAAAAATGCACACAGAAGAAAATCTACTTGAAAAACACGAATTTCAGTTAAGATTATGACAAAACGATGGGAAAATTTTGAAGGGATCGACAGATGAGTTTAAAAAGTGCACCACGAGAATCAGCTCGTCGAGTTTGACAAACGTGGGCAAAAAGGACAGGTTACAAATGTCCAGAGAAAAAATTGACAAAGAAAATGTGAAAGCTTGGTTTGGGGCCGGTCTAGGGAAGTGCAAACTTCAAGCTGAAAAATTTTTAGAAGATGATTGAGAAGACGGGCTTATAAGTAACTTGTGCAGAATCACGAGAGGAATCTCATGGACAAACAATCGAGACGTAAAAATGCACACAGAAGAAAATCTACTTGAAAAACACGAATTTCAGTTAAGATTATGACAAAACGATGGGAAAATTTTGAAGGGATCGACAGATGAGTTTAAAAAGTGCACCACGAGAATCAGCTCGTCGAGTTTGACAAACGTGGGCAAAAAGGACAGGTTACAAATGTCCAGAGAAAAAATTGACAAAGAAAATGTGAAAGCTTGGTTTGGGGCCGGTCTAGGGAAGTGCAAACTTCAAGCTGAAAAATTTTTAGAAGATGATTGAGAAGACGGGCTTATAAGTAACTTGTGCAGAATCACGAGAGGAATCTCATGGACAAACAATCGAGACGTAAAAATGCACACAGAAGAAAATCTACTTGAAAAACACGAATTTCAGTTAAGATTATGACAAAACGATGGGAAAATTTTGAAGGGATCGACAGATGAGTTTAAAAAGTGCACCACGAGAATCAGCTCGTCGAGTTTGACAAACGTGGGCAAAAAGGACAGGTTACAAATGTCCAGAGAAAAAATTGACAAAGAAAATGTGAAAGCTTGGTTTGGGGCCGGTCTAGGGAAGTGCAAACTTCAAGCTGAAAAATTTTTAGAAGATGATTGAGAAGACGGGCTTATAAGTAACTTGTGCAGAATCACGAGAGGAATCTCATGGACAAACAATCGAGACGTAAAAATGCACACAGAAGAAAATCTACTTGAAAAACACGAATTTCAGTTAAGATTATGACAAAACGATGGGAAAATTTTGAAGGGATCGACAGATGAGTTTAAAAAGTGCACCACGAGAATCAGCTCGTCGAGTTTGACAAACGTGGGCAAAAAGGACAGGTTACAAATGTCCAGAGAAAAAATTGACAAAGAAAATGTGAAAGCTTGGTTTGGGGCCGGTCTAGGGAAGTGCAAACTTCAAGCTGAAAAATTTTTAGAAGATGATTGAGAAGACGGGCTTATAAGTAACTTGTGCAGAATCACGAGAGGAATCTCATGGACAAACAATCGAGACGTAAAAATGCACACAGAAGAAAATCTACTTGAAAAACACGAATTTCAGTTAAGATTATGACAAAACGATGGGAAAATTTTGAAGGGATCGACAGATGAGTTTAAAAAGTGCACCACGAGAATCAGCTCGTCGAGTTTGACAAACGTGGGCAAAAAGGACAGGTTACAAATGTCCAGAGAAAAAATTGACAAAGAAAATGTGAAAGCTTGGTTTGGGGCCGGTCTAGGGAAGTGCAAACTTCAAGCTGAAAAATTTTTAGAAGATGATTGAGAAGACGGGCTTATAAGTAACTTGTGCAGAATCACGAGAGGAATCTCATGGACAAACAATCGAGACGTAAAAATGCACACAGAAGAAAATCTACTTGAAAAACACGAATTTCAGTTAAGATTATGACAAAACGATGGGAAAATTTTGAAGGGATCGACAGATGAGTTTAAAAAGTGCACCACGAGAATCAGCTCGTCGAGTTTGACAAACGTGGGCAAAAAGGACAGGTTACAAATGTCCAGAGAAAAAATTGACAAAGAAAATGTGAAAGCTTGGTTTGGGGCCGGTCTAGGGAAGTGCAAACTTCAAGCTGAAAAATTTTTAGAAGATGATTGAGAAGACGGGCTTATAAGTAACTTGTGCAGAATCACGAGAGGAATCTCATGGACAAACAATCGAGACGTAAAAATGCACACAGAAGAAAATCTACTTGAAAAACACGAATTTCAGTTAAGATTATGACAAAACGATGGGAAAATTTTGAAGGGATCGACAGATGAGTTTAAAAAGTGCACCACGAGAATCAGCTCGTCGAGTTTGACAAACGTGGGCAAAAAGGACAGGTTACAAATGTCCAGAGAAAAAATTGACAAAGAAAATGTGAAAGCTTGGTTTGGGGCCGGTCTAGGGAAGTGCAAACTTCAAGCTGAAAAATTTTTAGAAGATGATTGAGAAGACGGGCTTATAAGTAACTTGTGCAGAATCACGAGAGGAATCTCATGGACAAACAATCGAGACGTAAAAATGCACACAGAAGAAAATCTACTTGAAAAACACGAATTTCAGTTAAGATTATGACAAAACGATGGGAAAATTTTGAAGGGATCGACAGATGAGTTTAAAAAGTGCACCACGAGAATCAGCTCGTCGAGTTTGACAAACGTGGGCAAAAAGGACAGGTTACAAATGTCCAGAGAAAAAATTGACAAAGAAAATGTGAAAGCTTGGTTTGGGGCCGGTCTAGGGAAGTGCAAACTTCAAGCTGAAAAATTTTTAGAAGATGATTGAGAAGACGGGCTTATAAGTAACTTGTGCAGAATCACGAGAGGAATCTCATGGACAAACAATCGAGACGTAAAAATGCACACAGAAGAAAATCTACTTGAAAAACACGAATTTCAGTTAAGATTATGACAAAACGATGGGAAAATTTTGAAGGGATCGACAGATGAGTTTAAAAAGTGCACCACGAGAATCAGCTCGTCGAGTTTGACAAACGTGGGCAAAAAGGACAGGTTACAAATGTCCAGAGAAAAAATTGACAAAGAAAATGTGAAAGCTTGGTTTGGGGCCGGTCTAGGGAAGTGCAAACTTCAAGCTGGAAAAATTTTAGAAAATGATTAAAGAGACGGGTTTAGAAGTAAACTGTGCAGAATCGCAAGGGGATTTGCGTGGGAAACATACTTATAACCGAATGATACGAATTAAAAAATTTATGAACGAATAACTACAAAACTGAAGCCTAATAAACAAAAAGCTTGCAGAATTTCGAGACTTAACAAAATACATAGACAATTTTATGACAAAAGCATTCAACTCAATAAACGTAACTATGGAAGTTATTCTGAAGTTCTAGACTTACCAAAATTTTGAGTTTAGCTAGAAATTATTGAGGACAAGGTGTGTGCGAGTATGGTTGTCACCCGTTCTCGTTTATTAATGGCTTTTAAGCGAAGAAAAGTTGGCAAATGTTAGATAGTAGTAGTGTGAATGGAACATTTGTAGTTTGGGTTATGAATAGCAGTTGCGAATAGGATTTGGAAAATGAACGATGCCATGCAATGGCCCAGATTTTGGCAGAACGATATAGGAGCTGAATTGACGAAATTTTTTCCAGAAAATGTTATAGTAGTGCGCTGAGGATCAGAATAGACTAATTTCCAGCAACTGGGGACCGCTAGAAGAAAATAAAAAGAATCCAAATCCCACGAGCGAAACGTAGCGCTCCGGCCGTTTTCCCGCGCTTGGTTGAATTTCTTCACTTTGACATTCAGAGCACTGGGCAGAAATCACATTGCGTCATAACCGGTCAGCGGACATCGCAATGCTTTGTTTTAATTAGACAGTCGGATTCCCCTGGTCCGTGCCAGTTCTGAGTTAGCCGTCGCGCGCCAAACAATGGAAGCACAGCCGCTTGACGCAACGCAGAGCAAGTCCACGCGCGTTGCTAGCCATACAACACTAACAGCTGAAACCGCCCAGGATCGATCGCGGTCAGAGTCCAGTAACTCCACAACAATATGCACCGAAGCAGCAAAGAAACCAGCCTCCAACTGGACCGACACGTATCTGATCTCGGCCTGTCTGACTCGGCCCCCACAGCCAATCCTTCTCCCGAAGTTACGGATCCAATTTGCCGACTTCCCTTACCTACATTGTTCAATTGCCAGAGGCTGTTCACCTTGGAGACCTGCTGCGGATATGGGTACGGCCTGCCACGAAAATTATACTGCCTGGCTCGGATTTTCAAGGGCCGACAGGAGCGTTCCGGACACCACAAGAAGGGTGGTGCTTTACGGAGGCTAGCCCCCTATCTCCGGACAAGCCGATTCCAGGGGGTGGATGCACTCCTAACAAAGAAAAGAGAACTCTTCCCAGAACTCCCGCCGACGTCTCCGAGTTCGGTTGCGTTACCGCGCTGGGCACACACTGAATCAAAGATCCAACATGCACCAATCTCCGTGGACAGGGTCGGGAATATTAACCCGATTCCCTTTCGCTACAGGGGGCTGCGTTGCAACAGTACTTTAGCAGCAACACTAACAAAGCCCGCAAGCGGACAATGTCAGGCACCCCGTCTCTGTTCCGATTTACCGGATCACTTAGGACCGCCTGACCCATGGCCAACTGCTGTTCCCATGGAACCCTTCTCCACTTCGGCCTTCAAGGTTCTCACTTGAATATTTGCTACTACCACCAAGATCTGCGCCTGTGGTTGCTTCACCTAGGCTTACGCCTGAGGCTTCCCGCTAGCCACAGCGACCCTCCTACTCGTCGCCGCCACTCCATGCCTGGACCAAGTCAGTTTGCCCTCACCAGCTTGCAGCAACGGTACGGTATAGGTCCAACGCTCGAGCGCCATCCATTTTCAGGGCTGGTTGATTCGGCAGGTGAGTTGTTACACACTCCTTAGCGGTTTCCGACTTCCATGGCCACCGTCCTGCTGTCTGGACCAACCAACACCTTTTGTGGTATCTCATGAGCGTCGCGTTAGGCACATTATTATCGTCCTGTGTAAAAATGTCTATCATGTACTTCCAATAATATAAAAATTTATAATTGTAGTTTGTTGTAACTACACGTTTAATGAACTTAAAATATCTGTGTTGGACGAAAAAGTGGGTGTAGGATTCAGACGCAGAAGTGCACTGACATCTTTGAGCAGTCTGGTGACTGAGGAGATGAACACTGCGAGTGTGTTTGCATCGCGCACATCAGCTGGTAGTCTATTCCAAATGACTGAAAACTTATTTAAGAAGAAATTATACCGCATGTAAGTCTGACAATGCTCTATAGCAGCTAGGTTGTGGTGATTTCTAAGATTGTAACTGATGACAGCGGTAGATTTAATTATTGGCTCGGAGGAGTGCACGAGCAGATTAGTTAGCTTGTAGTAAAAAATTAGGTTCAGCTTAAGACGTCTTTTCCAGAGTGGTTCTAAACTTAGTCTGTCGCAACGTTCATAGTATTCGAGACCACTTTCGAAACCAAGAATTCTTAAGGTGAATTGCCGTTGCACTCCTTCTAACTTAAGCTTGTCATTTTTTCTGAGTCCGCTAAGAATAAACGGGCAGTATTCTAAAATAGGTCGGACACATACTTTATATAATAAAAGCCTAGTGTCACAACAAAAGAAATTGGGAGTTATGCATCCTAGGAGCCTTCGTGTTTTACGTCTGGCATAATCAGTTTGTTCAGAGAACGTTAAGTTACTAGAGTATCTGATGCCGAGATCTACGACTGAGTTGAGCTTGGCTAGTTTACGCCCATTTATTTCAAGATTCAGGTCAAGCTTACTGTTTCCGATACAAATCCAGCCGCATTTATCAATGTTGAACTTTAGACAGGATTCAGTACACCATGTTGCGAGACCACTTAGTTCAAGATGTATTTTAGTTACCATATCGCTTAGTTCATGAGCGTAGCAGGAGTAAACGACTTTGAGGTCGTCAGCATATAGGAATGATTTACCTGAAGTGAAGCAGTTGCAAATGCCGTTAATGTATACTGTAAATAAAAGTGGACCTAGGACACTACCTTGCACAACCCCACTTGTGATCTGCCTAGGATGAGACAATTCAGATCCAACCTTGGTTATTTGTACCCTATTGCTTAGAAACGATTTTAACCAGCTCAGTAATGGATTGCGAATCCCACATGAATACAGCTTCTCAAAGAGAATACTGTGAGATACCATGTCAAATGCCCTAGATATATCGAAGTAGAGAACAACAACTAGCTTACGTGCTTCGCGACTACTAGTGATGCAGTTGAAAAAGTCGAAGTGGCAAGTAACGCAAGACCTATTTTTGAGAAATCCGTGTTGAGACCTTGTAACAAGATCTTCCCTAAGTAGATAGTCTGACAACTGATCTTTGACAGCTTTATCCATGGTTCGCGAGACAACTGGGGTTATATTAATAGGTCTGTAATTGCGGACGTTTGCCTTATCACCGGATTTATAGTGTGGAATTATGAAGCTAGTTTTCCACTCTTTAGGGTAAGTGCCAGTGTCCATAGATATTGAGAAGAATTTAAGAAGTAGTAGGGGTATATCACACCCACTGTTTTTGAAAATTATGGAAGCAAGGCCATCTGGTCCCGTGCTAGTGGAAGGTTTCAGGCTTTTAACTGCCTGTTCTATTAATTGGTCGGTGAACGCTATGCTTCCGAGGAAAGAGCTAGTAAGGGGGCCGGTGTCACCAGGAATGCGCGTTTCTGAACTGAAGTTTGCAAACCACTCACTGAATATTTCACAGATGGTGGCAGGCACATTGTAGATAACTTTGTCATGAAGTAAATAGGGGATGTCCCTCGTCGACTGCATTCGTTTTTTAAGAAGTGTTGTTAAGTTATAAACTTTGGAGGTGCTTTCAAGTGCCCTTAATTCTTCGTCGAGGTCCTTTTGAGAGCGTTGGCGCTTGATAGATTCAAGAGACTCATGGATTGAGTGCAGTGGTGATATATCCTTAGTGGAATAGTACTGTTTCTTCAACTTCCTTAACTTATTGCGGCATGCCCTCGGAATGAATTCAGCTTGGTGTCTACTTAATTTCACTACCTTCTTAGGAGCAACAGTATCTAGACAAAGGATAACATTCCTGTAAAATAGGGACACTACAGCCTCCAGGGAGTCAGTGGTAAAATATTCATCCCAGTGACAGAGTCGAATGAGTTCTTGGACTAATCCCCAGTCTGTATGTTTGTAACTACGACAAATCAAACTCCCTGAATCCTGTTTGTTTCCTGTATTTAGTGGTGAGAAAGGCAGAGAGCAGAGTACCATTCTATGGTCACTACTGGAAAATCTGTTACCAACATAGGTGGAGACTGGGATTGTGTCATGACAAAACACAAGGTCCAACATGTTGTCACCACGAGTAGGTGTCTGGACGTGTTGCTGCCATCCATAACAATCGATAATGGCAAGTAATTCGTCGAAGCGTTGGGGGCCGGAACTACTTAACCAATTGACTTCTGGAAGATTGAAGTCCCCTGAAATTATTTTGTAATTAGTACTAAACGATGAGGCGTGTGCGAATGATTTAGCTAATAACGCATCAGTTTCTTTGGTTGAGCTTGGTGCTCGATAAACACAGCCTATGAGAAGCTTGTACTTATCTCCTTGTAAGACGACCCAGAGTGAATCAAGTACCTCGTTCAGTATTTCATCTTCCACCTTACTGGCTACGAACGAGTTATGTATATATATGAGACATCCTCCACCACGCTTGCAGTCTCTATTTGCACGGTGTACAGTGTAATCATCTATGCCTATATGCACATCAAGTACAGAGTATGAGCACCATGATTCAGTAATCAGAGCTACAGTAGGCTTGGCGATAAATAATAATGCCCTTAGTTCAGATATCTTATTGATTAAGGAACGTGCATTAATTAGCAATATCGTGAATAAGTCACGGGATACTACAAACTGGCTTAAGATATCACCATAACCTAACTCTGTTTGTGCGTCAACAACGCAAGAGTTTATGAATGATACGGGGGTCGGACTGGGTGTCTGTACATCGGGGTTAGAGTGCAGTGAGGTGGTCCTAGGTGCCATGGGTCGTACCAGTGATTCGGGACACTTGGAAAATTTACCATGTGTTCCTGGATATAAGGATAGTAGAGGTTGGGCCTGGGTTGACGGTTAAAAAGCATAGCATCAAATGGTCTACCCATACACGTGCTATCCATCATACCGGTACACACTTTCGTGTTGGTTTTATAACTTAAAGGAAATTGAGAGGGAAGGTGCTTTGGTTGCAAGACTTTGGGGGTTTTGGGGCCTGACTTTCTATAAGGTGGAGCATTCTGAAAACCACCAGATATACTTGTGTTTCGAGAGGATTTTTTCATAAGAGGTGAGGGTTTTTTGACAGTCTTACTTTCAACAGGCTTATTGAATACAAAGTATTCTTCCCCATCATTAGTCTCAACCCGGCGAAATTTGTTCATTGTGGTGAGGTCACCACGTTTGGGTAAGAATTTCTTAGAACGGCTTGCAGCAGTTCTATCTATTTCAACATCTTTCGGTGAGACGTTATTTACAGGGGTACTGGTATCTAAATCAGTCCCTAGTTCCATTGCAATGCGTGGTTGTTGTGTGGTTTGCTGAATGCTAATGTCAGCATTAGGTGACTGTTGCTGTGCACGATCGTTTTTGGGTAATTCTAAGCTAGAGGAGGTGACCAGGTTATTACTCCGCATTATTCTGCGCTGACACGGTGTTTTATCCTGAGCTATGGTTACAGACTTATAACTGCTGTTCAGTCTTAGGTGATCCTGACATTTAGTAAACTTACTAGAATCAAGGGAATTACTGAACTTAAAAATAATGGGACAGTTAGCCTGGTTAGACTTTTTACGAAGTCTTTTGCATTCACATGGAACACTAGCCATGCCGCAACAAATCAAGATTTTGTGTTTCACAGTCTTCAGAGGAAGAGAATCTGGGACATTGTAAACTATAGCCTGGTGCGAAGAGGTTATACGCTTCATCACCTCCGCAGCCAAGCAGTCAATCAGATTTTCAGCCTTATTTAGGGTGTCCGGAGACATTTTAGGATGCTTTCTTAACAGACAGGCTATTGGGTCTAAATCCGAAAGCTTGCTTTGGGTTACATTCAGTAAAGACTTAACCTGGCCAATATCAGAACCGCTCTCCGTGATATTTGACATTGGCAGTGACATTCTATCAAACTGACCTAATTTTTCCCGAAGTTCATTTACTTGCCTTTGGATATCTTTCACAAGGAGGTCTAATTTACACATCTCAGAGTTCTCTAAAAGAACATCTTTCATCTGTATCACAGGAGTGAGAATTGCACTCAAGCCATTTTGTGAGCTAGTAGTTATTGCTGTATTACAGGGTGGTAATGCAGTTATAACCGATGTTGAGGCACTATCTAAAACAACTGTGTTTCTACGAACACGTTTTTTAGAAATTTGGACCATAATTTCAAGAATTATATGACTATAAGCAGTAAATGAATATCAGAGCAAACACGTGTCATACTTCCTATCGCAAAAGACCATCACTGTCTCAATCTTATAATTCATGCTAGTAAAGATGAAAACGTTGATAAATATTCCTCTAAGTATGTGGTCAAATAAGCTGAATAGATCCATATTAAAATTGCTATTCAGTGAAAATCACAAAAACAGTATAATAAAGAAGGTATAGGTTCAGCGTGACAACAACAACTTCGTCTGTGTGAATATTATTACTACTCAGGATATCACAACTCTCCCACTATGACTGAAACAGTGTCTACACTATGACGAGGCTACAGTGAATTTGCACTGCGCCTACATATTGTATCACAATTAGATGTGTATACTGCTGTTATGATTACGGCTCTCGTCATTACCTACATTTAATGTTTCATTAGTACAGCCTACATATATAGCAAGTATAAGTGAGTGAGGACAACATATATTCTCATAGAACCACCTACAATGAAATTATGTATCATTAATTATATTTTGCTCAATTGATAAACAACAAATGATATGCACTTTTTCTCTAAAAACCTATTCAGAATAATTCGGACTGCAAGAGATGAAACTCAGTACACATTGTTCTCATGAAAAAGAGCACTTCTCACCATCATTATGTTTACTTTATTTCATGTATAAGGTCACGTAATTTGTGAAAAACTTATTATACCATGGTGTGTGTATTACAGTTACAGATTAAAAAGTACAGAAGAGAATACAATTCTTACTGATAGGCGATTCCATCACATCCGTGTATTACAAACCTCCTAGTGGTGCACATTAGCGTAATGATCGTGAAATCGACGGATATAAGGGTTTGGAGGCTGCAGGTATCGACGTTCACGAACTGTACGGAGTATACTAAAGCAAGATCTTATACCAACGAGTTCTACAGTGTTCACTCTTCGAGTTCATCCCAAGGGACACATGTAAGCTGATAGAAAAAGGGGAAGATGGTGAAAGTGACTAAATGCAAAGGTGGAAAACAGAAGGAGAAGCTGAGTTCAGTGTATGTTGCACTATGTAAAGAAGTGAAGAAGAGTGCGAAGGAAGACAATGGACAATTCTATGACACAATATCGTTTTGTTTTTCATTCATTCGGAAATACAAAACCTTTATTAAAATGAATTCTACGACACACTGAAAGCTGAAGTGGAACAGAGAGGCCGCAGTGAAAAGAGACCTCAGAACGTTATGACATAGAGGAGATGGTGTGAGAAGAAGATGAGAGAATATTGGAAATCATGCGGGTAGGTAAGCAGGGCTGATGAAAATAGAACAAAGTGGAAATGAGTTGCTGAAGCCCTATGTTCCACTTGTAACACAAATGAACAATAATAATAATAATTTAATAGAATGTCGAGATACCGAAACAGATTCATCATGGGAAGAAATAGACCAAGGCGATATTGTAGAGTATGACTGTAACATAAAATAATTATTTTATCCATGGAATCACATGAGATTCAATTCCACAGAAATGAACATTTATTCTGATAGGGTAGTGAAATAACAACTAGTGTTGGCATTCATATTACTGAGTATTGGTAAGTAGTATAACATTACTGTATAAGTATTATTGCTCCATCGGATTTCAAGTGAAACACTGGTCTGGAAGAGAAACGTCTCCATTTTCACTCCTCTTCATATGGTTCCTCGCCTGGTCGTAAGTTCACATCTCCTGTCCACATTATTTCCTGCATGTGTCCAACCTATCACCATTTTTGGCATATTTTCTGAGCAACAGGTACTTGATTCGTTCTCTCCTGGCGTTGCTAGTTGCTAGTTCTTCTTAGTCATTTTGATCTTCAATATGAAACGAAGTCAGCTGCTGATAAAATTGCGACAGCCTATTGGAAATTCTTGTCATGATACACGGGCTAATTCTGAGACCTAAATTTATGAAATCCTGCTAAGCAAAATTTGGAGTTGAATGCATAGATAATTTCAACATATTTATATAACCTGTACCTTGATGTCATTCATTGGCGTATATGACATCGAGAATGATGCATAAGCTTTTAAGATTTTTGACAAGAATAGTATCGTCTCTGTGAGTAATATGTTCCTATTCAATTACATGGTACACTCTCAAGCTGAATACATTTCTTTATAGAAATGATCCGTTATTCTCAGATCAACCTCAATTCGTGCCTCACTGATTATCTCACGTCTCCTCCATGTCATGCTTTGAAATGAAGAAGAGTGCGAAGGAAGACAATAGACAATTCCACGACACAGGGAGAACAGAAGCAGAATAGGCTTCAGACAAATGAGTCATCTGAATGTGATATCAGATTATCAGGTCTCCACCGAGGAAAGGGTTAACAAAGAGAAAAGCTACAAAAGATGGTCAAGGAAACCTAATTACGAAAGAGAATAGGCAAATAAAACAATGGGCTGATCAATTCAAAAGACACTTATATCGATCATTACCTGCAACTCGCCCAGCAGTACCGCCACTAACAACAGCACTCATAGAAATACCATAGGTCACCAGCGCTCCAACAAAAGGATAAATCTTGAATGCGAGCAATATGCTGCAGGCCAAGAAGGCAGTAGATTTGGACAGAATCTCTCTTAAAGCACTCAAAATGCATCTGATATGCAGACGTCATCATAGAAAAACGTTTGAACAGAAGTCAAGGTGTGCATAGATTTGAATTAGTGTTGCTTTGTGAAACTACCAAAAAGGGACAACATATGCGCTGCATGAATTGATGCGCAATCAGCCTGTTTTCCAGTCAAAAGAAAGAACTAAATCACGTCATCACCGGAAGAATAGAAGATGCATTGGATGCAGAACTCTGCAAAACCATGTGCTGATCAAATTGCTACTCTGCACTTCATCATTACCGGACAAAACATAGAATGGTAGTCAAACCTCTACCTCAATTTCATTGGCTTCGAAAACATTTTCGGTAGATAGAGTTGACCAAGAAGTAAGTTGGAAACTGCTTCAACACTACGGCCTCGAGTATCTAAGTCTCTCTTTATCAACCTCATTCAGCAGCTGGCTATATGACAGTTCCCTGCGTCAGAAGGTCCACAATGGAAAACTCAGCGACGCCTTAGAATTGAATGCAGGAGTAAGACATGACTGGCTGTCTACTACCACCACTCATGATATTCCTAATCGTGGTGGACTGGATCATGCGTCACACTGTGCACAGAGAGTGAGAAGAGAAGAGTACGCTGGACCACCGATAGGGAGACTCTAGAAGATCTGGATTTTTCGCCTGGATGATATATGTCTAGTTTCACATAAACTCGAACACCTGCAAGGGAAAATCAGCAAAATGGCTGGAGAATCAGTCTGAGAAGACAGGACTGCAGGTGAACATAGGGAAGACGGAGATATTGAAGACAACCAACCCGCAGTAACAACAACAACCAGCAGCAATCACCATCAACGGGAGGGATTCGACAGAGGTCACTTCCTTGCCTTATCCAGCAAGTATCATTTCAACCACAGCACTCAGCATAAAGAACAAGATTCAGACTTCAAACACAAACGCAAAGTCAGTCAGTTCTTCTTTACGGGTCAGAAACTTGGCCAGCGTGTCACGAAAATTACTCACAACCGGTCACAGAATTTCAGGAACGGATGGCTTCGTTGGCTCCATAGTGAATATCAAATGACATGTGAGAGATAATTAGCGACAATAAACTCAGACAAGAAACCAACCAGGAGTCAATCACTGAACAACTACGTAGGAGAACATGGAGATGAATATGGCGTACGTTGGGGAGGCCTTCTAATGACTTCACACTGCAGGTGGTCGCTCGGGTGGAATCCCAATGGGAGAGAAGAGACGAGTGAGTCATCATTGTGAGGGTTACTTGTATCAGCTAAAGAATAGGTGTTGTGAAATACATAATACGTACATAAGAAAAGAAAGAATAAAAAACAGCACTACGTTTCTCTATGTAATCAGGTAAGAATTACAAACGTAAGTTGGGACTAATAAGAAATTGATTTTAACTTTACCAACAGCTGTCACCTCTGAAAATTTAGGAGTTTTAATAATAATAATAGTATATTCTCATTTTTTACATGAGGGACACCAGTTTACAGGCATCATCACTTCGATAAATTACACATACGATTAGTAAATATAGTTAGTAATGATAATATAATAGGGTACATATTTGTTCATACAAATATAGGAAAAACAAGTTCTATAGGAATGGATAAGAATTATTTAAGTTACATATTTAAATTACATGATTTACGGTTAAATAACATGGTTGCTGTCATTTTATCTTTAGTTTGTGGGGAAAATCGGATAACTGGTGATTCAATGGAACACACCAACAAATATAGAGATATTGACTTCGCATTAACAAAAAAAACCCAAGTATGCGTTGGATGGATTACATACACTTGGGAAAATAAATAAAGCTTGAAGTCAGTTCCCTCATAAAACAATAAAATGCGTCTTACAATAATATATTCCCACTTTATGCACATGAGGGACTCCTGTTGACAGGCATCAACAATATGGTAATAATGCACACATGGAGTAAACATGTTTGAAATTTTCCACTAACACAAAATATATATACAAGGTAAGATAATGAAATATTGACCGTAAGTACACTCTGCATAAGTTAAAACAGTTTATATGGCATAATCCTAGGCACAATTATTGTTTGAATTTGTTGAACATGAGCGAAACAACTGAGTGTTGCGTTACATTCGGTCGATATGGTGGGCTAGTCACAAAAGTATAAAAATGACTTATAAAACGTTACTCAGTTTACCGTAAACGATGTTTTAAGCAATATAAACTGCAAACGGCTCACCACAGCAGTTATTATCCAGTTAAACATGCAGAGAAGTAATCATAATTCAGCAACTTGTGAATTTTTATTCTTTTCTGTCTGGAACCTGAGTAACTGCGAACCAATCCATACAAAAATGTCGAAAGAGGCATGCAGGAGCAGAATTTTGCCATTGAATGAGTCATTGGTATCTGAGATGCAGCTATCAGCATATTTTCGTCATTTCATAGATATCCAGATTTATTGACGCTGTATAGGTAGTGATTTGGATTTGTCATCATGATCGACATATGGACGAATATTCAAAATCGGAATACAACTTGTTTGCCTTTCGGATTTACTTAATTACATCGCGTGTTGGGTTTGATTGCTCTGCGATTTTGATATATTCCGCGGTATCGCCGTGATTATGGGAAGTGTGCATATGCTTTAAATGCATTACTTTGTTGGCTGCAATCCCCACTGAGTGTATACAACGGGAACTGTGGATTTATGTATTTGCTCATAACTGTGGATAAAATATCGCCGCATTCCTTTTGGAAAGGAGACCAGTTGGTGGATTATAAATAATGTCCAAGTAACTTATATCCTTCCATGTGATGTTGTGGTAAGTCTCGACCTTGTTTTCTCATACTTCATTCATATGTTGATTATGGTTCAGGCTTTGTATCAGGTAGACATAATTCAATCGACTCTTATTTGTATGAGTGTTATTTTCATGACTGCTGCTTGTTTGTCTGAAATTATAGATAAAGGCAAAAGAAACAACAGGTGTAGTCTCTAAGTTCATACATTAAATGGGCCTATAATTTCTGGAGCTCTTACATGGGAATTAGCACTGTTATCACTTACAAACCCACTTAGTGTGTCATTAAGAGCTTTTTCAAAGGACACTAGTGAGCTTGCTAGTCGCATTTCCTCAGGTAGTTTGTTCCATATTTGGGCATACCTAATCATGAAAAATTTTTGCCTGGTGGCTGTTTTACATTGTTCTATAGCCACCGTACCTTGAGTGTGTCTAAGGTTATATCCAGTGTCTTCTGAAAACCGAGTACAATTAGTAGGGGTATACACTATGTGGTTAAGTAGTTTATAGAAGAGTACCAGATTTAGCCGCAGTCGTCTTAACCATAATGTTTCTAGTCCTAGAATTTCACATCTGGTAGAGTAGTTTGTGCCGTTTTCAGTTCCGATTACTTTCAGCGTGAAGTACCTCTGTACTCCTTCTACTTTTAGTTTGTCTTCTATGCGTATACTACTAAATATGAATGAACAATAGTCTAGGAGTGGGCGCACACAAACCTTGTACAGTAGTATTCTGGATTCACTTCTGTAGAAGTTCCTGAGTAGGAAACCAATAAGCCTGCGTGATTTCGATACTTGTTTCGAGATATGTTCAGAAAATGATAGATTGTGTGAATATGTCAGTCCTAGGTCTAGCACAGATTTGAGTCTAGGGATTTTGTGGCCCTGAATTGCTAGGTCGAGTTCTAGGTTGGGACAGCCTATGCAGAGCCAGCCACACTTTTCGACATTAAACTCAAGTCTCCAGGTGTCACACCATATATCCATTTTTGTTAGTTCTTCATGTATGGAGTTCATAGTTGTACCGATATCTGTGTTTGTGCAGGTATATGTCACCTTTAAGTCATCTGCATACAGTATTGGCTTGCCTATACTAAAGCACTCACATATACTGTTTATGTATATAATGAAAAGAAGGGGTCCCAATACACTCCCCTGGATGACACCACTGCTAATCGGCCTAGGCCTGGAGGTCATCGAGCCAATTTTTGTTGTCTGATTTCTGTCACTGAGAAATGATTTTATCCAGTTGTGGAGGGGGTTGCGTATCCCTAGTGAGCATAGCCTGCTGACTACCAGACTATGTGGGACTCTGTCGAAGGCTTTCCTGATATCGAAATAGAGGATAATTACTAGTTCTCTCCTATCTCTTCTATAGGTGACTTCGTTGAAAAAGTCTATATGGCAAGTGACGCAAGATCTTTTCTTAAGGAACCCGTGTTGTGACTGGTTGATGAGTTTGTGTTTTAGAAAGTAGTCTGACATTTGGTCTTTGATTACTTTCTCCATGATCCTTGATATAACAGGTGTTATATTGATAGGCCTATAATTACATGCACTAGTTTTGGCCCCTCCTTTATGCTTAGGTAGTATATACGTGTTTTTCCAAGTTTCAGGGTAGGTCCCAGTCACTAGTGAGAGGGTGAATATTCTAAGTAATAGTACTATCATATCCGAGCCACCGTTTTTATAAATGATAGATGGTATATCATCTATCCCACAACTACCGTTAGCTTTTAGTGTCTTTACCGCTGATGCTATATTTTGCATATTAAAGTTGATTTCACCTAACTCGTAGTTATTTTTGCAGGTTATATCGAGGATTGGAGACGGATGCGCTTTGGTGTTATTGGAGAACCATTGGTTTAGGAGTTCACAAATAATCTGGGGATCATCATAAATTATACCTTCATGCTCCAAGTGGCCAACATTATTTTCTTTACCCTTGTTTAGTCGTTTTTGCAGGATCTTGCAGAGTTCCTGAGTTTTAGAGGTGCCCCCTAGGGCTTTATTTTCCTCGAGTTGTGCCTTCATTTTATGTCTCTGCTCAAGATTTTTAAATGTTTCATGTATCTGGTGTAATGCACTAAATTCTTTATATAAATAAAATTTGCTTTTCAATTTCCTTAGTTTTAATCGCGTTTTGCGGTCTATGAAAAGAGTTGGTGTCCTTAAGGCAGACTTTAGGGGTGCGATTGTATCTCTTACCGAACTGACCGTCTTGTAGAAGGTATCAAGTGTTACTTCTAAGTTATCATTGGTAAAGTATTCATCCCAGTCAGAGCTTCTCAAGAGCGTTGGTAGGAATTCCCAGTCGGCATTTCTATAGTCCCTATATTGATAGTGAACCGGGGAATTTTTAGGTGTGTGTTTAGTTGTTAGTTGAAGAGGTAGGGTGCAGTACAGTATGTTGTGATCACTGTTGTCGAGTTTATCCCCCACCTCTATCGAGATCGGCTCTATTTTATCGATCAAATGTTGATTACTGAACAAAAATATTCTATCCGATTACGTCTCCAGCAAGTTCTGCAGTTATATATACATAATAATCAAAGAATTTGTATCATCAATAACATTGGGGATTTTAGAAAGTAACGTCAAGTCACTAACATCAAAATTCTGAATGTTATTTGTAAACAGACAGATAGATCATAACCCGAATGTTAGTATACAGTAATATATACAGCTGTAACAATTAATTTAGCATAATGTTTCAAAGTTGGTCCTTATGAATGGCAATGAATGCAAATTAACGAATTCTCATGAGTCATGTTCATGTTATATTCCAATTATACTGATCACAAATAACGAAGGGATCCTCCACTGGTTACAAAAGTTAGAAGGATATCCTTTCAACGACGAGGGTATCCATCAGGATTTTATCTTCATCTCATATAACATCAGATGTACGATTAAAATGAATCTTCACGGATAAGAACTTAATCTAGCTTGTGTCATACTGCAGTGAACAGAAGGAGTGAAAATCAAAATATCTTATAGTTTAAGTGGGCTTTCTGTATATTGATCTTCTCTCCGACTCCAGATTATGTCCTCAAATGCAAATTGTTTGGGACTCACATGTAAGACGTATATGATTTTGCACGGTCTATCCAGTAGATGACTGGTATCTTCATAATTATTGCACGTTAGATGAATGTCACTAATATGTCTCAGTAGGAAAGCATTTTAGCAATTAAATCAATACTCAGGGTTCCAATACGAGACATAAAATCAGTCAATAAAGCTTCTCATGAAATCCTCATAGCAACAAAAATTGTCACATTCCTGAAGAAAACAGATGTTGTCACCACACAATATTAACTAATCTTTCAAGTACGGTAAAAGGGAAGAAAATGATTGTCAACAGTTTTGATCAGTTGATATATTAGTAAATAAAGAATTATCATAAAACGAGATCATTTTCTTACCTCAAAATCCATGCCTACAACACTTTTCACGTGTTCAAACGCATCTCTTAAAGAGAATTAACATATATCACTGCGTACTGCGCTAAAAATCTCAGCTGGCAGTTTTGACAGTTTATGTGTAGGAGAATGACACATTGACATAATTGGACATTACGGACTGTCAACTTTATTAATCTTGAGTATTCTATGAAAGTTGACTGAGTCAGACCTAATGGGTACCAAGGAATTATTCTGTTGGTTTCCAACAACATCCATGCTGCGACATTTCGCTGAATGGGCTGTTGCTTGCCTTCCACTTTCCTGTTGTAATTTGAAGAGAAAAAGCTATGAATTTAGTTGTGTCACTAAGAATGGATAATATTTTTGCTGTACAATCACATTTTTCCACTGAAATTACATCTGTTCCTTGTTCAGGTTTCAAGGCATGATACGTGATTCCTTTAGAAATTTAAAATGTGCAGAAGTCGAAATGCGTCTTGGTTTCCAACTTGAATTACGAAAT
Source organism: Trichobilharzia szidati (assembly GCA_944472155.2). Lineage (NCBI taxonomy): Eukaryota > Metazoa > Platyhelminthes > Trematoda > Strigeidida > Schistosomatidae > Trichobilharzia > Trichobilharzia szidati. Next base: position 27,779 of record OX235271.1, on the reverse strand, counting down.
TTATGTGCCATATCCAAAGAATTTTCCCTCAAACAGCTTTCATCGTCTGTCTAGGTAGGAACTATTTGACACAAATTATCATAGAACGTTTCAAACTGCAAATCAATTTCTAAGTCTGATGTAGACTTTAATAGGGTAGGTAAAGTGAAAAGTAGTACTCATAGTTAAGCCGATGACACGCTTGTCACATATCAAAATTTAATGAGAACGAGTTTATTTGATGGTCACCTGTACATCATTCAAACAATTTAGATTTAGTATTCTCACTGGTTTATTAACCGCAGAGCTCCAATAATCAGTTAACTGGATTTTAAAAATTTATGGAATCATCAGTCAAAATAAATGAAGATAACAGATGAACCTCATTTAACCATCATGTACTGCTGAGAGATCTCGTAAGACGAATAAGATTAGGAAAAAATTGTTTGAAATTTAGAAGATGGAAGAGATTTGGAAATCACTGCTGGAATGCACGACACTTATAGAAACTTGACTTTACTTAACGGATGAATTTTCACACTAAATTTATAGAGTAAATTTTGAGCATTGCGGATCAGATAAAATAAGGTATAATTATATTTCAATAGTTTACGCACAATGATAAGTTTTGTTATTGGTAATATTTCGAGCAAAATTACTGCTCGTGTTCACACCACTGCTGGAATTGTTTTGTTCGAAATGTTACCAATAACAAAACTTACATTGTGTGTAAACATAACCTTGGCGGTACGTTCGAAATTGGTGACATTTTTGCACGTGTTTGCTCTGATATTCATTTACTGCTTATAGTCATATAATTCTTGAAATTATGGTCCAAATTTCTAAAAAACGTGTTCGTAGAAACACAGTTGTTTTAGATAGTGCCTCAACCTCGGTTATAACTGCATTACCACCCTGTAATACAGCATTAACTACTAGCTCACAAAATGGCTTGAGTGCAATTCTCACTCCTGTGATACAGATGAAAGATGTTCTTTTAGAGAACTCTGAGATGTGTAAATTAGACCTCCTTGTGAAAGATATCCAAAGGCAAGTAAATGAACTTCGGGAAAAATTAGGTCAGTTTGATAGAATGTCACTGCCATTGTCAAATATCACGGAGAGCAGTTCTGATATTGGCCAGGTTAAGTCTTTACTGGATGTAACTCAAAGCAAGCTTTCGGATTTAGACCCAATAGCCTGTCTGTTAAGAAAGCATTCTAAAATGTCTCCAGACACCCTTAATAAGGCTGAAAATATGATTGACTGCTTGGCTGCGGAGGTGATGAAGCGTATAACCTCCTCTCACCAGGCTATAGTTTACAATGTCCCAGATTCTCTTCCTCTGAAGACTGTTAAACACAAAATCCTGATTTGTTGCGGCATGGCCAGTGTTCCATGTGAATGCAAAAGACTTCGTAAAAAGTCTAACCAGGCTAACTGTCCCATTATTTTTAAGTTCAGTAATTCCCTTGATTCTAGTAAGTTTATTAAATGCCAGGATCACCTAAGACTGAACAGTAGTTATAAGTCCATAACCATAGCTCAAGATAAAACACCGTGTCAGCGCAGAATGATGCGGAGTAATAACCTGGTCACCTCCTCTAGCGTAGAATTACCCAAAAACGATCGTGCACAGCAACAGTCACCTAATGCTGACATTAGCATTCAGCAGACCACACAACAACCACGCATGGCAATGGAACTAGGGACTGATTTAGATACCAGCACCCCTGTAAATAACGTCTCACCAAAAGATGTTAAAATAGGTAGAACTGTTGCAAGCCGTTCCAAGAAATTCTTACCCAAACGTGGTGACCTCACCACAATGAACAAATTTCGCCGGGTTGAGACTAATGATGGGGAAGAATACTTTGTATTCAATAAGCTTGCTGAGAGTAAGACTGTCAAAAAACCCTCACCTCTTATGAAAAAATCCTCTCGAAACACAAGTATATCTGGTGGTTTTCAGAATGCTCCACCTTATAGAAAGTCAGGCCCCAAAACCCCCAAAGTCTTGCAACCAAAGCACCTTCCCTCTCAATTTCCTTTAAGTTATAAAACCAACACGAAGGTGTGTACCGGTATGATGGATAGCACGTGGATGGGTAGACCATTTGATGCTATGCTTTTTAACCGTCAACCCAGGCCCAACATCTACTATCCTTATATCCAGGAACAAATGGTAAATTTTCCACATGTCCCGAATCACTGGTACGACCCATGGCACCTAGGACCACCTCACTGCACTCTAACCCCGATGCACAGACACCCAGTCCGACCCCCGTATCATTCATAAACTCTTGCGTTGTTGACGCACAAACAGAGTTAGGTTATGGTGATATCTTAAGCCAGTTTGTAGTATCCCGTGACTTATTCACGATATTGCTAATTAATGCACGTTCCTTAATCAATAAGATATCTGAACTAAGGGCATTATTATTTATCGCCAAGCCTACTGTAGCTCTGATTACTGAATCATGGTGCTCATACTCTGTACTTGATGTGCATATAGGCATAGATGATTACACTGTACACCGTGCAAATAGAGACTGCAAGCGTGGTGGAGGATGTCTCATATATATACATAACTCATTCGTAGCCAGTAAGGTGGAAGATGAAATACTGAACGATGTACCTGATTCACTCTGGGTCGTCTTACAAGGAGATAAGTACAAGCTTCTCATAGGCTGTGTTTATCGAGCACCAAGCTCAACCAAAGAAACTGATGCGTTATTAGCTAAATCATTCGCACACGCCTCATCGTTTAGTACTAATTACAAAATAATTGCAGGGGACTTCAATCTTCCAGAAGTCAATTGGTTAAGTAGTTCCGGCCCGCAACGCTTCGACGAATTACTTGCCACTATCGATTGTTATGGATGGCAGCAACACGTCCAGACACCTACTCGTGGTGACAACATGTTGGACCTTGTGTTTTGTCATGACACAATCCCAGTCTCCACCTATGTTGGTAACAGATTTTCCAGTAGTGACCATAGAATGGTACTCTGCTCTCTGCCTTTCTCACCACTAAATACAGGAAACAAACAGGATTCAGGGAGTTTGATTTGTCGTAGTTACAAACATACAGACTGGGGATTAGTCCAAGAACTCATTCGACTCTGTCACTGGGATGAATATTTTACCACTGACTCCCTGGAGGCTGTAGTGTCCCTATTTTACAGGAATGTTATCCTTTGTCTAGATACTGTTGCTCCTAAGAAGGTAGTGAAATTAAGTAGACACCAAGCTGATTACATTCCGAGGGCATGCCGCAATAAGTTGAGGAAGTTGAAGAAACAGTACTATTCAACTAAGGATATATCACCACTGCACTCAATCCATGAGTCTCTTGAATCTGTCAAGCGCCAACGCTCTCAAAAGGACCTCGACGAAGAATTAAGGGCACTTGAAAGCACCTCCAAAGTTTATAACTTAACAACGCTTCTTAAAAAGCGAATGCAGTCGACGAGGGACATCCCCTATTTACTTCATGACAAAGTTATCTACAATGAGCCTTCCACCATCTGTGAAATATTCAGTGAGTGGTTTGCAAACTTCAGTTTAGAAACGCGCATTCCTGGTGACACCGGCCCCCTTACTAGTTCCTTCCTCGGAAGCATAGTGTTCACCGACCAATTAATAGAACAGGCAGTTAAAAGCCTGAAACCTTCCACTAGCACGGGACCAGATGGCCTTGCTTCCATAATTTTCAAAAACAGTGGGTGTGATATACCCCTACTACTTCTTAAATTCTTCTCGATATCTATGGACACTGGCACTTACCCTAATGAGTGGAAAACTAGCTTCATAATTCCACACCATAAATCCGGTGATAAGGCAAACGTCCGCAATTACAGACCTATAAATATAACCCCAGTTGTCTCGCGAGTCATGGAGAAAGTTGTCAAAGATCAGTTGTCAGACTATCTACTTAAGGAAGATCTTGTTACAAGGTCTCAACACGGATTTCTCAAAAATAGGTCTTGCGTTACTTGCCACTTCGACTTTTTCAACTGCGTCACTAGTAGTCGCGAAGCACGTAAGCTAGTTGTTGTTCTCTACTTCGACATATCTAGGGCATTTGACATGGTATCTCACAGCATTCTCTTTGAGAAGCTGTATTCATGTGGGATTCGCAATCCATTACTGAGCTGGTTAAAATCCTTTCTAAGCAATAGGGTACAAATAACCAAGGTTGGATCTGTGTTGTCTCATCCCAGACAGATCACAAGTGGGGTTGTGCAAGGTAGTGTCCTAGGTCCACTTTTATTTACAGTATACATTAACAGCATTTGCAACTGCTTCACCTCAGGTAAATCATTCCTATATGCTGACGACCTCAAAGTCGTTTACTCCTGCCACGCTCATGAACTAAGCGATATGGTGAATAAAATACATCTTGAACTAAGTAGTCTCGCAACATGGTGTACTGAATCCTGTCTTAAGTTCAACATTGATAAATGCGGCTGGATTTGCATCGGAAACAGTAACCTTGACCTGAATCTTGAAATAAATGGGCGTAAACTAGCCAAGCTCAACTCAGTCGTAGATCTCGGTATCAGATACTCTAGTAACTTAACGTTCTCTGAACAAACTGATTATGCCAGACGTAAAACACGAAGGCTCCTAGGATGCATAACTCCCAATTTCTTTTGTTGTGACACTAGGGTTTTATTATATAAAGTATGTGTCCGACCTATTTTAGAATACTGCCCGTTTATTCTTAGCGGACTCAGGCAAAATGACAAGCTTAAGTTAGAAGGAGTGCAACGGCAATTCACCTTAAGAATTCTTGGTTTAGAAAGTGGTCTCGAATACTATGAACGTTGCGACAGACTAAGTTTAGAACCACTCTGGAAAAGACGTCTTAAGCTAAACCTGATTTTTTACTACAAGCTAACTAATCTGCTCGTGCACTCCTCCGAGCCAATAATTAAACCTACCGCTGTCATCAGTTACAATCTTAGAAATCATCACAACCTAGCTGCTATAGAGCATTGTCAGACTTACATGCGGTATAATTTCTTCTTAAATAAGTTTTCAGTCATTTGGAATAGACTACCAGCTGATGTGCGCGATGCAAACACACTCGCAGTGTTCATCTCCTCAGTCACCAGACTGCTCAAAGATGACAGTGCACTTCTGAGTCTGAATCCTACATCCACTTTTTCGTCCAACATAGATATTTTAAGTTCATTAAACGTGTAGTTACAACAAACTACAATTATAAATTTTTATATTATTGGAAGTACATGATAGACATTTTTACACAGGACAATAATATTAGCTCACACAATATAAAAGTTAGCATTACGGGAATAGTTAGTTAGTGCACCAAAATAACTATAATTACTAAACAGAATATAAATGTATGTATACATATTAATCACCCCCTAAGTACTCCACTTGCTTTCTTTTGCGTTGTTGTTGTTGTTTGTCTTCTTTTGTCTCTCACCATTTCAGCTTCCATTTAACTTTTTGAATGAGAACGAAGAATGTAGATATTTGCCCATTTACAATGACAAATGATCTGCAAACATTATTGGTCCCATAACTTACAATTCCCTCGTGAATTGCGCATTGCCTTCACCAACGACGTAACCTGGATTACAGTTGTGAAATATATCTTTATACCAATAAAAAAGTATTGATTTATAATACTTCACGAATGTAACTTATAACATAACTGATCTTGTCTGCAAAATAGCTTGCATTTCTTGAAAACACCCGTTTATAAGAAAATATAAACTACCATTATTATTAGTCTACCTTGAGTACTATTCACTTGTGATGTTACGAAGAAAATGCTGACAAAAGTATACAAGTGGATTACTTATTTTAAATTATTATCAAGAATAAGACTCGATGCCGTACACACCAAAGTTATATGGAGGAATTACTTCAAGCTTTATTTTTTTCCCAAGTATTTGTAATCCATCCAAAACATACTTGGGTTTTTTTTTGTTAATGCGAAGACAATATTTCTATATTTCTTGATGTGCTCCATTGAATGACTAGTTATCATATTGTTCCCATAGACAAAATGACTGCAACCTTATAATTTTACCATGAACCAAATTTATGTAATTTAAATAATACTTATCTATGCCTGTACAACTGGTGTGTCCTACACAGGTAGGAAAAAATGTATTTTATTAAATTACTATTATTAAATATGTTTACTAATCGTATATGTAATTTATCATATTGATGATGCCTGTAAACTGGCGTGCCTCATGTACAAAATGAGAATATACTATTATTTATTTATTTATTTATTTATTTATTTATTTAATAAAAATAGCTACCAGTTAAAAATTGGAGTGTCAACATAGCATATCTTCATTGTGGGCAAATTTATTTTGATAAAACCTCACAGTGTTATGCAGTAAAACTTACTGGGAAATAAACTGTGCCCGAAACGTCATCAGTAAATATCACTGTATAACACTGTGAGTTTGTAGCGATAGGTAATTCACAGAATTATTGGCAACAGCATTCATCACTGAACATTAGATGCTGACCTTCACTGTTTTAGTCGATTTGTTTAGCTGAAGGCTCACAGTCAAGCATCCACGCCGTTTGACACGCTGTCGTGTTACGTTTGTTCGCTCGTGCACGATACCTAGCTAGCTACGCAATCATCTTTCACTCCGATTTAGATCCGAAATATAAATCGTAATTTGGACGATCAATTTTGTGTTTTGTTCGCCTTTGGTCTACGCGGAACGAATACTATAGAAGTTGTGGGTATAAGATCTTGCGTTAGTATACTTTTTACCGTCCGTGAATGTCGACACCCTCAGACTTCAAACAACTTCTTTCACAATCTGACAGCAAGGATTTTACTAATCGTGTCAGTGTAGAAGGTACTGGCTTCTCAGATATACAAAATGCATTTAGGTTATCAATGCTAACTGTATCTTTCCATAATGCTTCGTGAATAAGAAAAAATGTTTCCCTTCAATGAATAAGCTCGAATGGTGATTTCGCTAACCGTCTCTTTTCACCGTATATTGAAGTTATGAGTGGATGGTGGACAGCTAAGGGCTAATGGAGAGGAAAGTGTATGTTTCACATTGTTGATTGTCATACGAGAAGCTTTGGGTTGTCAGTCACACGAGGCCAATGTTATGTGACTGATATGTCCTAATTCGAATGCATTTGCATCCTAAAGTGTCATACGCCTTCTGAAGGTAACGGATTCGGACTACTATCCCTTCAAAGGGCTCAAGTGGGAATGTGGACATAAGCCTTGAATACTCCTATCACCTTGGGAAGGGTTGCTCCTGAACACACACAGTCTCATTTCGTACCAGGTGCTCACATTTGCACTGGCTTCGACTATGCATGGGTCACCTAAGCCACCTTTATCACACAGACCCACTGCTTGTCCACCTCACAGTTTCTTAGCAGCTTCAATGGTTGTTAGTATTCCTCAAGCATCTAAAGAAGTGATTGAACTGAATAGTGCGTCCTCCCGGAACCAAAGTGCAACTGAGGCCAGAATTATTAGAATAAGTGAATCTTTGCAGCTTAAATAACCTTATTATTCATTCCATTCATATGTACGGATCTTCACAGCATTTCACTTAAAAACGAAGATATTTTGACATTTTCAAAGGAAAATTTCAATCAACTCTGAAATGCTATTTCGCCTCCAATTAGTTTCTTTGATCAAACTGCATTTCAGACATTCCACCTGACGGATTATGTTATCCACTTAAAATTAACGATTTCTAAAATTTTACGGCTCGATGAGTACCTGAATTCAACAACATAGCCGTCGAGAACACTAGTTATGGGTAAATTGATGACGTCAAAATTATGCATTGGTTTGTTCTGAGATTTATTGGAAGGTATCTGAAGTCTCTGGGAAATAAATGGTTTTGAATGAATGATAAGAGATTGTGTGAATTCTTTGGAAATATCAGTAATATTTCCTAAGTGAAACTAACAAGATGGGTTGACTGTCTGGAACTTGATAGAAGATTGAAATGTTTCGAAGATTACTGCCTGATTGTCCACAGACACGTGGTTCTGAATGTAGATGACTGGTCGCGAAGGATTTAATATTGAAGGCTTTCAACATGACCAGGAAGGTTAACAACATTTAATATTGGTCTGAAATGACATCCGCTCCTCTTATCGATATTATGTCCAGGAAGCTGCATCGCCAGATTCTTCGGATGAGATATATCTGATTTCTGGTGTCGCTAAATGATGAAACCTATGTCGCCTTGTTCTCATCCTGGTGCTTTAGCACACCGCATCCAATCCCAAAATCAGTGAATTCTCAGAATTCTGTGACGAGTTCTCCATTCTCATATATTTTGCCGAGATACTTTTGACCCATGATGAGTTCTGTCCCTAAGTTGTTTGTGCGCAGTTTAGCAATCATGCCGCCATTTAGCATCTTACCCATAACTGTCTTCCACTGTCTTTGCAAATCTTCCTTCTTCTGTTGTTCTTGGTTGCTTTCAGACGCGTAGCATTGGATGATTGTACTCTTCCTTCCATCCTCCCTTTCTTTCGTGTCGAATCTTGCTGTCATTATCCTGGATGAGATTAGTTCTTACTGCATATGGGCTTTGGCTGCTGTTGGTGATATCATGACAGTTACTCACTGCCGCAGTGTGTTCGTGGTTGTCGTCTGAGTGACCGGACTGGAGAAGATTCTTGACTATTCAGTTGAAAATTTTCAGAATTCACTTTCATTTCATCTGCTCTCACGTATTCCTAGCACCTCGATGCTATGTCTTCCCATCTGCCTTGAAGTTTGACACTAACAGACTGCTGCGCTTCATTGTCAGTGATATTATCTCTTTTTCCAAGATGTGATACCACCCTACGCACTTCAAGTATTGATTATTCCACGATGAATTACTAACTACATTTTTACTATCGCCTGTTTAAAAGCATAACATCTATGTGTACTAGCCACGCAATCAGCCCGTTAAAAACTTTTAACTAGCTGTTCAACCTTTATTCATCACACTGAATCTTCCTACAATGAACATTTGTCGTCTTAATCCACTTCATGCCATCTTTGTATTTACAATCAACACACCACATTTGTCACAGAAATACTAATTATTTCACCAGCCTATAACTAAACTGTTATTCTAAGTAAAAACTGTATCCGTCGTTAAACCTGCTGTTATTGTTACTGTACAAGTTATAAGAACCTGAATGGAATGTTTTGAAAAGAATATTCTTTTTCCAGACCGTCTTATGACACAAGAATAAGTAATTAAAGTACAGTGAAGAAATTTTCATATGAAATAATACCAGAGTTTTTTTTTCTGTCTGACTAATTGAACCTTCTTTTAAGAAAATTGTCTACATTCTGTAAAAGGTTCAATCTCATAGAAGTGATAATTACGCCATGATTGCGTGATCATCAGAAAACCAAAGTACTTGTCAGTCGTTCGATGTCTTCTCACATTTCGTTTTTTGAAGAGAATTTTGCCATTAGATTGTGGAATAAATACAGCAGACTTCAAGTAAGCACATATAATCATGGCGTTTGCTATCGTATCACTTGAAACCACCGCGTTCATCTTTCTCCTGCGTGCATCTCTACTGACAGGTAAGGGTTACTTAATTTCACTGTCTCCATGTCGCATGAACGTTTTAAAACTACCTTACAAGAACAGAATTCACTTCTGAATTGTGATTGACGACTGCTTATACAGTATATCATAATCAGTAATTCGTGTGAATATATGGACCATATTAATATATGTGTAAAACTTGGGCACTGTGGTGGTAAGTAATTCCATAGTATTTTGCTTATTAGATATATCACACAGTGAAACAGTATGATTTACTGGATGACGTTTTGAACAAAATTCATTGTTCATAACCTTATGAATTACGATATTTGAAACGTCATCCAGTAAATAATACTGTTTCACTGTGTGATATATATAATAAAGAAACTAATATGAAATATATGAACCACTCCATTCGATGAGATCTATCAGACGTCGACATAAACATCATTTTCCAATGAACTTGAGGTACAATATGACAACATAGTGTAATAAAGATATAATTTATATTTATTCCTATCCATGTAGGACAGAGCAGTTTTACAGGCATGGATAAGTATTATTTAAGTTATATAAATTTGGTTTATGGTGAATTTACATGGTTGCTGTCCTTTTTGTCTTATGTTCGTGAAAACGATCTGCTAACTAGTCATTCAACGGACTGTAGTCATTTATCAAACACATACCAATAACACGAATTCGCATACATTTCATTCATTCCTGTTGCACAAATTGTGTACATTGATGATTTCAGTTTCATGACTACAAACTCATCTTGAGTCGCATCAGTTTGAAACACGTGCTGAATGTGGATTCAATGCATGAGATGAACATTCAGGTGGTTTTCCTACGAAATAATGGATGAATGATTCTCTCTCACTGTCGATCAAGTGATTCGTGCGATTAAACATTCTCAACTGCCCATATAATTTATTATTCATTTTTTATTTATTTCATTCATTTGAAAATGTTCCAGATAGTAATAATTATGGTGAGTCATTTTACATTGAACAGTAATTAAGGCGTTCATGTTCTCGTTATTGTGTTGCAATCCAATTGTTTCTGACTTGTAAATTCTCTCGAAATCTGAGGTTGCTTGTTGAATATCCAGTCACATCAGCAATGATCATTCGAGAATTATGCAATCTCAAACATGCTGATATTTCCCTCTACAATTCATAGTTTGTCAGCTAATTTTAGACTGTTATCGAGTAGTCTGTTTATGAAACATCATGCAAACCCTGCGAGGAAATGCAGTGAGTGAGACAGCTTCATCTAATCCAACAACATAACAGCGTTGAACTTTGAGAATGTGAACACTGTGGATATGTAGAAATTGACTTTATTATTCCGCTTTTCCTCACAGTGCAAGCTAAATTCTCATTAAATTTCTCTGTCAGACAGAGTATTCACATTGCCTAGGTGATCATGGTGCGGAGCTTGTCAGTTTCTGTCTGTGACAGTCAACCGCTGAATGAGGCTTGAGACCTAGGATTCTCGAGCACACCAAAAATTGCTACTTGTGAAATGAGTGAGATGATATTTCAAGCGGAATCATTCCGTATTCTCAAGTTGGATATTCTCTTCAAAACATTATTATCTGAACATATCAACCAGTATTATTCAGTCTTATTAAATGCGAAATGTGCTGTCTCACAAATTCTCTTTTTCACTCATTCTTGAAACTAAATTAGTCATAGCATTCAACCAAGCTTAATTCAATGAATTTATGCCCAACTTTGTTGTTTTGAAGATGTGAATCGTCTTACTGATGAGATAAACCTCATCGAATATTACGTGAACTATTTTGCTGGTAAGCAAATTCGTTTCAACATATTTCAGTACTACATGCGTTTGCTCAACATTTGATGAAATAATAAGGTTTATGTTCACTGAATACATTTTCATTTGTGGATTCATTTGTCGTATTCTCTCCTAATTCATAATTAACTGCTTTTGAGGGGTTTGAAGGAAGTATATGCAGCATGTAGCACTGGAAAACCTTGTGAATGTAGAGGAATTCAGTGTAACTGATGAAGAGACTTGACACTTATCATCATTTTCATAGTGATGATCAATTAATTTGTGGAATATTTGCGATTTATTTGCAGTTTTCATGGGAACGGTCAATTATTTGATAACTGTTGTCACAATGGAAATGAAGACACTGCAAGGTGCTTTTGCAAGCCTGTTTTTCTTGCCATACGTATTTTGCATGTCATTTATTAATTTGTTGTATCACTGATACTTCGACTCAATAGTATGCGTGTGATACTTAAACTCCGTGCAGGTAGTATATGGTCCCAAACTAATGTGATTGCTGGACATATTACAGAGTGAAACAGGTTTATTAACTGGATGATATTTCGAGGGAAATTTATTATTCACAATCGCGTCACTTGCAACTACAAGATTTCGAAGCTGCATACTTAGTCTTCTCTTTCTTCCCTGTCTTAATCTTTCATCAAACGTGTAGTGTTCACCATCTCTAGTCATCCTTCCAACTGAGGATGGTAATGATGTGATGTAGATTTGCAACCAATCATTTGACTAGAGTTACAATATAATTGATTACAGTTTCACAATGTTTCGTATAAACTTTTTGTTTTCTGGAGTGAATGTGTGGTTTTGCATTATTAGTCGTTGAAGGATGTCAAATACTTTGTACATGAACATGCAGTAAATAACTGTCGAATGCTGTTCAAATGTGTGTAAACACCAATATCTGGGGATGAGTGGGGAGAGAGAACTGGTGACACCTTACTGTGGTTGGTTTATTCATCAGCTTTTATGTCAGTAGTTGAGAAGCGAGCAATAACGACTACACTGCCTCGCGATCATGATTTCTATTGCACGAGGCAACAGATTGTTTATCTCCTTCTCACTTCAGACCGCTTGGAAACACAGGCCGCAGAAACGAACACAACTATCGCTGAGTGTAAGTCAAATAATTTAATCAACATTGGGAAATAATCGTTGTTTTAGTCGTGCAGTGTCAAGTTAATACTTGTGAAGAATACTATCGACAGGAAATTTACAATAGTATGTTAAATGTTTGTTGTTCATATTCAGCCTGAAAACAAAGTGGCTAGGCTATTTAAGTCTTTCATGAAATAAATTTTGAAATAACACTTTTACTTAATATCACACATACATGTGAAGGCTGATGCTTATTTATTCAAACAATTTGCCTCAATAATGTCACCTATTCAATTTGAGTATTTCATGTTTAGGAATTTATCACCTTTGATTATTGCAACTGTTGTGTATCTTGATTTTGTCGTGAATTCATTTGTTTTGTCAGCCATTTCACGCATCATCAGGAATGTGAATCAGTCATATGGTAAGTACGCTGTTGCATTTTCTAGTGCATTTTTTGATCTTGTTCCTTTTGCATTTCAGTCGGTGAGTTATCGAAGCTGATTTAAGAAATAAACTCAGTTCAGTAGCACTACTGCTGTTGAAAGATGAGCGTTAATGTGGCAGAATGCTTCCAGGTGCTTAAGGTGTTCATCCCAAATTTCACTATCAGTCACTTAGATGCAACGGGTGTAAGAGTATCCTGTATTTTATCTAATCTCTGCTCACTAATGCGTAATAATAATAATTTATATTTTCATGTAAACATAAATTTACATGAAAATGCATGCCATTTTTACAGGCACGATCAAGTATGATATAATGACAAATAGTAGATTGTCTACAAGTTAATAATGTTTGAACAGCTAAATATATGATATATATATATAAATACACTCATTGTCTGACCCATGTGGTATCATTATTGAATTAAACAGTAGTCCTCCAGGTTGTGCAGGAAAATCGGAGAAGGAAGTTGGCGAAACAGGCTCAGTTGATTCATTCGCTGAAAATCTCGAACTAAAAGGCTACTATTAATCGGCAGATGGTCAAACAAGCATGAAATTATTCATTGAATTCGCTCCATTCGATCAGTGTGACAGGTGATTTTCGAATTCCTGGTCAATATATGTTCTGTTCTCTTTGCATTTTATTCAGGCAATTTCTTTGTCATGTCTCCAAATAATACTCTTTGGAATGAATCTCTTATCCATGGATCTGGAGGTAAATATTCATATCATTGATTGAGCAAGTTAGCTACACTATTGTTGACAGTTCCTCACTCATACGACTCAGTTCAACGTCGCTGGGATCTAATCCATCATGTTTAACTGGTAACTTAGTTATCGTTGATAGCGTAAGCATATGACTGAAAGACAAATGTGTTTGTCTGTCAGATATTTGAGTGAATTCGTCAGTCACTGCACAATAGTTGACATCCAATAGTGATTTTTTGCAATTCCCTTGTCATTTTGTGAGACAGTACCATTGTTTTTTGAAACTTGGTTTATTTATGAGATAGTCAAAAGAAAACAAGGGATTAATCACTGATGCTACTCACTACAGTCGTTTTGTCAATGACCACGTCATTACGAAGAGTTTACACACAGCCACTCATAGTGTTCAGAGTTGAATTGAGAGCAGTTGAGAACTAGTCGGCAATGGTGTGCACACCACTTATTCCAAAGATGGGCACCTCATTGACTCCAAGCCAATCCTTATGGAGATTCAAGTATCTCTCCACGAAGATCTGTCACTCACTGCTTAATCACTGAGAATCACTCCCACTAGCAATCGGTTGGTGAAATTCATGACCTACAAATATTCATATTTCAGACGTTATAAGAAACGAGTAATGTCTTTGTATGCTTTGACTTCTGTGTATTTCAGTTAATAGAAGAAGTAAGTTAAATCATTTAATACTGGTGATAAGTAACATTAAACACACCATGTTCATTGTAGCCGACTAAGTGCTGTCAATGCCATCCTTTCTTCTTTAACAGGTACTGAATCAACCCCAGATTTGACAGTTTGTGATGATCTTCTGTTGACTGAACCTACTGAAGGTAATTAGAAACATGTAATTGCTTATTGGAAGACTATTCTACCAGTTTTATTCTTCATATATCGCAGACATGCTTGTTCAACTGAATAATAATCGATAGTGGCTGTCATGTTACATTTTTCGTAAATGATGAAGCCATTCTCTGCAAAGAGGAAGTCTACTTACTTGCAAACACTTTAATGATTCTTCTTCCTGTGTATTTTCCACTGATTAAATCTCTAAGACTGTATTATGATAAATATTATCGTCCCCTTGGGTTTCGAGTGGAACACGGGGCTTCAACAGCACATCTCCACTTCGTCCTATTCTGCTAGCCCTAAGATTGTCCATAGGCTCTCATCTGCTCCTTACATGATCTCCTCAATGCCACCACCCTCGGACACATGGTCAACTCTTCGTTTCCCGCTCAGGTGCCGCTCGAGCGATGGCGCGATGTCTACCGATAGTCTCCTCAGCGTGTGTCCGCTCCATCTACATTTTCCTCGGCATATTTGTTGATCAGTAGGTTCTTGCTTGGTTCGTCCTCAGAGTTGCTTGTTGCTAATCCTATCTGGCCATTTGATTGATCTTCAATATATAACTGGCGAAGTCAGCTGTCGATAAAAGTCAGCTGTCTACTGGACATACTGTGATATATACATATTCATATATTCATACATATACTGTATCACAGCTGGTGAGGTGGATTTAACTGAGAGGTAAACATTGCTGCGCTCAATGTTTTCATCTTCCAAACTAGCATTGCTTCTGTTCGTCCTCAACTGTCCAAAAATCATCATGCCTATCCATGGTGAACTTTCATTATATGTTTACTATTTACCTTCACTTTCAGAAATAAATCAACTGGAAGAAGTGATAAATCGCCTTAGTTATTTGAGACATGATTCGGTGAAATATTCTGGTAAGTTCGAGGCATACAGAATCATATATTTTGCAAAACGCTTTCAGCAGTCTAGTAAGCCTTAAACGCTGATTCGGAGTTTAGATTTTGTGCACTTTGCGGATACCTGTTTTATGATAAGAAACAATAGATTAACAACGTTTCATCTGTTTTATTGTTTGCATTTGTTCAAGTTTGCATATCAAATAAGCGTTTTCGATGACAAACTGCATCTTCTCATTATAGAGAGCAGAGCAATTTATGAAAATGTTCTGACGAATATGAGGGTAAGTTTATGTATCAGAATCATTTAACACACCTCCTTATGACAAACATCAGTCTAATTGTCGCTTGTCCTCCGTCGCCACACCTCATGTCGTATTGAATGATGTTGTGTTGGTGTTTAGAGACAAGTAGATGAGATATTCGTTTCTGGTGAATAACTTAAAACTGTGTAATGAGAATTTCAGGAGTCGGTATTATATCTAGATGGGAAGCTTTGACTTCTTTCTGACTGATTGTTGTGCCCGTTTGCCGGTGTGATGCTTTTAACTGAGATGCTCAATACACGTCTTGCCCACACTTGAATGCATCAAAAATATGGTCCAGCGTGTCAACTGAAGCACAATCGATTGGAGTAATTCAGTCATTTGAAACTGAAAATGTCGAAAATCAGTGATTGATTCACTCTATGAAACGTTTTTATTTCCCTCAGTATCGTCCTTTATTTTATTGAAACTACGCATTCACTCGTTATTTTTGCATTCTTTCTTCTCTTCTTGAAGATTGAACGCTCGTTAATGACATCAAATGGAACACTATCATCTGTGTGAGATGAACATTTATGTATATTCAACTGTCTTCATGAATCATTTGAGGACGACATGCTTTTTCTTTTCTCTTTCACTTGATTAGACTTTAGTACTGATACGTAGTCGTAGTATTAGCAGTAGTAGTAGTGATAAGTGTAAAAATAATAATTAAAGTAATAATAATATTTTGACTCCACTTTGACTTCTCCCTACAATGTTCAGTGATAGCGGTGTGTGTAAAATATCATAGTCATATTAGAGATGAACTGACAGGGAAATTCACCTCTAATGATTGTAGTTATCTTCCAATTATAAACAGTACCATTTTACAATCAGTTCCCTTTATTGGTTTGACCAGAGAAATGGCGAGCATATTTTCAGCATAATACGAGCTTGCTTAATTTCATGGATTCTCTTCAACTGAGAACATACTAAAATAATTTTTAAAAATTATAGGTTAAGAAATGTTTCAACACACTTTTCTTGGTGACTTGGAGTTGCAGATTGAAAAGTATGAAGAGGATAATTCTTAAAATGATGAAAATAATGTTAAAAAGGCACTAACTATTTATAGTACAATTAGACAAGGGACTGGGTGGTTAAACTTCAAATTTCGCTTGGAAATAAGGATTGGCTAGACACAAAATAAAAGATAACGAAGAACAGACTGAATTGATGCACATTATGATGTGAGGTGAAAAGGGCAGGAATAAATAGTGGAGTCAAATTGCGACAGACAAAAACAATTAAGTGTATTTGGAAACTTAATAGTGAGTTCAAGTCAGTGAGTGAAAATCAAAATCAAGTGGAGTGTTGCACAACAGAGCAAGGCGCAAAGCACACTAACAAGAAGGTACTAATTTAATCATATGCATCATTTTGGTAACTCCTCATCAAGTCTGTGAACTAGAGCATAACAATCAAAGTGATTACACCATTAATAACATAATGACATGCAAATACTAAGTAATAATAACTGGCGATGACAGGGTGGTCAGTCAATTATTTTGAATGTGTACGTTTGTAGGGTTAGAGGGATACAGAAACTATTGTCTCATCAAAATGTCTAGTTTGAAAATAAATTGAGAAATTAAGGCGTGCTACGATAATGGCAAAACCTCGCCTAGATTACTAGGTCACTAGTATTCTAACTGGTCCCAAGCCCGGATAAAGAGGGAGGGTTGGGGCGTGGTGCAAGCAACTCCACCCCCAAAACTTAACCAAATTCCTACAAAACTTTCAACGCACAAACATATTAAAAATTCTAAAAGTACAAACAATAACATTATTTTTCGCCGGAATCGGGGAAGTGAAATGACGCAGGCTGGTGAAAGCCTTCGAGAAGCCAGTCAGCCGATGTGCCTTCTTTCAATGAAAGCAAAAATAAGGATAGCGACGAGGAATGTTCGTAAAATGTACGAAATTGGAAAGGCTGTTGCTGCTATCTTTCGACTGAACCAGAGTACACGTATCTTCTAGTATTTCTTCGCGTTTATAATTGTGACCTAACGTTGCGATTACTCGACATCCACAACGTAATTCAAAAGGCACTTGCGAAGGAATACGATAGTGTATTATTGCAGCAATCAAAATTCGAAAATCGAGCGAGTACAAAAGTATCAATTGTTAACATGCAAGATTTAGAGTAATAAACAAATCAAAGTACAATTACATAGTGAAAGTATACTGCGATGATGAGTAATAAAACGGGTCACTACAATAGCCCCTCCGTAGAATGCAGGTAAATGAAGTTTACCTGTATTCGGAATGATATTGTAAATTACAATTACAGAAGAAATATATACGAGTTTCTGGTATGAAAACCGAATTGAGGATTTTAAGTTTTTGAGGTTTGATAATATAACTGTATATATGCAAAAATGTTAACAACTTCGAAACGAACCAAAATATTTAGAAAGTTGTGCAAAATGTAACAATAAATCCAGAAAAATTAATAGAATAATAATGGGGTTGTTATTGTAAGGAGTTACAGAATAGATTTATATCTTAACATACAGTTAATAGTATAGTAATAAGGAAGTATGGAAATGACTTGGGTAAACATTCAGTTACCTCTATTTCCATGAAAGTTGGTTGTACAAGTGGAATTGTACAAGAAGAGATGGCTGTGCCAGAGAAGAGTGCAGCAGTAGCTGCTGCTGATACGGTTGAAAGTGAACGTCCGTCAGCATGTTGTTGTTGTTGCTGGGGTGTTGTTACTCGGCGTTGAGGAGTAACTTGAATTGATGTTTGCTGAGGTTGGAGAGTAGCAGTTGGTTGATTGATAGCCATTCCAACAGAAGCAGTTGGCATAAACTGTGGTAAACCAGTGGTTTGAATCAACTGACCGTTAGGACCAACAGTCATGACTTTCAATGGAGCTCCTGGTGCCAGAGTGATAAACTGGGGAGTAGCATAGGAGCATGCAGCTACAGTACAAGGTTGACCACTGACAGAGACGTCAGTTGCCATCATTGTTGCTTGTTGCTGATGTTGTTGGATATAAGCTTGCTGTTGAGCTGGTTGTAACTGATGAGCTTGTGCTTGAATCTGTTGTTGTTGAGGTGATTGGGTAAACTGTTGTAATTGAACAGCTGTAGGACCGGCTTGAGTAAATGGAGTTGCAGACCATTGTAAGAGTGTTTGCACACCTGTAGACAATGCTGAAGCTTGAGGACAGAGAACTGGAATTGAGGTGTTGCATAACAGCCAGCTGCTACAGCTGCTTGAGTATCAGGGTGAACTGGGATAGCAGTCGCTGTGCCGCCAGGTCCGGAGGTACTTTTAGCAGAAATATCAGTAATTATACATCCAAATGTTATGAAGTTATAACAGTTAATGCGATGGCAAAGATGATTTATTCCACTGTGTATACTTCGGAATGATGTAGTCCATCAATCAGCTATGTCGGGCTCACCAATTTGTTGCTGCTATCTTTCGACTGAACCAGAGTACACGTATCTTCTAGTATTTCTTCGCGTTTATAATTGTGACCTAACGTTGCGATTACTCGACATCCGCAACGTAATTCAAAAGGCACTTGCGAAGGAATACGATAGTGTATTATTGCAGCAATCAAAATTCGAAAATCGAGCGAGTGCAAAAAGTATCAATTGTCTTCCAGAAGCCTTAGATCTGCCTGCAGCCTATCTGAGTCCTCCGGACGCTTCACCGCCCTCCATATCTTTACGTCATCAGCGTATAGAAGAGTCGGGCAGTTTAGACGGCATGGTAAATCATTGATAAAGATCAAGAACATCAGTGGTCCTAGGATAGAACCCTGTGACACTCCTGATGACGAGCTGTGCCAAGATGATCGGACTCGATTGACCTTGGTGCAAAATTGCCTTTCAGTTAGGTAGTCCTTCAACCATGACAGAAGTGGTTTACCTAGACTTCCTGGCTTATTTTGTGTAGGAGAAGGTCATGGTGAACAGTGTCAAATGCCTTCTCAAAGTCTAGAAAGATCACATGGACAGGAACATTCATATCCCAGCATGATGTCCAATCGTCCCAAGCTGATAATAAGTTAGTGACGCAGGATCTTCCTTTCCTGAAACCGTGTTGGGCTTCATGGAGTATTTTAGACCTATCCAGATATTCCCTGATGTGATCATCAATAATACTTTCCAGTACTTTCGATACCACTGGGAGTAGAGCTACTGGTCTATAACTGGTAGGATTTTGCCTATCCCCACCCTTGAAGATCGGAGAAAGGATGGCTCTTTTCCATTCCTTTGGCAGTTTCCCCGATTCCATGGAGTTTTGGAACAAGTCGCATAAAGGTCTACAGAGAGCTTCGGCGCACTGTTTCAGAACAGATGGCCTGATGTCATCACAACCTGGGGACTTCCCAGGTATGAGTCGCTGCAGCTTTCTCAGTACTATTGCAGGGTTTATTTGAGGGGTGGCTATTTGGTTTTCCTCCTGTGAAATAGTCATGCCACCATTTTGGTTCGTAACGGTAATACCCACATTGCTGTTTAGCTGTTTGGCGAAGGCTAAACTGAATGTTTCAGCCATCTCCAGACTAGTGAGATATTGACCGTTTTGGCCTACTAAGGCGCAAGCCCCTTGGTTGGTTGGTTTCCTTTCCGACATGAATCGGTACAAATTCTTCGGGTTTGCCAGGAGTTTTTTAGCAAGGTTAGCCTGGAATGACCTTCTGTCCCTCCTGACTCTTGCATTGCACCGGTTCCTGAGTTCCAGGTATGCATCATGGTCGATCTGGCTTCTAGATACGCGCCACGTAAACCAAGCCTTCCTCTTTGCTTGCAGAATACGCTGCGTGCCTCTCTTTAACCATGATGATTTTCTTTTTGGCTGTGCTGTGACTAAAGGGACGGTATCCGAGATCGCTGTATGAATAATCTTTTTTACCACCTCCCAGTGTTCATCCACAGACAGCTCATCCCATGCTAAGGGCCAGTCTGCATCGGACAAGAGCCTCCGCATTTCAGCGTAGTCAGCCTTGCTGTAACACAGACATGGTTGCGTAGCGTCCCACTGCAAGTGCTCACGGAGAACGAGGTCGAAACCTATGACTGCATGGTCACTACTTCCTAGAGGAGTCATGACCTGGACCTTTTCGACGAGTAGTTGGTCACTAGTTAGAATGTAGTCTAGTTTTGATGACTTTCCACTAGGGCCCCACCTAGTGTCGTCTCCAACATTCTCAGTCAGTCCCGTGTCCCGAATAGCTTGCAGTAGATTTCGGCCGAATTTTCCCTTAGCATACCCCGAGCCAAGGTTCAGTGATGGGGCATTGAAATCTCCAGCAATGGTGATTTGGTCATAGCCCAAGTCTCGTATCCCTGTGATAGTGCTGAGCAGTAGCTGATTGTGCTCTGCCCCACAGGTGGGAGATCGGTAGATGCCACCAAGTAAATGCTTGGTGTGGCCTACGGTGAAATGACACCATATGGAGTCTGGGAGTTCAATAAGGGGTGGGTCCGTTGCGCGAACACATTTAAGTTGCCTATCAAAGTATATGGCAACTCCCCCTCCTTCCTTATTATCCCTGTCTCTCCTGACCAAAACCATATCACCTATACTGATTTCATTATCGGCGATAGTGGGGGTTAGCCATGTTTCGGTGAGAATGATTATTTTCAGTTGTAGGTGTGCTTGGAGATTTCGGAGTTCACCTATTTTTACTCTCAGCCCCCTCACATTGCTATACAGGCAGCTGACAGTGAGTCTTACAACCTCAGCGTGTTGTGGGGTAGTTGACGTGAAGCTGTCTGCTGGTAGGGAACTTAGTGTTGGGACTAATTGGCCAGTTCCGATGGAACCGGCCCATTGTGGTTTTTTCCCTTGGATTTAGGCAGGACACTTGGGTGGCACAGACTGTTATTCTCAGAACTGCATCGCTCGAGTGTCACTGAAGCTTGGGGACGTATTAAAGCCTCCGTTTGCTGCCTCCTTATGGTTCGAGGTCTGCTTTCGCAACATCGCATGTGTCCTCCCAATTTCCCCTTGATCTCATACCACCGTTGAAGTGTTATGGCCAACTGCTCTGGGGAGTTGAATGTGACACTAAGCAGCTTTGGGGAGCTAATCAGTGTGAGATGAGCGGGGCGAGGTAGTCGGTAAACGGAGATGGCTCCAGAAGCGCCAAGGGCCATCTGAGACGACAGCCATCTCCACTGCTGTACGTCATGCATGTGTTTTTCACAGGCAGTGCCCGTTTCCAGCTCCGGGACACCGTGCACTACCATAGAGGTGGAAGGCAAAAGTTCCGGTGACTCCCTTGCCATTTGTCTGACAGCCCATGGTCTGTCTTGTCTCACTCTTATGTTAGAGCTTCTGTCGATGGCTAGTACCTGAGCCATCAATAGTACCTTTTCGGCCTCTTCGGCAGAGTCCAGTGTAACCCGTAACGGGGGTGGCTTACCTTGAGGTGTGTGGACACCCCTGTACAGCCTGCACAATTTCACTGAACTAATATTCAGACCTAGTTTATTGCACAGGTTGGACCACTGTTCCTGATCAAACAGGGCCCGCTGTTCAAGCAAGCTGTCCTTGCTCACAGGTACGTTAAAGAGGATGAGCGAATTAGACCGATTAACCTCAGGCTTAGGTTTGGCCTTTGGCTTCTCACCTTCCTTTGCAGCATCAGCAACTTTAGGCTTCACCGGGTTCTGGCCAGCCTTTATTGTGTTGCCAAGCTTGCTTGTGGATGCAAGTGGTGCTTCTCTAACTCTATCTTTCCTTAATGTTTTAGGTCCAACCTTGTGAATCTTCACCTTGTGAAAATTGGCATTTTCGGTCAGTAGGACTGGAGTGTCCTTCTTAGTGTCTATGCCAAGTTTTGGCAATGTGATGTTAGCAGGTGGGGAGCTACATAAGACCGTGTTGGGACACAAGGGTGGCGTGAAGTTTCTGCTAACCGCAGACACGCTCTGTGTGACTACACCAGGGCGACAGAGTGGACAGATGTACCAAAACCACGGGCACGGGTTATTTCTCATAAACTCGTAGTATGATTTCGGTACCTCTTTGTCGCAACGGCAGTGCACCCACCGTTTGCAAAAATTGCATTCGAAAGCTGAGTCAGCTTTAGAAACAATGATATTGCACGCCTGGCATTCGTCTCCCTTACTTGGTGACGCCTTCGAGGTCTTATGACGTCTTGAGCGTTTCCTTTTAGGTTTGTTGTACTTCACACATTGGCTTTCAATTGGTGCAGGTGTAGTATCCTGTCCTACTAGTATTGCCTGAGCCGTTTCAGTACTAGACTGTGGCAGTGCAGGCATAGTATCAGGACAGACGAGTCCTACACGGGTCTTTAGGATGGGTATGCGATTTGGGGTTGGTGTCCCTGCGTTTTTGCCTTCTCTGGCTGAAGCCATTGTGACTACAGAGTAAGGTGTTTTGGTGCCATTTCTAAGGTTACTTTCTACAGCCATATTAACTATCGCTAAAACTTATGCTGTATAAGAATAAGAGTGCAACAGTATCTACCCACAAGAAAAAGAATAAGACTGAAAAAGTACAAGACAAGGAAAAGAAAAGGTTTTCGACTTTACCTAGTACTTTCTGGATGATCGGCTTCACAGCAATCACGTGGTAGACTAACAAGTCTTGTTTATCTGAACGAGTGGGGAAGATGCTGCTACAAAAATAGCACCTGAAGCTTTGGCAGTAGTTCGAGACAGCTGGACTTACCACACAGAGATTCGATATGTAAGTAATGGTTGAATTTAATTCGCCGGCTAGGAAGATCAGGTTTCCCAAGCGGATAATTCACAAAATAGGTATTTTCCGGTTAGAGAGGAAAAGTCACGTCGTATTCAAGGAGCGCGCTTATCGATATCCAAGAAATGGTAGACGTTAAATGCCACGTTCTAGTAGCGCTGTTAAAATTTCCCTTGGAAATTTTTTTGTCAATAATTTTTAATGAAATTGCTTTATATGTTATCTGGATTGATGATAATTCCCATTTTCTGGCCTGTTATTTTGGTGTCCGCGTCATGTAATCTGACTGCGACACCCCCTAGCATATTGGTTGCAACGATCAGTGTTTCAGGCGAACTGTAGCAAAATATCGCTATAGTGAGAAAGATAGGATAGTTGAAGGGTAATTTCATCTACACAAATAATCTACTGTATTCAGATGCTGCACCTTTCGTCATGGTATCATTCAATGGAGACTTAACGTCTCAGGATAGTAATTCAGCCTATTTTCGTGTGAAGAACAGTCCTTTTTGACAAAAGAATTCTATCAGTACTTCGAAATCACCTGTAAATGCTAACAGAACCTTCTGTGGGAATAGAAGTAATCATGTGGATTTGTCTCACCATATGTATATTTGGACAGGAATTATCGTAAGTTGAGAGGTTATTTCTAAATGGATTTCATGTATATTTGCACTGTTTGGTGTAGTGTAATATGAGTTATGTGGACTCAATGTATAAAAAACATCTCAACTTTATTTATATTGTGCCATTGTCTCCTTAGCTGACTGCTTGGCTGACAAACGTAGGTGGTTGTCGTGATTATTGTAAGTGCAGTGCAGTGGAGAAGGCAGTCACTCGTTTAAATTTCCTTACTGTGCCACCTAGTGCATTAATTCAGTGTATAGTATTATTATACACATGAATTGTGTCGATTATGAGAATTGAATCTAGTCAGCTCTATTACTATCAATCTACTGTCTGTTATGCCATTCTCACTGGCAGTGTAAACTTAATGCTGCACTGTTTTTGATCACCAGTAGTGGTGATAAATTTTTCCTGAATTTTCCATTAACATGAAGCAGTACAGATGCAGTGTCACAACCGAATGTCTAGGTTGCATTATATGGCATTCTTATCCTCATCAACACAACAGGTCTGCGTATCTTACAATATCTTAAGTGTTGCTCTATGCTGCTAACACTGTGCATAGTTGCTTAGAGTTGAAGCATGTTCAGCTTATATTTGATGGCTATAGATTCCTAAATATGAGAATGTAATTTCTGTAGGATTCATAAAACTATGCTCATTAGACATTACTGAGATTATGGATCAATTTCCATGTTGCACATTTGCAATACCTCATTTAATGTAAACGTATTCAGTGTGAAGTTGATCTGCAACTAAGGTTAATGAGAGTATGACGCCTCAACAGTATGGAAGCTTCAAAGGTTGTCTTGATATTGGCGTATAATCCTTTAATACTGGTAAACATATGAGGTCTATTTATGGAAACGGCGTCAATGTAAAAACCAGCTGTAAACTACAAATACATTTATTTGCATGAGATATTACCTAGTATTAACAGAATCAGTGTATTCATAGTGTGTGCTAATATGTAGAATTATCTTTCATAACTTCATGTTGTGCTAGTCCTTACATGTGCTTTATTTTTTTCAGGTATACGGAGGTTGTCGAATATGAAACCAGCGGAAATATCATTCGGTCAAACTAACGTTAATACTCTTCATCGGGATTTTCTTTTGTAAATTAATGAAATATTTAATACACTCTTCAATTCTACCTCATCTACACTTTTTCACTGCGTCACTATACTATGTGCCTTTGTAATAAGTGAATTCGGATCAATGCATGTTAAGCTTAGTTAGTGGGATGGAGATTTACTATAGTATTATGACACTGTTACTTCAGGCCTTCGTAAGATTTCGTGTCTGTTTCTATACAGTAGCACATTGTAAAAACTAAGTAGGATTTCGCAAGTTGAATAATAATTCTGTACTGTTCGATATGCTAAAATCGCCTTATCTGGCCAGTTGCAAGTCTCTATACTGTTAAACGCCAAGTATGAAGTACAAGTAAATGTAATAACTTAGGCTTGATAGCTACTTGACTAATCTGTTAATATGCAGTGACATCATCAAATAGACTGTTCACTTGACAGTGAGCAAAGAAACAATTTTCATCTATTTCTAATATGCCGTTGAATCATCTGATATCCATCATTTCTATGATCAACGACCGCGGTGTTTGCATATCTACTTTATGAATATTAAATAAGTGACGCCTTTATGCATCGAATTACCTCCAGTAATACAACAGTATTTCCTATTCATTTGATGTGTGTACGGTTAAAAAGTCATTCATACATTCTCCCACAAATGCAAAGGTTTCTGGTGTCACAAGTGTTAATAAGAGTTGCTTCCTTGGTTTCAATACAAATGACGTTATAAATTATCTCTAGTCGTTGAACCCTTCTAGTAGCCTAGTTCCAGATTGTTTGCCTAGCCTTATTCCTAAAAAATGTGCAGATATCCTGTCACATATTTAATGAATCTTTTTCCAGAAATGTTGTGCCAGACGTTTGGAAGAACTTTAAAATTGTACCTATACCTAAGTCGCCTAATGGAACATGCTTTAAATTTAGACCTATTGCTATTACCTACCCTTTCCTAAAAGCTATGGAAAAGTTACTCTTACTTATTCTTCAACCCTCACTTAAAGCCTTTAACGATCTCAAATAATTCGCCTATAAACAAAGTAGAAGTACTTTCGATGCAGCTGCAGTCTTGCATCACAACATTTCCTCCATTATTGTCGTCCACTACAAATTGTATTTTTGTTTGACGAACTTATACGAAATGAAATATGTCAAGTGCGCGGACTAACTATTCCAGTCTTTTAATTCGCATCTACACTGTACTAAGATGAACAGCTCTCTATCAGGAGTCAGAAAATGCTTTTAAACTAAATCCTTCCAAATGTCAGACTGTCAATTTCAGTTTCCGATGTAAAAGAAAGTTAGATGAGGCTGTTAATTCCTACGACCGTTTCAAAATTGATGAGAGTGGTACAGAAAACAAGTCTGACGTTAAGTATCTCGGACCAATTCATCACACAGTGTCGTAGCCTTAAATGTTTATCACACGCATGCATAATGTTTATGAAATAGGTATGCAAATCTAGGTAGACGCTAGTACGGCACATTCGTTATTTAAAAAACTAACTCATATGTGAGGACTACGATTTGACCACCTTTACAACGTTTAATATATTTAGACGCAATAAACATACACTGCTTACTTCTATAACGCATTATCTAAAGCTACCTTAAAGTAGTTTCCCCTGAAGGTAATCTCCTGTTGCTACTACCTAAGTGAGCAACTCAACGTTATCTTTGAATTTCAAAGTAAAAGCGAACATCCTGAGAGCTTTGTGGGTAAAACATATCCTAATCTCTTCACGCAAGCTTTTAGAGGTATTTATCCTATCGCCTCAAATGACTCACCATTTACTGTCACTTAAAAAGTAAAAATGAATTTATCGAAATTGTAGTAGCTACTCTCGCGAAAGTCCACCTCCCACTTCTTTTCTCTGCGGGTTTGCCGTCCCTGGAATTCCTTACCGGTAGATGTAGCTATGGCACCATCTGTGGACGCCTTTAAGCGAAGTCTGGACAACCATGCAGCGACACAAGGACTTCATCCAAATGGCCTATCCCCTAAAAATCGCATACACCATTCAAAGGTAGACAGTTAAACTGGTCGTTTTACTTCTTCACATTCCCTTCAGTCTTACTCTCCTGACAGCTTTAACTACACATATTATTATTATCATTATTACTGGTATATATATATATACCGGTTGACCGACTGTTGTTACGTTTTCTTATTCTTTTTTTGTCTGTTAGTCTGAATACCTTCACTAATTATATCTATTATTATTATCTCTTTTCTATTGACGACGATACCGAAGGACTAACTGGTGAAAGGATCAACTCCATTCACAGTAGTAACAGTCTTAACACACCTCATACTACAAACCACATATAATTAATCCCTGCACTACTCCTTTTGGAGTCAACCAAAGCTAAGGTAGTCGAGTGGCGGGACGAGCTACGCAGACATTTACCGAAGACCAGGAACCTCTACCTCACAATCAAGAGGCGAGCACAAAGAAATCAAATTGGTTTATACTAGCTCGTAAAAACGATATTGGATATTTAACAGATTATGGTAGTGACTGGTGCTTTACACTCCAATATTAAACACCGTTTTCTACGAGCTAGTGTGAACCAAATGGATTTCCTCTTATGCACTTCTTGATTGTAACGTAAAGGCTGCTGATCTTAAGCAAAAGTCCTTGTATTTTGTGCGTTACTCGATTGTCGTAATTTTGGTTATCTACATGAGGAGAAGTGAGGG